>JANDJT010000199.1:29739565-29758623 GCA_024331685.1 Stegophilus panzeri | reverse complement strand
GCCTACAAACAGCTGGATGAAATGTCACTATTTACACTTTAGGTTTATTTAAATAAAAAAATAATAAAAAAAAAATAAATAAAAAAAAAAGCTTTGTCCTGCCTTATAATTAACAGCTCAGAAGAATGTAGAATTATAATTACGGCTGTGTCGACGGTTTTCCAGCTGCCGCGCACTGCATCATATTTATCTTTTATCTTCTATTGAAGTAAATACTGATTTGGTGTTTTGCGTTAACCTGGAGAGATCGTTACAGTACACTCAACTATTAAGGTTTCACATTTTTTTCACCGCACCTGCCAAGTCGCCTCGTAATCACAATAAAATGATTTGAATTTCATCACATTTATTTATTTATTTATTTATTTATTTTTTTTAAATTATAGCAGAGGTGCCAATATTTCCGGCTTTAGCCGTCGCGTTTGTGATCTTTGACCTGCTGCGATGCCGATATGGGAGACGCCTGAAAACGAATGCGGACGCTTTTCCTTTCTCTTCTAATCTATCGCTCTTAATAAAGCTTTTATTACTTTTACTACACGGGTTTTATTCCCTTTGATGTATCCGTTCATGAACTAAGTCTATCTGATATTTTCCTTTCATGTTAGTAATAAAAGCCTGCGCCTCTCATATAGAGAGCTAAACGTACGACGCACGTCTATCCGTGTAGAAAGAAAGATAATGCTGGTCAAGACACTATTTCTATAGCAACAGGATGATGTCATGAACAGGTACATGAAGACGCAGCACATGAATGAATCGTTAATAGGCGTACTGTCTATACACGTCTAACAGGAACCATGTGCCTCATGAACACCATCGCCGGAGCGTCTGGACTCGGCCACGTTCGTGTAGTCGCTGGTCACGTCACTGTGTTGATGTAACTGGTGCTAAATTTGCATTTTTCCAGAGTAAGATCTCTGACAAAGTATCAGGTGTTATTTTATACTGTTTTCGAGGGCATCATATATCATAAATACCAATCAAAAATAAAAGTAAGTATTAAAGTCATTACTGTACAAAACTACAAGTCGGCATCCGGTACGCCGGCGTGGCTTCATGCGTACAAGTTGATTACACGCCGCCTGACTCGAGTCGGATATAAAGGCACAGTTAATGTCCGTGATGGAGCTAGCGTTTATTCCTTCTCCAGTTTAATTTGTATAAAAGCAAACAAAATCCAACCACGGCTTATAATCCTGCATTCAAATTTTGTGGCTAAAAATGTTTTTTTGTTGTTGTTGTTTTTTTTTTGTTTTTTTTTAAAAATGTATACAAACACTCCACAGATGAAAACAAGCTGTCTTAAGTTTCAGTTGTTCCTACAGTACATACTTCGCTAGCTAGCTAGCTAAACCTCCGTTAAGTTTTTCAAACTTGACTTGCTGTTTTGAAATACTTCGACGTTAGCGAACTAATCCATCGCCTCAAAAAGTACCTCAAAAACTGTACAGCCTTTAATCAGTGTTAGGAGTTTTACTTGTGGATTTGCGCCCGGCTGATTTAATTCTGGCGATATTTATATTTTGGCACCCTGTTGTAAGTATGCATGCTTGATTACGTTTTGGTCCGATGTCATGAATTGTTCCACAAGTGGCCTTGCACTTCTCATTGCGTCGGTCTTTTGTTTTCATCTGCGTTTTTATCGGAAGCGCGTCTCGGTGCGTCTCTCTGCGGAGTCTGTTATCGACTGTCCTGATGAATGAAGTTGTTTACACGGCCTTTGACATGTAGTGTTAAATATGCTCTACGCAGAACAAACAAGACTGCCTGAAATCGTTCTGTTTACACTGTACTTTCTGTTCCAACTGTGTGTACTTGAAGAGTCGAATGAAAATGCTAATAAATTGTGATACTCGGTGGGAAAGGGTGGGCGTGGTCATTCCTCAAAATAATATGCGTAGAACTGGAACGTATGAGTAGAACTTGCCGGACTCTTTTCATCACTGTTTATTATATTTTTTTATAATTGTTTTTCCTGTAGATATTGTCACCGGGCAGCGAGCGCAAGGAGACGATTATAATAATAATAATAATAATAATAATAATAATAATAATCTTCTTGACGGCTGATTTAGATTATATGAATTGTTGGGTTTTTGATTTACATATGTTAATTCTGAACTTTTCAAACAGTTTTTATGCTGTTTTTAATAACAACACACTGCAGAAATGCTGTCTTAGCATGTGAAGTGAAGATATCCGATCGTCACCATAAAGAAGTTAGCATGGAACGCATATAAGAGCAATTTAGCCTATTTCTACATACTTATAATCGTTTCAAGATTAAAATGGTCATTCTACTGCTTCTTTCTAGAAATAAATGCTTGAAATAAGCCAAAATGATTAATAGATTAATACAATTACAAGCTTGAAATAAATAAGTAAAAAAAAAATTTAAAAAAAAAGGCTTAAATTGGTATTTAAGTCACATTGGCCTGCTGAATATTGTGTGTTCTGTTCCCAGGTCTTTAAGTGTTTACCTGTAACGTTGCGTACCTTTTGTGATGCGTTCACTGATTAAGGATTATGTTTTGAGGTAAATCTCGATCGGGGAAAAAACATCTCAGCGCTTATGCCATCTAGCTGCACACACACACACACACACACACGCACACACACACACACACACGTTTCAAGACAGGATCAAGCATGAACCATTTTCAGATATTTTACTGTAGAATCCTCTTGCATGCTGGCTGTAATGGTGATGCATTCACTGTACATCGCTTCTCTTTTTGATAGCATGCGTCCTGTTGGACGCCATGTGCCATGTGTTAGAGCAGCTTGGACCTCTGCTGTCCAATAAATCCCACAGAGGAAGCTACAGATTGTCTGGCACGTTGCCTACACCATCATCCAGCCAAGCTGGCAACGATTACGGTCTGCTGATTTGATTGTAGAAAATGTTCTAATATGTATTGATCTAAATCCGATCTCTCTTCCTAACTGCATCAACACCGATGAGTCAGAGGTCCGAGGATCAAAAAACGATCGGGATGTCTGCAGAAGGAGGAAAACGCCGATAAAAATCAGCGCCAGGGAGGTTCTGTAGCTCGGATCAGGAAATAATGTACGCGTTATAAATTTTGAAGTCTCTGTGTAGGGAAAAATGACATCGACTGCATTTCCAAAGCAAGCTTTTTTTCATCAGTCTGAATGAAATGATTAAGATTGCACTGGTTAGACCAAACATACGATCGTGCATGATTTTTATAGCCCAATGATTAATAGTATTATAACAGAAAGAAACTATCATTCTGCCTAACATTAATATAACGTTAGTTAGCTAACGTTAGTAGAACCTGTTAGCAGAGTGTTTAATCATCTCTTAAAGTCTTAAATGAGATCCGTTTCAGCAAACCATCCTCAAAATGTCTTTATTCAACACTCAAACTCACCATATGGATGAGCTGTTACTATAGAAACGATAATGTCTTAGAAAGAGGGATTAGTGTCAGAGCCGCTGTTGGAGAAAATTAACCAATCAGAATCCAGAAATCAACAGCGATGGAAACCAAGAAAGTCAGAGTTTAAATTGTTTCAGCGAGCTGTATTGTTATGACTATGTGCTTGACAAGGCTAAATTTCCTCCCTTTTAAAATATATATATATATATATATATATATATATTTTTTTTTTTTTATAAAGTCAGCTGCACAAACAAGCCTCAGGGAAAGGAAAAATAGCGGCACTCAGCTGCACGCTGAAAGAAGCAGGACTCGTCTGCCATGAAAATAATACTAAGTAGTAATCAGTGAGTCTCTTAGGGGGATAAAAACGCATTTAAAGCAGTTTAGTATTAAATTGGGACATTAACTCAATCTGGTCGATTCCAGGACAGAACTGATAGATAATCTCTCCGTGCCCAGAATAATTTAAAAACCAGAAATTTAAAAAAACTCCAGAACTTTAAAACCATCTGGCTAATATTGTGTAGGTCCACCTTCTTGTCGAGGCATGGACTCTACAAGACCTGTGAAGGTGTGCTGCAGTATCTGGCACCAAGACTTCTGCAGCAAGTCCTGTAAGTTACGAGGAGGAGCCTCCGTGGATCGGACTTGTTTGTCCAGAACATCCCACAGACGCTCGATCGGATCGAGAGGCCGAGTCAACACCTTGAACTCTTTATGTTCCTCAAACCGTTCCTGAACAGTTTTTGCAGTGTGTCAGGACGCATTATCCTGCTGAAAGAGAGCACTGATATTAAGGGTGCGAACACCGTTACCATGAAGAGGTGTATTTGATCTGTGACAACGTTTAGGTAGGTGGTACGTGTCAAAGTAACATCCACATGAATTCCAGTACCCAAGGTTTCCCAGCAGAACATCGCCCAGAGCATCACACTGCCTCCGCCGGCTCGCCTTCTTCCCATAATGCATCCTGGTGCTGTGTCTTCCCCAGGTAAACGACACACACACACACCCGACCGTCCACGTGATGTAAAAGAAAACATGATTCATCAGACCAGACCTCCTTCTTCCATTGCTCCATGGTCCAGTTCTGATGCCCACATCCTCATTGTAGGTGCTTTCGGCGGTGGACAGGGGGTCAGCTTGGGCCATCACAGTCAAAGTCACTCAATCCTTACACTTGCCCATTTTTCCTGCTTCCAACACATCAACTTCAAAAACTGTTCACTTGCTGCCTACTATATCCCACCTTTCGACAGGTGCCACTGTAACGAGATAATCACCGCTATTCGCGTCACCTGTCAGTGGTTTTAATGTTATGGCTGATCGGTGTATGCGTTTACTGTACATAATAGCATTCCTGCATAGATTTCCAGTTTAATACAGTAAAGACTAATAAATGAGGTTCTTTGGATAATTGAAAGTTCTTAGTCTTCCAAAAGGGTTCTGTTTGAAACTTTATCTGAACAGGAAACCGTCTGATGTTAGGTTCTGTATAGAACCTTTAAGGTTTCCTTAAAGGTTCTATTAACTGAAAAATCCCCTAATAGTACTCGATGAAACCTAGATTTTTATTTCCGGACTCAGAGCAGTTTTGATCTTGTAGTTCTGTATATTTCAGTGAAAATGGTGGCCTGGGGCTGTGGAAAAGTACTGGTTCTTCTCCACTTACAGTCACTGTTGGTAAATAGTTTATTTATATATATATATATATAGATAGATAGATAGTAATAAAAAACACTGTTAATGGATGAACCTACTGTAGTGCTGACCATTTTGCAAATACAAAAGGTGATGTATGGGATCGATCCACAGTTCAAAGGAAATACTTCTACATTAAAGCAAACCCTGTGATTATAAGCTCCGCCTTTAAACAATTCCACAACCAGCCCTGGGTGTCCTGAGAATGTAAGTAATATACTGAATATAAATGTACCGAATTAACGTTCCAAACTTGTCACTGGTGTGCTACCATCAAGGTGACATCTTCTGTACCTCTAGTAAGTATGTTTCACCTGGAAATATGAATATAATAGAACTCTAAAAAGATATAATTGGACCGTAAGGACTGATGAATGCTTCAAGCTTTACTGCAATCTAAAAACTAATTAAAGGAACGCCAGCCTCACTTTCTCAGTGGTTAAAGTTCTGAGCAAATAATTAAAAAGTTTAAGTCTATATATAATAATTAAGACCTCATATTGGGCTCCTTTAGAAAGACCTGAGCTGCTTGGATGCACTGTAATTTCTCTAAAACATGCTTTACATAAATGGATCACCGTAAATAAATATAAACCACTTTCACTAGCAAGCCAATATCGAGAAAGACAGAAGATGCCAAATACACCTCCTTCCAGGGTGTTGGAAAGTATGACCAAAATAAAAAAAAAAAAGAGCTTTCTGTGTAATTTTGCCCATCAGGTTTTCCAAATCTAATATGTAATGCACTTTGCCCGTTTCTCCCTGGAGCTCATACACCTGGCTGTTTAAATCCTCTCCAGCCAGGCAGAATGACTGAGGCGCCGTTTAATCAAATTTCCTTTCATTAAGAATGTCATTTTAGTTTGAGGATCAGCAGAATTTAAGTGATTTTGTCATCGACACCTAAGCAAGCTGAGAATGAATGGTGTGATCATGTCATGTCTAATTTATCTGTTAAAGTCATTACACACTCCTGCAGGTTTGCACATGGATCCGAGCCTGCGAGTCTCGTTCCAGTTCTAATTATGATTTATCTTTCACCACCCGACAAATCACTCTAACAAAGTTTAATGCGGTCGGAGAGGCTGGGACGCCGAGCGGGAAGCTGCTCCATAAATATGCAGTGGCTACTCGGGGATAAATTATGACAGACTGAAGATGGATTTGTCTGAGGTGATGTTTCAGCTTTTTCGAAGTTTAAAACTTGGTGAGACTAGATAAGATTAGAATTTCACATTGCAAGTTTAGTAAACTAACCTAGACCACAGCGGTGCTGAGTTCTGGATTCTGATTGGTCAGAACGTGTCGGTTCACAGATTTTCACAGGTTTATATTCATGCCCTCGCTCTAATATCGGATGGTTTCTATAGTAACCGCTTATTCACAGGGACTTGCGATGAGTTATTTAACAAAGAAAAAGCATAAAATTGTTGATATAATGACGTTTTCTGTAAGGAGATGTTTATTTAGCATTTACGGAAGGAGTCTCCAGTGTCAGCGCTTTGTAGCAGTCAGAGGTCACAAAAATGACCACTGTCATTTTATTACTAAGATGTTCTTAAGAAAATATTTGAGAACTTCTTAAGTATTTTTCAAGAATTGCACTTAGGAACTTATTCTTGCGAACTTACGAATTTATTGTAAGAACTTTTCTTAACGTCTTTCTTGAGAAGATTTTCGTGAATCCGGCCCCAGGTTTCCAGTGTTCTGTGTCAGAATAAACACGATTATAGAGACGAAAATAATCTTCACTTGCATCCGCCTTCCCCTTCCAATCGTGACGGTTAAATGAAGCGATGCGATAACTTACACTGAGGTTAGCTAGCTGAAGGAATATCACGTGATTGTCTTTTTTACGATTAGCTTTAAACCAAATTGAACTTAAAGACTTTCTTTTATTTTTTCTGCTGAACATAAAAGATGATGTTTTGAGAAATGTCTCAGTGTTGTTGTTGTTCATACGGTGGAAGTCAACGGGTACCAACACTGTTCAGTTAGCAACATTCTCCAAAATATCTTCTGTGTTCTGCAGAAGGAAGAATCGCATACGGGTTTAGAACGACACGAGGGCGAGTAAATGATGAGAGAATTTTCATTTTTGGGTGAACTACCCCTTTAAGCTCTACACTTTGACGACAGGAACAAGATTGTGATGATAAGAAGTAAGGAATGAAAGACCTGAGGGTGTGCGGTTATAGGAATATAATATAAATGTGACGTGTTCGGATGAAGTAGAGTCACTCTTACCACCCAGACACTGATTATTTTTCTGTAACAGCACGTCCTGTAGTGTTTTATTCCTCTTATACCACAGCAGTTTGCCAATGTTCAATAAAAACATTCAATTTTGTGGAATCCAGAATTCCAACATACTGTGGTATAAAATAAAGATGAGGTTTTGGATTTAAACTGAAGTGAATTTCTTTATTTAGTATGTGCTGGAGAAAATACAGTGTATGCTTCTGTTCCCCGCTGTGTGTGTGTGTGTGTGTAGATGACGAAACGAGCTGTTTGTCCTTCGACAGAGAGACAGCATATCAAGCACAGATGTGTTTGCACTTTAAATTTAATTACCGGCACTGTGTGAATATTAATCTGTAACCTCTGTCCCGGGGAGCGATAACGCTATTCATCATTGCGTGCCACTTTACAGCCTGCGCAGCATTAGTTAATATTTTACAGCAGCGTCGCACTTCTGCTGCGCTTCAGCCTACACAGGTCAGGAATTAGTGCTGAGTAGCTATGGAGGAGTGTGTTTAGCGGTCTGAGAGAGCGTGGGAACCGTTGACTGTACTCCAGGGAGCACATACTTTCAGCTTTTGTAATCCATTAGACAGTGCAAGTCGTGCAAACGAACACGTTCCACTTGAATCAGACGACACGTCGTCGTCGTCAGTGCTGACCCACACAGAGTGTGTTTGGTAATGTGTGTAGAGATATAATCGGGTCCAAAAGTCATTAATCTGGGTGGAAATTTACAGCTCGCCATCCGTGATCCTTGTACTATAGCTATGTTGATGTGTAACCATGACAACGGATGAGATTTACGCAATGACCTGTAGGATATATATGTGTATGTGTGTGTGTGTGGGGGGGGATTAATTAAAAGTGCAAAGCGAGATTCAAGAGATTCAAATGTTCTCTAAACATCTTCCGACTCTGCTGTGTTCCAGATTTTATATAAGCTGCTCACTTTGTCCTGTCGGTATTTCATTAATACAGTTTAATTACTAAGGAATTGAAGATAAGTAATGAGTTTGGTATAATCTGATGTCTTCCCGTTCCACTTTAACGATCCCTACGCACTCGTTCACTTGCAGTAAGTGAGCTAGTGTAACTAGCTCGGTACGCTAACTGACATGATTCATGATAAAGAATCGCACTCTTATCCTTAAATGGATTGCGATCTGATTCAATTCAGTGTAAACAAGCACATAAAAGCCACCTGCTCTGTAATCTGTAGATACCATAGCTGATTGAATTTGATTATTCTATTCTACAAGCGTGCTAGTAAAGTAATCAGAAAATTAATTAGCATGCTAGTTACAGTAGCACTTACAGCCTGCTGCGGATTGAGCAGGTGAAGTCTTCGAACGAGTGCTTTGTGTTTTCACATTTTATTTATTTATTTGTTTATTTATTTAAAATTTAAATTAGGTTTTACGTAGCGAACTACTCCGCTTGTAGATCTGTGCTAACAGATTCAACTTTATTATTCTGTACTGATAGCTACTTATAAATAATAAATAAGAAGGAATTGGCATGCTAATTAGGTAGCAGGTAAACTACAGATGGAGTAGATGAAGCTATAAAAATAAGTGCTTAATATTTTCACATTTATTATTTTTTTTAATTGGGTTTCATGTAAACAACTAGAGTATGTAACCTGCATGCTAGTTGGTAGCTAGTGTATAATGTGCACTACACTACTTGTATGAAAGTGAAGGTAATTGACTACATACATTCCCTAGAGATTACCTCGGGACCAGCCGGTTAAAAGTAATTGCAAAAATGGATAAGAAGAGGGAAGTACGTTTTGAGAAAACGTCTAAAATCATCTGTCTACTACTCTTTTCTCCAGATCTCATTTCCTCCACAGTTGGACTGATTTTTTGTGTGGAGGGAAAAAAAAAAAAAAAAAAACGTTCAAAGAGGAAGGACCTGTGAATGAAAACAGACAACATACGGACATAACTGTGAGTAAAATGAAGAAAAACAGGCAGCAAGGATCGCTTCAGACATCGGTTAGAATGACCAGAGTACCAAGTATGCAGAACAGGTTCAACCAGCATGGGTACAAAGCGTCTCGGAGAAGAATTTAGCAGACCACTAATGCTCACTGAACGTTTAGGAGGAAACTTCCACCACAACTGTTACAGAAACTGTCCGATTCGATGCCCAGACGCTGTCAAGAAGTTCTGCAAAACACTAAAACACTGTAGAATAGAAACCTTCGTAGAATTTGTAACGGTTATAATGGGAATTGTATTGGATTTAGTGAAAACTGTAATGGTCCCTGTGGGTCTCTACTGGTAATCTGTTGCATTCTATTGGTGGCATGTTATGTCTCGTTAATGCCATTTAGGACCAGTAATGGTTTTAATGGTTAGCTGATGCTTTGTAATGGGATTTGTATTAGAAACCAGTAGGATTTCTGTGATAGTTTCTGTTGGGTTTTTTTTTTTTTTTTCTCAGCAGAGTGTAAACATCTTTATTGAAGACACTGTTGATTGTCCCAATACTTCTGAGCCTGTGATATCTTTCTTTCTAATAATAATTTGTTGTGTTGAAGAAAGCTGCTTCAGCTCAGCCTTTAGGATTGCGGCAGGAGTTTCTTCCAAGGGTTAAACGGTGAGGGTGAGGGTTAGTCATTAAGGGTGTGTGATGTGTGGAATGAAACACAGCCCAGCAGTGAACGTGCTCAGGGCTGTGTCTTTAAGATCACGGACAGAGAGAACCTCTGAAGATCAGGACTCTGTATCTGCACAGCAGCGGGCACGAGTGGAGAGGAGGAAAACAACAAATAAGAGTGAGTCCTCATTCATTCAGTTATTCAGTTGTTGTTGTTTTTCAGTTCGCGCGAGCTCGGTGCATGCTCACCATTGCACGCGCCTGGAAATAAACAAGGCTTAGTGTTGTGTTGTGTTGTATCATGATCCGTGCACAGATTTTGTCTTTTGTGTGTGTGTGTGTGTGTGTGTGTGTGTACTCGGGCTTTATGCCAGCCTGTTGCTCATCAGCGCTCGTGCACGCTAACGGCGTTTCAATCCTTCACCATACATCACGTTGTGCTTCTACTGAACGTGCACGTGCATTCGCTTCCGTCCCGCTATGCATGTTGGTATGGAAAGCCAAATGGGTCATGACTCGTGTGCATCGTCTTCTAATCGCCGCCATGCGTTAAATTAGCGTCACACATCGCTTAATAGGCCCGTTCACTCGCTCACTACAAAGCTCCTCCTCTACAGTGTTTGAGGAATCTACAAGTCAGATCTTTCGATCGGTAAAACACCAACAATGGCGAGAAGGAACTTTGTTTTACGATGCACGCAGACAATAAGTGACTGCACCTGACTTCTGTTGTATGATCATCCCGGACCTGATGTCCTTCACTCGTTATTAAATAATGAATAATATTTGTAGACAGCAGAGACAAAATCTTCATCTATTTAATCCTTACCTCGCCATTGTTGGTGTTTTGCTGAGTGAATGATCCGACTTGCATTCGTTCGTTCAGTCGACAAAACACCAACGATGGCGAGGTAAAACCAAGTTATTAAGCAAGGTTCCTTCTCTTTGCTTGGTAAGGAGCAAAATAATGTGCTTATTAAGTGATGCGTGGCCCTCACTTTACTTCTGCGGCATTATCTTAACGCCTGGTGGCGATTAGAAAACTGCGTCCTAAATCCCACCTTTAGGAAAATAAATTCTGATCCTATTATCTTATTATGTTTCCTCTTAGAAATATAGATATATGTTGTTACCGATAATTACTGTTACCGTTGTTACTGATTTTACCGATAATTGATACATCAACCAATATTTTTTTTTTATTGATACTGAATTAAACCATAACACTCAAAGAACTTTATTACAAAAATAAACAGTACTGACTGTACCAAATAACAGCAAAACAGACATCTAAAATGTATCAAAAAACACTTCAAATAAAATTAGTAAGTGATAGCTTTTATTTTGCCACTAGAGGCCGCTCTCCTACTGTATAATGGTGGACTCTTCTCAGCCGCTCTTATATATTATTCCCTGAATATCTAAAACAAATGATCTGTAACAACGACTTTATCACGTCTCTGTGTTGAAGAGAAAGATGGCGGTTCAGATCACGAGCCTGGTGGAGGATTACTCCAGATACCTGAAGGCGTTCGAGCTGTTTCTCGAGCGCTCGTCTGAACACCAGAGTATGAGGGACTTCATCCATCACACACTTCCAGACATCCTGACCACGTATGTACACACACACACACACACACACACACACACACGTTATACATTATTGCGCCACATAAACAGATAAAAAATGTGTGTAATCGTTGCTATGGTTAACTTTTCTCTAAGGAGATGTTTATTTGACATTCAGGGAAGGAGTCTCCAGTGTGAGCTTTATGTAACCGAGGTAAAGATTGATCATATTAGGTAAAGTGCTTCTATTAAAAACGGCTCATTTTTAAATTTAGTTAAAATAAAGTTTCAGCGATGGACGAATTTCAAGGTTATAACGGTATCAGAAAAGAAAATGTGATATTGCGTCATCTCTTTAAATAAAATGTATCCGTCAGACACTAAAACCCAAGCTACACAAACACACACTTTAGCGTGAGTGTGTGTGTGTGTGTGTGTGTGTGTGTGTGTGTTAATATTAATGATGAGCTAAATCAGGAATCAGTGCCAGTGTTATGATAAACAATTTAATTTAATATAATATTCTCTCTCTCTCTCTCTCTCTCTCTCTCTCTCTCTCTCTCTCTCAGTGTTGGAGCAGGAACATCCACACTGAATGTGATGGGAGTGGGAAGTGGATCAGGTATAAATATTCTATCATTATATATAATTATATCATATATTATTATAGTTCTCTCACTGTATAACCGTATGAAACGACCCCCCCACAGGCGAGATCGATCTGGAGATCCTCTCACAGCTGCACACTAAGCATCCTGAGGCCAGAGTGGAGAACGAGGTGGTGGAACCCAGCGGGGACATGCTGTATAAATATAAAGGTTACACACTCGCACATCTGGACCTTTTTGTTCTTTTTTTGTGTCTATCGCATGAAAAGCTCAAACAGGGTTTAGTACAACAATTAAACATTTACACACATGTACAGGATTATAGAGTCTGTGTATGGAGTTAAGGTAAATACTGTGGGGGTAATGTGTATGGGTTAGGGGTAGTTTGAAATGCTATAGGGTTTATGGTGTAGGACACCTATCCACAAAGGGTTGGTGTGACTGCAGGCTTTCATTCCAACCAAATAGGTGGTACACTTGATAGTTCATTAGACATCAAGATAAACTGATTAAACAAGTGGCTCCTGCGTGGGTAAGATTGAAGACCCCTGGTTTAGGGTTTAAGGTATAGGGTGTATGGTGTAGGGTTTAGGGTGTAGGGTATAGGGTGTATGCTATAGGGTGTAGGGTGTATGCTGTAGGGTTTAGGGTATAGGGTGTATGCTGTAGGGTTTAGGGTATAGGGTGTATGCTATAGGGTTTAGGGTGTAGGGTGTATGCTGTAGGGTTTAGGGTATAGGGTGTATGCTATAGGGTTTAGGGTATAGGGTGTATGCTATAGGGTTTAGGGTGTAGGGTGTATGCTTTAGGGTATAGGGTGTATGCTATAGGGTGTAGTGTGTATGCTGTAGGGTTTAGGGTATAGGGTGTATGCTATAGGGTTTAGGGTGTAGTGTGTATGCTGTAGGGTTTAGGGTATAGGGTGTAGGGTGTATGCTGTAGGGTTTAGGGTATAGGATGTATGCTTTAGGGTGTAGGGTGTATGCTGTAGGGTTTAGGGTATAGGGTGTATGCTTTAGGGTGTAGGGTGTATGCTGTAGGGTTTAGGGTATAGGGTGTATGCTATAGGGTATAGGGTGTATGCTGTAGGGTTTAGGGTATAGGGTGTATGCTGTAGGGTTTAGGGTATAGGGTGTATGCTGTAGGGTTTAGGGTGTATGCTGTAGGGTTTAGGGTATAGGGTGTATGCTATAGGGTTTAGGGTGTAGGGTGTATGCTGTAGGGTTTAGGGTATAGGGTGTATGCTATAGGGTTTAGGGTATAGGGTGTATGCTATAGGGTTTAGGGTATAGGGTGTATTCTGTAGGGTTTAGGGTATAGGGTGTATGCTATAGGGTATAGGGTGTATGCTATAGGGTTTAGGGTATAGGGTGTATGCTGTAGAGTTTAGGGTGTATAGGATAGGGTATAGGGTTTAGTGTGTATGCTACAGGATATATTATATATGCTGTAGGGTTAACGGTATAGGGTTTGGATTATAGCCTATATGCTGACCGCATGTTTTATACTCTACTGACATCACACCTGTTCAGTTTTAGTATCGAAGACGCCGGGCCTCGATCACATCACCTTCAGGTTTAATAAGATGACAGCATCTGAGTTTGAGAGCGACTGGAAGCAGAGAAACACTGACAGGAAGTTGGACTTCATCCACATGATTCAGGTTCCTACAAACTGGCCGCCCGTGAGGGATTTTATCATAAAGAATGACCAAAGTTTGATGAAATAAAAGTACTGATCAGCATTCCAGTGTATGATAAAAGGATATTTTTTTTTTATTCCTAATGATAAAATCATTTTTTATTCATAATAAAACTAATTGTGGCTCCGCAGTGTTGTACTGTAGTACTAAGATGCTAAAGATGTATTAGGGATTTTAAAGTAAACACTAAAATGCTTAGTTGGGATGATTGGTCACGTTCGTGACGCTCCACAGATGCTGTACTACGTGAACGATCCGGAGGCGACGGTTTCGTTCTTCCGAAGCTTACTGCACAAAGACGGAAAACTCATCATCATCCTGGTCTCAGGTGAACACACCACAACACAAGTTTATTTTTTGTATTAACTCATCCATAACCCGGAGAAATAAAATCATGCTAAACCCTCAGCCTTAAATATTTACTATTTTATTGTTTAAAAAATAAAAGCTAAGCAATTATGTTAATAATAGCTGCTAGGACACTTCCTGTCAGGGAAACTAACTATCTGGCTAACGTTACCTGGAAGATTATGAATAATTACGAGCTTTGCTGATGAGCTTTGCTCAGGTTGTCTTGTGTTAGTTAAGTGGCTAGCATTACCAGGGATTGTTTTGGACGGGCTTGCGTTTGAGTTTGACTTAAAAATGCTGTTAGATTAGCTTACGCTAGCTACCTAGCTACCTAGCTAATCTGGGAGATTATGAATGCTATGTTATGAGCTTGACCTAAAAACTGCTTCACAAATTCTGTCAGCTTTCTGCATGCTTCCCAAGTGGCTAGCATTAGCAAGGGCAATTATGGATTTTTTTTGTATATAAAAACAGTTTTAATCTCTGTACGGTTTATAAATAATGCAGATATTAATTTAAAAAAATCATTTGTTACAATCCTTACAAGTGCAACCGTGATCCAATCGAGATGAAATTGTGAGGCAAGTTGACAAAGGTGCGTTATAAACAGTAACGGAATGTATAACACGATTTAATCTTTGCTAACTACCTGCCCCCTGCAGGACAGAGTGGGTGGGGCAGGTTGTGGAGAACCTACCGAGATCAGCTGTGCAAGAGCGATATCAGTCAGTGCGTCACGACTGGAGACATCAGGAACTTCATGGATGCTAAAGGAATCCCCTACCAGAGCCACACTCTCCCATCTCAGATGGACATCACTGAGTGTTTCACAGCTGGAGATGAGAAAGGAGAGCTGCTGCTGGACTTCCTGACCGAGGTCCTGGAGTTCAGCAAGAGCGCTTCTCCAGAGCTGAAGGCCGGAGTGCTGGAGCTCCTCAAACACCCCGAGTGCAGCCGAGAGGTGGACGGCAGGATTATATTCAACAACAACCTGGAGGCCTTAGTGCTCACCCCATAGTGCCGAAACATAAAGATTACACTAAGATCAGACTTCTGTTCGTGAGTTAATGTTTTAGATTTGAACTTTAGCGACTTAAACAAATCTGTCACTAGCTGTCATTGTTTATACAATAATTATATTCGTTTTAGAGCTGCAAATATACATGTAAATATTTTTAAAAAAGCAATTAGTCTTAAAGCAAATGTGTTAATTAACGGACTGGACTGTGAATTATGGTTTATTAATGAGAAGGACTGAGACTGTACTCGGCATAGTGTCATATTTAATAAAATAATGAGGGGGAAAAAAAAGTGTGCAATTAATTTTAAACAGTTTTTTGTTTTCAAATCGTTTTTTTTTTTTTTCTGTCAACGTGCCCGTGATATTTAAATTATATTTACAGAATATCAAAAAAGTGAGAAATATTTAATCAGACCATCTGCAGTCATCACTGATTCAGCCATATGGCAAGTGTGTGGATCAGCCATAACATTAAAACCACCTGCCTAATGTTGCATAGGTCCTCCTTGTGCCGCCAAAACGGTTCTGACCCGTCGAGGGATGTAAGATACGAGGTGGGGCCTTCGTGGATCGGACTTGTTTGTCCAGCACATCCCACAGACGCTAGATCGGATTGAGATCTGGGGAATTTGGAGGCTGAGTCAACACCTTGAACTCTTTATGTTCCTCAAACCGTTCCTGAACAGTTTTTGCAGTGTGTCAGGACGCATTATCCTGCTGAAAGAGAGCACTGATATTAAGGGTGCGAACACCGTTACCATGAAGAGGTGTATTTGATCTGTGACAATGCTTAGGTAGGTGGTACGTGTCAAAGTAACATCCACATGAATACCAGGACCCAAGGTTTCCCAGCAGAACATCGCCCAGAGCGTCGCACTGCCTCCGCCGGCTCGCCTTCTTCACATAGTGCATCCTGTTGTAATGTTGTAAAAGAAAACATGATTCATCAGACCAGGCCACCTTCTTCCATTGCTCCATGGTCCAGTTCTGATGCCCATTGTAGGTGTTTCAGTGGTGTACAGGGGGTCAGCATGGGCTCTCTGACCGCTCTGCAGATACGCAGCTCCATACTCAGCAAGCTGTGATGCTCTGTGTGTTCTGACTCCTTTCTATCAGAACCAGCATGAACTTCTTCAGCAGTTTGTGCTACAGTAGATCTTCTGTGGGATCGGACCAGACGGATTAGCCTTCGCTCCCCATGAGCATCAGTGAACCTTTTGTGCCCATGACCCTGTCGCCGGGTCACTGGTTGTCCTTTCTTGGACCACCGTTTGTTAGGTACTCTAACCACTGCATACCGGGAACACCTCATAACACCTGCTGTTCTGGAGACGCTCTGACCCAGACGTCTAGACATCACAATCTGGTCCTTGTCAAAATCACTCAGATCCTGGGAGAAACGAAGCTCTTCACCAATTGCAAAATGGTTCCCTGTTTCGAAGCGCTCGGAGCACCACACGCTGGCGACACCTGCTGGTCAAAACAGTGTAAAAGCAACGAGATCCGGGCCCAAAAATAATGACACCTTTTACAAAACAGTTGCAAAGATTTTCACAACAGTGTAAACAGTGTTTTCAATATAATTTACAGATCATTAAATAGCATTAAATATTAGTGCTTGTATTCTGTGTTTTAGTTAGGGTCTTTGCTAATCAGACCATTTACATGCAATTACAATCAGTCTACCTTTTTAATTATACACACTTGTGTTTGTCTTTAAAGCTGCCTGTAAAACACTAGTAAAGGGGTGATGGGGTGATGTTATGACTCAGGAGAAGGACCATGATGATGATGATATTAAGGTCCAGGTTTGAAACAATGCACTTTATTTATTTTACATATGATGTTTCAAGCCTTATAAGCCCCCTAGTGGCAACCATCGGAGTTGTTGTTGTTATTATTATTATTATTATTATTATTATTATTATTATTATTATTAACATTATTAACACTTAGCTGGTTTACCAGTTG
Organism: Stegophilus panzeri; assembly: GCA_024331685.1. Taxonomy (NCBI): domain Eukaryota; kingdom Metazoa; phylum Chordata; class Actinopteri; order Siluriformes; family Trichomycteridae; genus Stegophilus; species Stegophilus panzeri. The sequence continues at coordinate 29,741,436 of JANDJT010000199.1, read as the reverse complement.
TTCTGTTTTTAACTCCACATTATGACCTAAGTGTGGTGCAGGTACTCCTGTGGGTTCTTGCTAAACATTTACCCTCTTGCGCCCCCACCTGGCCTGCTGTGGTGGTGATTCCTGTGATATTTGTTCATGTTTGTGGGAAATAAAATAAAGCTGTGTGTTCTGAGGTCTGTTAGAGATAAGCTTCGGTGTTTTATGCATGTCTTCTCTTCAGGATTCACGTTTAGTTTTTTAAAGGATTTAACTCCTAAGTTCTTTGCCTCAGCAATCGTTTTTGGACAGCAAATATTCCCTTTAATCCTTTAATCTTTAGTAAACATTTTACTTGAATTCTTTCACATAATAAAACTATAATTGACAGTAACAATAGCAAAAACCTTACCTTCTTCTTCTTCTTCTTCTTCATGACCTCATGCCTGCTTCAGTTTTTGTAGAACGTCCTTTTTTTCATTTTGTAATCTTTTCCTTTTCCCTCTACTTTATTTTTTAAATATGGTTTTTAATATTTCTTTTTCTTGGCCTTTTTTTTTCTTTCCTTTCTTCTTATTTACTCATTTTCTTTCTTTACCCTCATCATTTAATTTTCTCTACCAACCTTTTCATTTACTTTATTGTTGTTTTTTCATATAATGTATTTAGTGTACACTCTCTCACACTCACACTCACACACTCACACACACACACACACACACACACGCGCGCGCGCGCAGGCAGCAGATATAATAATTTAACCTCCTGTATCTGACTCTCAAAGAAAAAATATGAAAGAGAAAATGAACTGCCTGAAAGAAGACGGCCACTAGATGGAGCCAATGTGTGTCCAATGGGCGCAGGTAAACAAACACACACACACACACACACACACACACACAAAGCACATGTGGGCAGCAGATGGCGATGTTGTTTAATATTTTAACGTCTTGTACGTTGTATTTGAGTACTCAGTATCTGAAACATGACACACTGGATCCATGTGCTGGATTCACACACACACACACACACCACACACACACACACACCACACACATACTCACTCACTCACACACACACACACAGTCACACACCACACACACTCACACACCACACACACTCACACACTCACACCACACACACTCACACACCACACACACTCACACACACACACACACACACACACACTCACACACCACACACACTCACACACTCACACACACACACACTCACAGAAGAGATCCTGAACATTTTCATCACTTCAAATCCAAGCTACATCACGATGACAATGAAGTGTCCACTTTCTGTCTTGATTAAATCACATCCTCTGATATCTCATACCGGACTGTGTGTGTGTGTGTGTGTGAGTGAATGTGTGAGTGAATGTGTGAGTGAGTGTGTGTGAGTGAGTGTGTGTCTGTGTGAGTTAGTGTGTGAGTGTGAGTGTGTCTGTGTGAGTTAGTGTGAGAGTGTGAGTGAGTGTGTGTGTGTGTGAGTAAGTGTGAGAGAGTGTGACTGAGAGAGTGTGTGTGAGTGAGTGTGTGAGTGAATGTGAGTAAGTGAGTGAGTGAGTGAGTGTGTGTGAGAGTGTGTGTGGTGAGTGAGTGTGTGTGAGTGAATGTGTGTGAGTGAGTGTCTGTGTGAGTAAGTGTGAGAGTGTGAGTGTAAGTGTGAGTGAGTGTGTGTGTGTGTGTGAGTAAGTGTGAAAGAGTGTGACTGAGAGAGTGTGTGTGAGTGAGTGTGTGTGTGAGAGAGAGTGTGAGTAAGTAAGTGTGTGTGAGTGAGTGTGGTGTGAGTGTGTGTGTGTGTGTGTGTGTGTGTGTGTGTGTGTGTGTGTGGGTGTAGGTAGGCGGTAATTCAAGGGATTTCATAGTTTTGGTTTTGGCACCCCAAACTGTGTACTT
>JANDJT010000199.1:29703261-29725856 GCA_024331685.1 Stegophilus panzeri | reverse complement strand
ACTGACTGAATGAGTGACTGACAGGCTGAAGAACTGAAGAACTGAAGGGTTGGCTGAATGACTGAGTGACTGAATGATTGACTGAGTGACTGACTGAATTTCTGACTGACTGAGTGACTGAATTTCTGACTGACTGAATGAGTGACTGACTGAGTGACTGAATGAGTGACTGACTGACTGAATTATTGACTGACTGAGAGACTGAATGAATTTCTGACTGACTGAATGACTGACTGAGTGACTGACTGAATTTCTGACTGACTGAATGACTGACTGAGTGACTGACTGAGTGAATTTCTGACTGAATGACTGACTGAGTGACTGAATGACTGAGTGACTGAATGACTGAGTGAATGACTGACTGAAAGAGTGACTGAATGAGTGACTGAGTGACTTACTGACTGAATTATTGACTGACTGAGTGACTGAATGACTGACTGACTGAATTTCTGACTGAGTGACTGAATGACTGAGTGACTGACTGACTGACTGAATTTCTGACTGACTGAATTATTGACTGACTGAGTGACTGAGTAACTGACTGACTGAATTTCTGACTGACTGAATGACTGAGAGAGTAACTGACTGAATTTCTGACTGACTGAATTATTGACTGACTGAGTGAATGAATGAATTTCTGTGTGACTGACTGAATGAGTGACTGACTAGCTGAAGGACTGAAGGATTGGCTGAAGGACTGACTGAGTGACTGACTGAATGACTGAGTGACTGACTGAGTGACTGATTGAGTGACTGACTGAATGTCTGTGTGACTGACTGAATGAGTGACTGACTGGCTGAAGGACTGAAGGTTTGGCTGAAGGACTGAGTGACTGAATGACTGAGTGACTGAATGACTGAGTGAATGAATGACTGACTGAGTGACTGACTGAATCTCTGACTGAATGACTGACTGAATTTCTAACTGAGTGACTGACTGAGTGACTGAATGACTGACTGACTGACTGAATTTCTGACTGAATGACTGACTGAATTTCTAACTGAATGACTGACTGACTGACTGAATGACTGAATTTCTAACTGAGTGAGTGACTGAGTGACTGAATGAATTTCTGTGTGACTGACTGACTGAGTGACTGACTGAATTTCTGACTGACTGAGTGACTGAATTTCTGACTGACTGACATTGTGTTTTAATCAGTAATCAGTGCAAAAATAAACATTTCTGTCAGTGGACTCAGACTCCTGAAACTGATAAAAACATTTATTTCATTGAGAATATAACTGCCATATTTTCACTCACGCTGTACAAATAATGTCTGTCTGTCTATCATGCAGTTTGTTTTTAATCAGAGGGCGTAATGTAGTGGAAAAGAGGTTAATTTGATCGGTCTTTACATTTCTATTAACACATTAATTGAAGGGTTCGCTAAATGCGTGTCGGGACAAAAATAAACAACAGCAATGTTCATGAAATGAGGCAATTAATTACCAAAGACAGAAGCTCTCATTTTCACTAATGGGACAATCAAAATGCTAATGGACGCTAGCACGATGTACGCATAAATGTACACTTTCTCTGTTGCCGTGTAAACTCCAAACCACAAGCAGATATACACAATGTGCTTGTTTTTGCATCGGCAAAACTTTCACATAAATCTTTGTGTTCCTTGAATGCTTTGAGCTAGTCTGCAGAGGAAATGAGGATATGGCGGACTCTACCAACATTGAGAAACCAGAGACATGGGAAGAGTCTGGTTTACGACTAAATACAAAATGGTGGCATAATCAGGAGATCCCACAGTGTGGTCTGTGAAGGCTATCTAGACTAGGATTGCTACTCCAAAGTTCCCCATGGTCCTCGATATTAATGCTGACAAGTCAAGCTTGACAGTGGTGCTGCATTAAAGGCAAAGGTTGAGTTGGAGCTGATGATCCCTCATCCAGTTTGAAATATCTCTGAAACTTGTTGGAATGAAAACCAAGACCACAGAAGGAAGGACTGGCAGGTCTGGGTGTCTTCAGCAGAGTGTCGTCAGCATACCAAGCAGAAGGAGAAGCTGTGAGATTTGATGATTTATTCCCAACAGAAGTGGTGTGCAGCGGGAAAAGGAGAGGGCCGAGCACAGAGCCTTGAGGTACATCAGAAATTATCTGGACTACTCGCACATTCAGGAGACTCTGTAGGACACAGTTTCAGAAAATTGCTCCTCACTGGGAATTGGTTCTTTAAAGTTACATGTAGCGTCACGTCTCGCGTTATGTCAAGACCTCATTCAGTTCTATTTTAACCAGAGTTTTGATCCACATGTTTTTATGCTTCTTCTTTTCTTTCTTTCTTTCTTTTTTTATGCCTCCGCCCCTAGATGATGATTGGAGCATTATGTTTTTGGGGTTTCCAAGATTCTCGTTGGTGTGAAAACAAGTGGTCGAATGTTTGTAGGATTTATATGGCATTATCACTCGAAGCAGCAGATGAACTGATTAGATTTTGGAATTGATCCAAACATGGTCAAGGTCACAGCAAGGTTAAATGTCTGAAATAGATTTCATTCAATAGATTCCTTCCTGTTTGAAGTATCAGTGTATAACAGTGTATCAGAAACCTGTTGAAATCGCAAAACCACACATTTTATACTATGCGGACGTTTTAAAATGGCGACAGCGGGCTCCTCAGACGGCATTTTGTCCGCGCGGTGTTATTGGAAGGACTTACACAGACTAACGTACATGAAAACACTCTTAACCACACTCGCACTCCATGCCTATGAGGCACAAACATCTTAATGTCAGGAGGAAATTAAAACACTTTTCTATTACCGCTCCTCTGCAGAGCGTACAACACAGGTCACGGGGTCAGCACATTCTTATCGAAGAGATGAATGCTGACCTTTGGAGACAGCAAATGAAAAATGCAAGTTTTAATTCGTACATGATTCCACGTCAGATTGATTCGGAGCTATTGACTGATCGTCACACAGCAACAGATGAAAATAATGTATGAATATGTATATTTTTTGTTCTGCGTATCTAAAATGCTACATTTTAAACATCTACATTTGCTTCTCTAACACACTAACATACACAGATATACTGCGTGTTTTATTCCTCTTATACCACAGTGACGATTACAAATGTCTTATTTATTAAATAACAACACGTCGTATGTCTATATGCACAAAGCTCTGACACTGGAGCCTCCTTCCATTAACGTTAACACGTCTCCTTACAGAAAACGTCACCATATCAACATTTACACGTGTTTACTGTATGTATTGCGTCCACTGTACAACTGTAGCCGTTACTATAGAAACGATAACGTATTAGAACAAGCGTGTTAATACGGCATGCCGTGTGATGTGAATCGACACCTTCTAATCAAGCAGAATCAACAATTTAACAGCGGTGTGGATTAAGTCACGCTTTACCACCCAGAGTAACCTCACGTACCTCATGTGTGAATTAAATCAGGTTCGTTAGAGCAGAAACAGGATAACGTGCCTTTTAAAAGAATTAAAATGTATAGATTTCAGATACAGTGATTTAGCTGTAATCTCACAGAGGGTCAATGAACTGGAATAGCATATGGGTGAGTCGCTTCTGCCGTGTGTGTGTGTGTGTGTGTACTAAAATTCAACTTTAACTCAGGAAAAAAAAACGACCTGGCAGATCATAAAGCTAAAGGTATCTCCGAGACACACTTCACAACACAAAACAATTTGGTAGCGGTAATGTTACGTCAATACGGCCTGACAAGAAGACGGATGTTGTTGTTGTGTCTGGCGTTTCACCATTAGCTGAGTTTTGTGGATCTGCGACGATGCGCCAAAAAGAGCAGCATATTCGTTTTATTTTTGACAGGCGGCCATGATGGAATTTGTACTCTTAGTTTTTCTACTCTCGTAGCGTTCACTGTGTAGCCTTGTCATGTCCGGCCGTCTCGGATCGTCTTTTTCGGTTTTAGATCGATACGTCTGCAAGAATTAGTATAAAACTGGAGGTATATTATATTTTTTTGTCTTAATATAAACACTACTTATATATAAAAAGTATCTTCAGATTCCTTAAAACAGATAGAAATGTTATTCAGCTGTTTAGGACAAATCTACTGTACGCTTTTCCACCAAAACAGATGGAATTCATTCCCCAGAAGAGGAATGTGACAAGTTTACACTTTTAATGTACTTTTAATGTTTAAAAATGAGATTAAGACCAAAAAAAAAAAAACCCTGAGTCCTGATGCTCTGAGTAAGTCATGTGATTATGATGTGTTATTTAATTGTTCAGTCTCTGTGGCATACACACTATCTGGTCTATCTTATTGTTTCTATTATTTATTTTTTATTATTTCTATTTATCTAAGATTAATTTTATTTTATGTTACTTCTGATGTATAAGTATTTATGGGAATTCTTTTCTTTTATGTTACTCCTGTCTTAATCTATATTTCCCCCTACAGGGGATTAATAAAGGTATATCTTATCGTATCTTATCTTTAAAAAACAAACAAAAAAAAAAACACAGGCATCAAACTTATTTCCGAATTAATTTTTAATGCACAGTGGAAGAACGATATTTTCAGACTTGGTGTGCAAGTTGCCATAGAGTAGCAAACGTTTTATTTTTGTCATGGTGTAAACTTTGCGTCCGTGTGCCTTGTAAAAACACCTGTCAGGGTTGCCAGGTTAGCTCATTTGGGTTGAAACCCCCCCATCCCCCAAAAACAACAGAAGCTTTGAAATTCTGGTGTATATCATTTATAATATAGCTTCAATAAATGAAGGTTGTTTAATAGTAGATTTAATAGAAACAGTCCAATGTGGCAACCCGTGTGTAAATATTTCACCTGTAAAAAGAAAAAAAAAGGAAAAGGAGATGAATATATTATTGAAACATTTTAAGATTCGTTAGAAACACTGTATAAAGATACACACTGGAGATATTTTTTTGTTCGTTTGTTTTTGTTACAGCTTTATTCAGAGTTGGTCTGGTATATAAAATATATAGGTTACTGTTTCTATAACAGCAGCTCGTTCTCATGCAGCAGACGTAAAAAATAAAAATAAAAATGTGTAATTGTTCCTATGGTGAAGTTTTCTGTAAGGAGACGTTTATTTAGCACTTACGGAAGGAGTCTCACGTGCGAGTTTGTCTGATTATCTTCAACAGAGAGAATAAAGAGAGGCTGAAGTGAAGTGAAGGAAAAACTGTTTATAGATGTTTATATCGTACACGTGAGCAGGAACCTGTTTTACGGACATTCCACAACATTACGTGTACCTATAAACGGATGCGAAATATGTGTATTGGGTTTTTTTTGTTTCTTTTTTATAAAAATTGTAATCATTGGCAAATCGCAGTGGTATAAGGGGAATAAAACGCTTCTGGGCGTACTCTTGAGTGCTAACAGTTACTCAGATTCTGAGAGGCGGAGCTTCGTGTCAAGGAGTAAACAAACGACGGCAATGTGAGTCTGTGCAGCACATCTATAAATAGGTCACGAGCAGAAAATGAGTTTAAAATGTATATGTAGGTAAATGTAATGTGGCGTGAAACACTCGCTCTGTTGGAGAATCGTTACACTGACCGAACACGACGAGATGCGTCTGCTTTCTGTCATCGACTGGCTCAACTACGCAGAAGAAAACACACTCGAACGTCTGGAAACAATTAACCGCTTCATCGACCCAAAGTGTACTGTATGTGTGGGAACAGGAAAATACACACTGTGTGTGTGTGTGTGTGTGTGTGTGTGTTTGTTCAACACTGTAATCAGTGAAACAGATAACAAATGAACGTCTATAAAAGTGTAAAATAATTTATGCTGAATATAAAAACAAAAACGAAGAGTTGTTTTGAAAATAATCTGACCGTTAATTTGAAGAAAAGTTCTTCCTCTTTTATGAGATAAAACGTTTTGCCAGAAGTATTGAACGTATTCCAGAAACGAACAAAAACATACAATGAAAGTGAAGAAAAAAACGCTCGGGAGCTGAAAACACTCTGGCACAAACCTCTCGTGTGGGCGGGGATTAACAGCACTTCACTCTCATTGGCTAGTGAGATTTAGATGGACAGTTCCCTGAGCAGGAAGTACACACGTCAGTTGTGTGTATTTTGGAGAACGTTCTGGATGCGTTTCTCTGTATAGTTATAGTGTTTGTACTTTGTAGTGGAAATGACTTCGTTACTGAGTCAGCGTATATAGAAACGATAACTTATTAATACGTGTTATAGAAAACATACAGAAATCAGTAGGTTACTATATTATATTATTGTTGCTATGGTTACATCTCTTGACATTTTTAGTTACAAACCTCTTTGATGTTCAACAGTGTTTAAATGAACCGTTTCTGTGCAATTACAGTGATCACTTTAATTGCTACGGCCGAGCGTGACGCGTTATTTATGCTCGTCGCCATGGTTACGTGGCTGAATAGTGCGTTATAAGGCGTTGATTTTGAGCTGTGATACAGCTGTTGTTGTTTTTTTACTGAAACAACTATATCAGAAAACAGAGCAAACCTACTGTACTAACCAATCAGAAATGATTATTATTTTTTATTATTATTGCCATGTATGGGTGTATTCTGGTGCAGCTGTAAGCATCCACGATTACACCGTACACCACATTTGGTATATCAGCAAAAAAAAAAATGTTCCAAGCGCAGCACCTTATCCAATGTTGGTGTGCAGGGAAGTGTGCAGTTTTTTACAGACGGCTGCAAGGCCGGAAAAAACGAAGCTCTACAGCAGCTTGTCAGATTTCTGTCTGCTGGTTTCTCTTTTTTTTCCCTCTGATGTGTTTGTTCTGCTCGTACGTGTATATATATTTTTCTATTCTTTCTCTTTCTGACACTCGTAAACACCAAGAATAAGCTAACATCGAAAGTGACATAGCAGACGAGTCGAACCATCCCCGTTAAACGTAGTTTAGAGCACATTTAGCTAATCTACAAAGTTCCAGTCATGTGTACCAATCACAGGTTGTCGAATAAAGCTAAGCACTAAATGCTAATATTGTTCGTCTTCTTCACATATGCTGTTTACACTGACTCCGCCCACAAGTACTCAGGGAGCTCGATTACTGGTATGATTACACCAGTTTTTTAAATTGGTTCTTGTTTTGTCTTCATTATAAAATCAGACAGTTGTTAAATACTACAAATACTCATCGACTGTTCCACTAATGGTAGCACACGTCAGATAGGTCACATGAGCGTCCACTAGCAGCACAAGAAGACGAGCGTGGGATGATGAAGCGATTTGTTTCCCCAGACAAAATACAGCCCGTGTTCCGAGTCGTGACTTGAAAAGTTACATCAATATTCACACGAGGAAAGTTCCTCGTCTTCAGAGTCGGGTTCCGCAGCTGGCTTCACATCCAGATTATTCGAATCACCTTTGCGTAGTTGATGCTGCGTCAGGTTTTCCGGATTTTTCTTGAGTAGATCCCTTGGGACATGTTCTTAAATACACACAACTGAAATAAAAAAAACAACATGGTGTTGAAATTGAGGAAAGACAATATGAAAAACAATAAAAAAAATATTTATAAAGCTAAAAAAAAAAAATCAATGAAGCAGAGTTAGCCTCCTGAAGTGGATTGTTTTTGCAATAACAGCACCTCCCTGAGTGTTTTTCCCACAATACAACAGCAATTCGACACTTTGTAACGACACGTCGTTATTTTATAACCGTTTATAGTTACATTTAATGCTGTGAAATGTCACTGAAACTAGATAGTTCCTGTTTTCACTTACGTTATCGCAGCTATAAACAGTCATTCCATCACCAGCCTCTCTTTTTCCTCTCTGTCTCTTAAAGCTAATTAAAATATAATATTAATATAAACTTATCCTATAAGTCCGACTACTGCTTCTACAATAATGTTAATTTTCATTGGCAGGATTATGGGATTTATATCAAATTTTCTAAATGTAACCTTAGTGAAAAATATTGAAGTAGCGTAAACGGCGGTGATTAGCACGCTAACAAATAGGCACAATTCTAGAATCGTTCATTCATTCATGTTCTCCAGGAAAGACGGTTGCAGATTCGTTACAAATGAGGGGAAATAACAAAAGCAAAATAAAATAAACCGCTATGCTCTCCATCATACATTATCATCTCAAGATTTCCTCCTGAGCAGAGCATTACGCCGCGCATCACACTCTGATAAACAACGTGAAATAAACACTGTATCTCACATTCATCCCTTTTTCCCTGTTTTTTTTTTTTTTTTCTTCTCCTCCCATTTCTGCTCCAGTGCTGAGCCGATAACCCGAGCTGAACCAATAAACAATCAAAGTGCAGCTTCAGTAGAAACGATTGCAGGCCGGAGAGATGGAGGCCATTATTAACGCCGGCCCTGTCTTGACAACGCTATTTTCTGGAAGGTAATTGCAGATTCAGATCTCTGAGAAAGAGAAACTGTGTGTGTGTGTGTGTGTGTGAGAGAGAGAGAGAGAGAGAGAGAGAGAGAGAGAGCACGGGAGAGAAAGAGTAGGAGTAAACGCCACCTCTTTAATTATCGTCTCGTCCACATGTCCCCCGTTGAGATGTCTATCGGATGAAGGCACGCAGGAGAAAACGAGTGTAATGGGACATGAGCGGCGTCTGGGAAAGCCACTAAAGATTTGAAGCCACGTTTCTAATAGACAATGGCAGCGGCCCCAGCGCTCAAGACACGCTAAAGTCACCTGCTGATGCGAGGAACCTCCTCGTGTTTAGGTGTTGATGAATTTTCTTCGTGTAACAGCAGCTCTGACAGCAGCTCAGGTTTATATTAATGCGCTCGTTCCATAGAAACAGATTTTTTTTTTTTTTTAATCGCTGACATTTTCTTGAAGTAAAGGGAGGTTTATTTAATATTTATTTAAGGAAGGAGTCTCCAGTGTCGGAGCTTCGTAACACTCAGAGAGAAAGCTGTAACCCTAAATTTTCTGACCTCTTCAGGACAGAGGAGTTTACGCTTCTTGGCGGTTTCTCACGAACACGACTCACTCTTTAGAATCCATGGAACATTTAATTCAACGATAAATCCATAAAAAACTGTGTGTTCTGTGATATTTTTTTAATGGCAACTTGCAGTGGTATAAGAGGAACAAAACACTGTTTTAGGAAAATAATCAACTTCAGTCTGGTAACACTCATCACAACGCTCTACAGTTGATCGTTTTCTTCTAACACACACACACACACACACACATACTGTAGAATAACGTCATTTTAGAATAGTAATTACTGAGTAATAAATCAGGAATAAATGTTTAATGTGTTATTATAACCCCCATTGTCTTCCTTATAAACAGCTCATAAACATTACTTAAAACGTTTCACCTGAAGCTGATCATATATTTTTAATTCTCATTGCTCTATAAATGTTATTAAATGCTTATGCATGGGTTATTAAGTCTTAGGGAAAATAAGTAAGCGGTACAAAACGGGAAAGCAGTTATTAGAGAGATTTGTGGATTCAGAGTTGGATTCTGATTCATCTTCGTCTCTTCCTTACTGAAGTTAGACTCTCTCTCTCTCTCTCTCTCTCTCTCACACACACACACACCCCGCCAGAACGTCCAGGATCTCGGGTGCTTGATAAAGTACAGAAGGAACGTTTGCACAGAAGGCAATTAAAGGCTTTAGTGAGTGCGGCTCATTTCCAGGCCCCAGTCGACACATGAGGCGAGAAATGGCCTCGCTAATTTACACTAAATAGGCTCCAGGTAGCAAACACGGGCCAAAAGGACGGCATCTGCATTAATCAAAATGAAATTAGCCCGCGCTTTAATTTGCATCGGGTAGCGGCGCACCTGCCTATAAACCCCGAAGAAGGCCGTGTGTGTTCGGGTCACTGCTACGACACACAGGTGTATTCTAAAATTATTTATATATTTACTTATTTATCTACCGCAAAGAAATGACTCACGCACTTCAAACTCTCAGATAGAAAGAGAAGACACACCATTCGCTTGTCTGTACTGTACAACTATGAAGTCTAATTACAGGCTCTGTCCTGTGAAATGTCTCGTTAGGGACGTTATGGACATTCGTGAAGGTTCGGTTACAAAAAATTCCTCATTTACAAAGATCTAGAGAAGCAAGTAACATCACCGAATGGTGACAACAGTTACATGTAATGCCTTACCATTAACGATTTGGAGTGGATTATTTACCACTTCTGACGTCTGAACAGATGAGACGTCTTTTCTGAATCTAAAACAGAGAATAAACACAAACGTCTCTGTCCAGTCGTCTTTAAACACTGTCTTTGTATTATAAAATCCATAGACGTCTGTCAAATCTCATCCCTTTCTGACCCGTAACTAGTCTCTGATCTGATGAACTGGCTTCAGCTAAATAATTAACATAAATTTATATAAATTTACATATAAATCAAATACATTAAAAAAAAAATCTCTATGTTTGTTAGCTCTGCTGCATTATTTTTTTCAGTCTGTTGAAGTACTTTGCCGAGTCAGGATCCGGACCAGGTAATGGTTCAATTTATATTTGTTTCTTCGTGTGCATCGTGCGTCTTGAGCATGATGAACATCCGCGTCTGCAATGCGTTATGGGTAATGCACACAATCGACCTGAAGGAAAAAAGAAGTAAGGATTGAGTTTGTTTGCAAAAAAAAAAAAAGTACTGCAACGTGTGCGGCTATTTGAATATTTGTTGTATTTCTATTTGTGATATTTAATACTAATTTAAAAAATAAATAAACATGAATAAGAATGGTTGGATAATAAGATATAACTGTTATCTCGCATGCTTTGTGAAATTAGAGAGATCAGTGTGTCCTGCTGTGAGAAATGGGCTACCACCTTCCCCTGTATGTTAAACACACCGAGACTGAAAATCTGACGAAGATGAACTGTTTTATACATCAAGCTGGACTCTCTCTCTCTCTCTCTCTCTCTCTCTGTCTCTCTCTCACACACTCTCTCCCTCTTTCTCTCGTTTTATCTCCTCCATCAGCAATCTTTCTCTCACAGTAAGGACACGATGGATGAGGAGAGAAAATCCAATACATTGGAGACTGAGGATCCTCTCTCAACTCATCTCTTATTCTCACAGTTTGGCATCTGTGGACATATGAACACTAAACGTGAGCAAGTACTAACTAAAATATCCTGAATGTGTCCCAAATATCCCACATGTGACATAATAATATCAGTGTTCAATGCATTCAATGTACGAGTTTAAAAATGGCACCCCTTTACATCGGATGTAGCATATACGCATCAGGTTGTTAGCATGAAATAGCATTCATTTGTCCATCACTGCATTTTTACAGTTATAGAAAACTTCTTGGTGATAACAGTAACTCTGCTTCATCAAACCACTCCGTCGTTGATTATTATCCTTTAACAGCTTGGCATTGACAGTGATTTTTCTGCTGCTGAACACAATGAGACTGCTGTTATAGCTAGCGATGCAACCTAACTAGCTGTATATGCTAGCTCCACAACTGTGAGTCTGTGTTAGATAGGTCTTCTTCTCCAAATCTTCTTCTTAGTCATGACTGCTATATTTCTGCTGCTGAAATGAATTAAACTATTGTCTCCTGAACAAAGTTCACTAACTCAGATGAACTAGCTGCATAGCTGCTAGTTTCATAAACTGTGAGGTTGAATAGTGCTAGCTGGTTGATTATATCTGTGAAACATTTAACAACCACAATTATGAATCTAAGTGAAATGTTACACCTTAACTTGGCAGTTTGGTCACTATATTCCTCAAACGAAGCTATTACGATATTAGCATACAGAACCAAAACATGATTAAAAATGTTCACTTAGCATGATCTGGAAATGTAATACTAGCACATGCCTAGTGAAGGCGTAATCTGAGGAAGTACAACAGAAGAAAAAAAAAAAATCAAAGAGGAAGATGTTTTCATACTGCACCCGCTCTAAGATGCTAACACAGCTAATCTCCCATTAGCATCCCGTGATTAGCCGCATGGCGGATTACAGCACGCCTTAAGCTTCTTTGTAGCTCTCCCTCTGGGTGAAACTGCGGATTTAGACACTTGTAAAATATGGTCTCGACGCCACCCTGTCAAAGCTCAAGATTAGAGAGAAACCAGCAGACAGGAGCGTGTCAGAGCTCAGCGATCAGCAGACTGGAAGAATAAGGTGCTACCTGTCGCTCGGAGCTTAAGGAATGAAGCACACACCTTCATCACATCATTCTGAATGCTCAACTGTGACTGCTCAAGAACTACTGCCTTCCAGTCAAACCTGAACATGAGATTAGTAGCTGTAACATGCTAAATCATGATAACAACAACAACGCATCTTTACCCTGGCAATGGAAAAACAAATCTAGTCTTTATTGAATTTAAAACCGAGATAAATTTGGTTTTAAGAAACATAACTAAGGTTACAAGGTCAATATATCTACACACTTCTATATTCCAAGATGTTCCCTTAGCCCTGTGTTCCTAGGGCCCTGTTTTACCACTATATTATCAGCCTTCTTGTCTTTGGGCCTATATTTCAAGGTTCCTGGGGCCCTAGACTCTAAGTTTGTAGAGACCTATATTTCTAGGGTCCCATATTTCCAGGAGCCCTACATGCCCCAGGCCTTATACGGTATGTCTAGGGACCTATATTGCTGAGACCCTATGTTACTTGGGTCGTATATATCCGAGACACTTATGTTGTCAAGTAACTATATTATCAGGACCTTATAGTCTCAGCACCTGAATATTTCAAGGGTTCTATGATCCTAGGGTCCTATATTTTCAAGGTCCTTTGTTTCCAGACCCAGTGTTAACTCAGGTTTGTGTTCTCAGAGCCGATATTCCACCAGAGTCCTACTGTATATGCCAAGTTCCCTATATTCCCAGTGTCTTGTGTTACCTCTATATTATCAGTGTCTAATACTCCAGGTGTCTATATTTCAAAGGCCATATGATACCAGGGGCCTATATTTCTAGGGCTCTATATTCCCAGGAACGTATTTTATGGCCCTATATTCATTTGAGTCCTAAGTAACCATAGCCCTACTTGCCCCTACTTACCCACGAGCATATATTCCTAGGTATTTAAGGGCACAGTAATTCCAAGCCCGAATATTTCCAATCCCTTATATTGTCGGAACCATAAATTCCTAGGGGGCTACGTTCTTAGGGCCCAAGGTTCCTGGAGTGCTGTATTTCTAGATCCACGTTTTCCCTAATTCCAGGGGGCTACATTACTTACAGGGCCATATATCCCTAAGGCTCTATATTTTCAAGACCCTCTGTTTAGAAAGGCCTATTTTCCTAGAGTATTTCTAGGGGCCATACGTTCCTGTGGACCCATATACCCAGAGCCTTACGTATGCAGAACTTGTACCCTGATTCTGGTTTCCTACATTCACAGGCTCATACATTCCCAATGCCTTATGTTACCAAGGAACTATAAGTCTTTATTTTACCAGTGACTACATTTCAGGTGCTTTTCATTCCCAGACTCCTATGTTCTTGGGACTCTTATAGATCCAGGAATCTATGTTCCTTGGGTTATATGTTTCTAGGGCCCTACATTCCCAGAGCCCTACATACTCAGGGCTCTACAGTTCCAGGGTTCAATATTTCTCAGCCCTATAGTCCCAACCCCATATATCCCGCGTGCCCTATGTTCCTAAGGTGCTGTATTCCCAGTTCTGTATTGTTCGCTTGTGCATGTTGCATAACCAATGATGGCCACATGGCCACAGCGTATACACATGTTTTATTAAAATGCTTTGAGCAGATCAAATTCCCAGAGCAGTGATTAATCAGCCCCGCTGTAATAAATCTATGTAACTGAACACCTGTAAATTCACTTCCCCTTAATGCTCCGCTAATACACCTTAATGAATAACACTGGATTCTCTATTTAATCTTTATGAAGTAAGAATGAGACAGTGTGTGTGTGTGTGTGTGTGTGTGTGAAAATCAGCCAGACTCAGAAACGGCCCATGCTGGTAAAATTAGTCTCTCATTTCCATATGAAGTGGCTCGATTAATAACGGCGCCATTTCGCTCTGTGTGAAATGAGCGATGAAGAATGAGCATAATTGTCGGCGGACATCTCGGCAGTAAAGCATCTGTTCATGTTCCTTAGGGTACATAACCGGCCCTGTCGTAATCCAAAACAAGGGCACTCAATTCTGAGAGTGTGAGAGAGAGAGAGAGAGAGAGAGAGAGAGAGAGAGAGAGAGACAGATGTTGGTCACATGACTACTAACTTTTAATTTTACTGGTTAAATGGCAGATCATGATAGCAGTAACAGTTTACCAGTTAAATATGTGTTGGTGTTTAAAAGTGAATATCCTCATGCCCTTTATTATAAATATTATAAATAGTGCCCCACAGAGGGCTGAGGAAGTCATTACATTTAATGCGACTTTAATAAAGTTTTATTCAACTTTATTTTACCCTGGAAATGTCTCACTGCTCATCATACATCGTACACTAATCTGTATTTATATGTACATTATAGGTTTACTATTATACACAACAGGCGTGTATGTATGGTGCAGAGCATCACCAAATCGTGGTCAGGAGAGCAGGCTAGGTCAAAACTGTAAACAAATCCAAAGGGGCATGGAAAATTTCCAACATGTTCCAACACAACGTGTCAAACATCTCAGAATCAGCAGATGGGAAAGAAGGCAAGACTTTGCACAGAAATCCGGTGAGCTCTGTAAACTGGAGGTTGGTTAGTGTTTTGGTGATGGGGACCTCTGGTGGTGTGGAGTAAGATCGTTAAGAAAGCCCATGACAGAATAAGAGCGAAATAATCCAAAGAAAACACGATCCATGTAGAAATGTGTAGTTTCACACCTAAACCACAGAACAACTAAGAACTACTTCCATTCAATTCAGTTCAGTTTTATTTGTTTTTAACAATGGGACATTGTCTCAAAGCAGCTTTACAGAAACATATAAACACAGGATAGAGATTTTAAGTGTGTGAATTTATCCCTATTGAGCAGCCGGTGGTGACGGTGGCGAGGATGATATGAGGAAGAAACCTTGAGAGGAACCAGACGCGGAAGGGAACCCGTCCTCATCTGGGCAACAACGGATAGTGTGAACGTAAAAGAAAGCTCATTAAGGTTTTAACATGAAGTCTGTTTTGTTGAACTAGTCCACTGTTCACTAAAGGAGTCCTGAGTGTAAAATTGTACGTGGTAATTGCAGTCCCAAGGCCATCGCAGCAACCGTAGTCCCAGCAACCACAGCGAGAATGTCCTTGTAGAATTGACGTCCAAAACCATTTCTATGGTACTTCAATTTCCATGATATGAACTGGATCGCTGTAAACAGTAAAAAGCATTAAAAGACAAAGCCACAAAGCCTGGGAATGTCTTTATGGTCTACAGTACGTCTAACTTGTAACCCAGCTTCAACCGCAACGCACAACTCCATCTTAAGGCTTTAGCTCTAACGCTAACCTCCACACCAACTCTCACACCCCGACCTTGATTTCTGACCTCATCAAAGGAAAAGATCAATGAAGATGGAAGGAATTACTAAACAAAAGAATCCATGGACTTATATATATTTTTAATCCCAAACAGGGAAATAATCAAACAAAACTTCTGTATCGAATCAAGTCGTTTCACATGGCATTAACACCGTGGAGATAAATATCAGAAGCACCATCTCAAGCCCAGTTATACAGTCTGTACAGAATACACTAAATGTGAGCTAGTTAACTAGCTGGCTAGCTAACCTAGCTACTGTTAGTGAGATTAGGCTATTGCAGATGGCTTGAAAACATATTCAGCGTTTTCAAGTTCAGAGGGAGCTCCGTGTATTTGATCACATTTACACTAAAGACTTTTAAGAATGAAATCAAAGCCAAACCCGGAGGATTCACACATAAGCGTATAATCACATCATACAGGACGTCAGGACTGGCTTCATGACACATGGCTTCATCACACAGCCATGCTCTGGGTTGAACTGAGAACGGAGAGACAAACAGGATTGTGGGTGAACAGCTGGGTGGGGGGTTGGGGGGCTGGGGGGTCAGAACATACTGTACACCTTATACGTGGGATAGGAGGCATGTGTGTGTGTGTGTGTCTGTGTGTGATCCTGATTCTCAGCTTCTGATCCTCATGCAGTGGATTAAGCAAGGACACATTCGACACAGCAGTTAAAGCGATTAGACGTGTGTGTGTGTGTGTGTGTGTGTGTGTGTGTGAGACAGAGAGAGAGAGAACTCTGCAGTGATGGGCTTAGCTAATTCAAGCTCATTGTATATGCAACTACTCATGCAGCTGTCAACCCTGTGTGCGTGCGTGTGTGTGTGAGAGAGAGAGAAAGAGAGAGAGAGAGAGAGAGAGAGAGAGAGAAAGAGAATAATGGCACATCTTCATTTACATATCTTTGGTGTTTCTGAGTCAACAAGGGGAGGAGCCTGGGAGTAATTAGACTAGAACTTCTGACATGGCCACAGTAGCTTCACTCTTCACTAACCTTAGCTGGTTTGCTAATGACTTTTGTGACTTGTAAATTCATAATTACAAATAACTTTCAAGATTCCAAATAACGTGTAAGTCATAAGTTGTGGGGACTTTCAAAACTTTCAAAATCTTAATTCCAAATAACTTAGAAACTCGCATTTAACTAGTGAAAAACTTTTACTTTAAAAAATTGTACTTCTGAATAACATAATTATGAATTTCCAAAATCATAATTCGAATAATTTATTTATTAAGTGATCACTATACAACCCCAATCCCGTAAAAGTTGGGTCGCTGTGTAAAATGTAAATAAATGTAAATAAACACAGAATGCAATGATTTACAAATCTCATAAACCCTTATGTTTATATCCAGCCCTTCGTTGCCCCCGTCCCAACGTTTTTGAGACGTGTCACGGCCATCGACTTCAAAATGACCTTGTTCTTTCTTTAAAACGGTACACATTTTCCTCAGTTTAAACATTTGATATGTTTTCTATGTTCTATCGTGAATAACATACGTTTTTATGAGATCTGCAAATCACTGCATTCTGTTGTTGTTTACATTTTACACAGCGTCCCGACTTTTTCTCTTTTTTGACTCGGGGGTTGTAAATAACTTTCAAAAGGTTCATTTCAAAAAGCGTGAAAAGACTTTTAAACCGTATTTCTGAAAACGTACAAAGTTAGTCATTAAGAATAACTAGCGTTATGCCTTCGTTTAGTGTCATGTGAGAATTTTGATCGGGTCTCCTGCGAAAAGAACAAAACAAAACAAAATGTCGTTAATAAAGCACAACAAACAACGATTACGGACATGTTTAAGCAGTTTATGTGGAGAGTCTACCGTTGTTACTGCAGCTGTTACTATAGAAACAACAGCGTTACAACGAGTGCGTTATTATAAACCTGCGCTACGGTCCGAGCTGATGTTATAGAAAATTAATCAACACCTTCTGACCAGTCACGATCCAGAACTCATCACAGTGTACATTGTGTGAGTTGCTATCGAGAGTGTGTGTGAGAGTGTGTGTGATTACGCTCGCTCTTCCGATAGGAATCAGACAGGTGACAGAAAGACCCGCTGTTCTGACATCATGTATTAAAGTGAGTTTATAGTACTGTGCGCTGTGGCGAACTCGCGCTGATGAAACATCTGTCTCGGAGTCTCTTTTTCATCAGCGGCAGTCCCTCGGCGGTCTGATTGGGTCGCACACGGGTCAGCCGTCAGGTCATGACGGCCTTATTCGCCTCTGTCATCAGGTGTTTCTTTACCTTCTCTCCCCAGGCCATTCACTGGAGGTCATAAATAATATCTTCAGTGCCGTGATAACCCTCGTGCTGCCACGGCTGTCAGGGATTTTTAGTCGTTCCTCCTATTTGGGCAGCTTCGCTGTCAAAAACTGATGCTGAAAATATTTTGCCGGAATATGAGCTGCGTCGTGGAGGTAATATCAGACGTATTAGTGGTATCGCGTCGTCGCAGGTCATCCCAACGAACCGCAAATAATGCCCAGAAAATGTCAAACAGACAAAGCAGGAGCTGTCACAGAGCGGAATTAAGAGATTGATGTTCGATATTTTTGTTATAAATTACAACACGGGCTCGGAAAGTTTCATAAAAACAAGGTGTGATTTGATGTCTTGGTGAAAATTTCACACTTTGATAAATCTTGAAGGCCTCCACACAGCCAGAGCAGCACGGTAATTACTGTAAAACGCAGGGTGCCGGTAAAATTATTTTTGGCGCCGGTGACGCTTCCTGGGAACGACGCAGGTTACCGGATAAACGAATATTATAGCCTATTAATTTCTACTGCTGTGAGAAAACACTGAAATTTTGGACTTGTACAAGAGTGACACCAAGTTAAAAATAACGTCTAATTAACATTTTTTTGGGGCGTACAGTCAACATTTAAATAAACGTAAAAAACAAAAAACGTCAACAGGCCTATGAATGCAACAAACAGAAACGTTCCACTAATGAAAAATATTACTTTATGACAAGGCTGCTGATAACATTTTATTTATCTTTGTTTTAACCAGATTGAAATGTATTTAAAGAAGAAGAAGAAGAAGAAGAAGAAGAAGAGCGCAAGCATTACCTTGCAGCGCATGTTCTCAAAATTACACCATTTCTGCTTCGTTTAAGAGTCCACTGTGTTCCTGTTTTGACTTTTCAGCATATTATGGTTACATGGAAGTGTCAGACGGTGGCGCTGGACTTAACACTGCTCCTCGCTCGAGCCGATATCACGCGAGAAAACACGAGATTACATTCAAGCTTCGAATCGAGCACACCTGAAACACACCTGAGGCTTTAGACAAACTCCGCCCACGTCTGTAGCGCTGAAGTCTGCAGTAATAGTGCTGTTACGTCTGGGGTCTGAATACAGATGTACGCAGTTTATTTTGAAAAGTTATATTGCACCATGTTTACTGTCATTACTCTGTAGGTTTTACCGTCTCAATCTCAGGTGTGAATGAAATTGCACTGTGTTGGAAAGGATCACTGGTTTAACTGCATTTTGGCATCAAGGAATTATTTTACCGCGCTCAGCGGACCGTAACTGTCTCTCACGGTCAAAACTGTTCTTAAACATCCAAGCCAAACTGTTGTTTTATCGCCACGCGTTAGCCGTGAAAAGGCCGTGTGTAAACACAGAGGAGATTTCCAATCTCAGCTGTGTGTGCACTTTCATGCTGGAGTGAATGGGAATCGGTTATCACAAGCCCACAGGGTGTAATAGTGCAGCTTTTGTTTCAGCATAGCTTAGCCAAATCTCCTTTATGTTTCACATCAGAACAAGACTCAAGACACTGAGAAACCTGCAGGCAATCTTCTGTGGAATATAAACACAGTGCGTATGTCTCGTCATATAGACGAATAACACGGATCCTTACTCTATGCCTGTATGGCTATCATGAATTGAATTGTTCTGTAACCTTTGGTTGTGCTGTTGTAGTAAAATAGAGTTACTGTTACACCCTCAAAGTTGATTCATTTCCTATAACGCACGTCCTGAAGTGGGTTATTCATCTTATATCAAAGCAATTGTCCAACTGTTACAATTCTTAATTTATTAAAGAGTATGTACTTTTTATGTCACTCTGTGGGATGTTCAAAATATGTTTAGTGTATATATATATATATCACTTCTGAATAACTTAGTCATAACTATGAATTTCCAAAATCATAATTCAAATAATTTATTTATTAAGTGATCACTATACTATATATATATATATATATATACCAAACCATAATAAAAAATAATGTTGGTCTTCAGGTTGCACTTTCTTAAGGTATGTGCTCTAACGAATCCATCTAATGATCCCAGCTGGCTTTATTTGTTAATAATTACGATTGTTGTGTGATGTCAGTGAGGTCAAAGGGCAGGTGTCTTAACAAGACGGTGACTTTATTGTGACAGATCGGGCAGCAATTTCACAGATGCATGCAAAAATGCCCTCAGAAAAAAGTACAACACAAATGATAGAACGATCTGAGTTAAGAAATAACTTGTTTATGATTATAAGAAAATATGGAGAGTCTTTTATTTATTTATTTATTTATTTTTTTAATTTAATCACTTATTACACTTCTTGAAGATGATCAGGCAGGACCTGGGAAAAGGGGAATAATTATGCATGACACTGTATCTCTATTGATCCTCCTGACCATGTGAACCATTTTTATGGTTTTATACACACCAACAAGGTTTGGACTTGTCTACACAGTGGTGCAGCTTGTTTTCACAACTATGAGCCAGACTGTAGATGTAAATGAAACAGAACTGGACCAAGATTTGAACCTTGAGGCATTGAGGAGGTGAAATGAGATTCTGAGCTCTGGGCTGATTGATCTGCTCGAGAGGTGAGCGAGTGTCCTGACGACTGCTTTGAAGTAAAGTTTGGTGCAAAGTCCACGATGCCACACTTTATCAAAACCTCTTTTGATGTCTACGGCTATAATATACAGTACACTCTTTCTCACCACGGAGCAGGAAGTTGTCCCGTCTTGCACCATGCTTTAAGATGTCTGATGTGCTGTTGCTGCGTGCTATGAATCCAAAATTTTTTTATTTTAAAAGGTATATCCATAACTGTTTTGTTCATGCTCTCTTGCCTTAAACTAGTTGGTTTAGATAGGACAAATATGAGCGAGTGTGGTTTTGAATACTTGTATCCATAAAGGGATTTGATTAACTCGGAACTGAGAATTTTGGAAGTCGGAATTACGTAATTTTTGACATCTGTGCATTTGAGCTACAATATAATTTAATAATCAAACATTTGTCTTTTGTTTGTAACAATCTAGCCAACTAACTTACATTAAAAAAAATTAAATAAAAGTTACATTGATTTTTTAAAATTTTTTTTAAAGATTTTTTAAAATTAAAATTTTTTTAAAAGATTTTTTAAAATTACTGTTGTTGTTGCTATGGTTGTTGTTTGTTTCTCACTTTATTTATTATAAATTGTACTCACAAACCATTAGACTGTACAGTCATCAGTACATTTTATTAAACATTCAATTAAAAATATTCCATATCTACAAGACACGATGAAAAGTAGGCCTATATATTTTGTAGACTACTACTACTACTAATCAAGATAATAATAATAATAATAATAATAATAATAATAATAATAGTTACTTTTATTGTTTTTTTTTAAATTATTGTTGTTGTTGCTGCTATGGTTGTTGTTTGTTTCTCACTTTGTTTATTATAAATTGTACTCACAAACCATTCGATTGTGCAGTCATCATTACATTTTTATTAAACATTAAATAAAAAAATAGTCCATACGTACAAGACATGATGAAAATTATATATTTGTAGACTACTACTACTACTAATCATCAAAATCATAATAATAATAATAATAATAATAATAATAATAATAATAATAATAATAATAATAAAGTGGTATTAAACATGTCTGATCATGTGTTCCCTTCAATGCGCATGCGCAGTTTTTCCTCATCAGCGCGCATGCTCCAAACTGCTCCCTTCAGCCTCGGTGTGTTTGGGATGAAACTAGCTAACATGCTAACTGACTGATTAACGGATTAAACACTGGAATTTCGCGTGCCAAAAGTTTTGACAATTCGAGGATTTTTAAAAAATAATCTGCGTTGAAATGATGGAGAAGGCGGAGAAAGGTTTGTTACCGTTTCCGCGGACTTTTTCTTTCATGTTATTAGTTTAAGGATGTTGTGTTAGCTTAGCTTAGCCGAGCTAGTACTTAGCTTGTTTTAGTAGCTAGTTAGCTCAGTTTGGTGTTTTCTGCATAAGTGAATTTGTATAAAGTCATTTTTATTTTTTTTTTAGTTTTGTATAGCTCAAATGTAATGAGTTTTTTTAGAATGGCAGAAATATATATATATATATATAAAATCCGGACTTAATTAATATGTATAAGTAGTTTTTTTTGTTTGTTTGTTTGTTTGTTTTTTTTAAACATCAAATTTATATTCCTGGTTTATTTATTTTATCTTTATTTTGTTGTCTGTATAATAAAGCAAAAATTAATTAATTAATTAAATACATTTATTATCTTGTTATTTAGCCCATTCCATACATATTTTTAATAATATTAATTGTGAAAGATAAGTAAATAAGTTAATTTAATAAATCTTTATTTATTTACAAAATTAAAATATTTAGTATAAATATATATATTTAACATTTTTTTACAGCAGGCATTTTAGAGCAGGTTGATTATGTGGATGGATAGTCAGTGTTTAGGATGTTTGTGGTATCAAGTTTAAGCAAATCATTAATCAGATTATTTAAATTATATTTTCTAGGCTTTGTTTGTGCTGTAATATATATTATTATATAATAATAATACAAATAATATATAATTTTCCTGAGATTTTCTGACAAAGTACCAAAATGTGATGCTATAGAATTTTGTCCAAAAATGCTAAAAATTATATATATATATATATAATTTAAAATAAAATAAAAAGTTTTCATGTAGAAAAGGCAGGGGAAATGAAGTAACTGGTACAAAAAAGCAGGATAAATTAAATATACAAATGAAATGTGAACTGTATTATAATCCGAATCACTTCTATCCTACGGTTTAGGCCACGCCTCCTACCTGAGTGTGAACTGTTATAATCCGAATCACTTCTATCCTACGGTTTAGGCCACGC
>JANDJT010000199.1:29647002-29657381 GCA_024331685.1 Stegophilus panzeri | reverse complement strand
GGGGGGAGGGGGGGGGGGAGGGGGGGGGGGGGGGGGGAGAGAGAATAAGAGAGAGAGAGAGAGAGAGAAGTCTTATTAACCTTCTGAGTCTGAGTGTTTTTTGTGTCCACAGCAGGAATGACGGACGTCTGCTCATTAGCTCAAATGTCTGGTGAAGAAAAGGAGAGGAACAAGTACTAGATTAGTGTGGAAAAGCGATCGTTATGGCTCTTTGTGTAAAAAGCTGTCAGACTGGCTTTGAAAATCTTTAAACCACTTTGTGGACTTTGTAGTGGTAGACCACTGGATTACAATCTGATGTGATTGAAGCTCAAGGCTACACACTCACACTCTCTCTCTCTCTCTCTCTCCCTCACACACACACACACACACACACACACACACACACACACACACGCTTTGCACGCAATCACATACACAAACACCACAGGCACGCAACCTTGTACACCCCTACACGGCCCCTCCTTCATCCCAGAGTCTCATATTTCCTGTTGTGCCTGAGAGAGGCTCAGTAGGAATGCTAAGAGCTCGAGTACCGGGCCTGTTCTCACATTCCTCCTCCTTTTTTTTTTTTCTTCTCCAAAATCTGCTTCCTCTAGATGTAATTAGAAACTTTTATGCTAAAAATGCCTCATCTTCTTGCAGCTCTCTGTCTCCAGATTTATCTTTGCAGCTTTTTAGGACCAGTGGAAGGAGGGAAGGTCCTGGTGATGCCCGTGGACGGCAGCCACTGGCTCAGTATGAAGATCTTGGTGGAGGAATTGTCTCGGAGAGGACATGAAATGGTGGTCCTGGTTCCCGAGACCAGCATGTTGATCCATGGCTCTGACGCGTACACTGCTCGGAGCTTTAAGGTTCCGTACACCAAGGCCGAACTGGATGAAAGCATGAATAAGTTGAAGGAGGGCATTACGAAAGCACCGCAGATCTCTGACTTATTGGAGAACATCATCGGGCTCCTCAGCTTCACGAACATGCAGGTGAAAGGATGTGAGGCGCTGCTGTATAACGAGCCTCTGATGCAGAACCTGCTCGAGGAACACTTTGATCTCATGCTCACCGATCCCTTCCTGCCTTGTGGCCCCATCATCGCCGAGGCTTTCTCTCTTCCCGCCGTTTATTTCCTGCGTGGACTTCCCTGCGGATTGGATCTGGAAGCCGCTCAGTGCCCATCGCCTCCGTCCTACATCCCACGCTTTTTCACAGGCAACACCAACATCATGACGTTTTCTCAGAGGGTCAAGAACGTGCTCATGACGGGATTCGAGAGAATCCTTTGCAAAATATGTTTCTCCAGCTTTGATGAACTCACCAGCAGATATCTCAAGAAGGATCTTACGTTCGGAGACGTCCTCGGACATGCCGCGATTTGGCTTCATAGATATGACTTCACCTTTGAGTACCCGAGACCTGTAATGCCCAATACGGTCAGAATTGGGGGCATCAACTGTGCCAAGAAGAATCCTCTGCCTGCCGTGAGTCATGATAATTAATTAATTAACGTCTAATAGTAGTAGTAAATCATACATTTCGGCTGAATTATATTAGCAACGACGTTTTCCTAGAATATAACGTCACTAAGTGTTGGATTTCTGACGCTCTGACCCAGACGTCTAGACATCACTTGCCCATTTTTCCTGCTTCCAACACATCAACTTCGAGAACTGTCTGTTGAACTGATGTTATTCACGTCACCACTCGGTGGTTTTATTGTTGTGTTAATGTTATAACATAAAATTAGTGTCAGGGTTAATGTCCATGTAAGGCACGAGATAATCCCAGTGTTGCTGGGTCATGCTGAGATCCTGATAATGTTTAAATTTCATCATCAGTGAAATCAGGGTGAAGGTTAAATCCACATGGTAATCTGATTCAGAGTCTGTGCGTGCGGTGTGTGTGTGTGTGTGCGTGTGCGTGTGCTGTGAACCGAGAAACACACTACAGATGCTAATTACAGCTAATTCATTTTCTTGTAGGAGGAAAATAATTTGAGGGAAAATCAAAATAAAACATGAACAGTCCCGATTTGAAATCTCCGTTACAGGAAGTAGTGAATTATATACGTAGGTTATTTATGAAATGTTAGAAATATACAGTCTAGCTCTATCTATATGGCGTACTCGTGTAAAGATCTGATCGGTTTTTAACCGAGCTGTATATATTTACGCGTAGTTCTCTTCAGAGAGGCGGAACGAATTATGTGTTTGATTAGTCGGCATTACACGGCATTTTCCTCCTGACCTTTACGCAGTTCATCGGGTACGCTCGTGTTTTTATCAGCTGTCGCAACCTTTTAACAAATAAAGTGGGATTTGATTGCTGCAGACCCGCTCATTTATCCACCGCTACTCGGTGATGTAATGAAAAAAGTCTTTTAATCCCTTCTTTAAATATCTCCACCATGTAAGCAGATACAGTGACCAACATCTCTCTGATATACAATATATACTTATATAAAGATGATTAATGTTCTATAAACCTGAGATTTGCCGTCAGAGCTGCTTTCACGACGTGTCGAATGATCTTCGCTCGCGGGGTCGATTCGGAAGAACGACACACTGCTGATCGCTGTTTCCTGTGCAGGATCTGGAGGAGTTCGTGGACGGTTCTGGAGATCACGGCTTCGTCGTGTTCACTTTGGGCTCCTTCGTGTCCGAGCTGCCGGAGTTCAAAGCCCGGGAGTTTTTCGAGGCTTTTCGGCAGATTCCTCAGAGGGTGAGGAGAAAATACGTCTTATGCGTTATCGTAGAGCGAGTGATAACTGACTGTAAACACAGTTCTGTCTAATCACTTCCTGTGATATTTATCGAGAAACGGCGTAAACGTGACGGTAAGCTCTGAGGAAGAAAACACTTCACGTTGTGTGGTTATATTAAAATAATCAGCGAGCGGGCGGTGTGATGAAGCGGCGTCACAGATAATGATTTGATTTTCAGGTTCTGTGGCGATACACCGGGGTCATTCCCAAAGACATTCCTGAAAATGTCAAAGTGATGGAGTGGCTTCCGCAGAACGACCTCTTAGGTTTGTTTACACGTCCTCTAACCGTAATAAATAGACACTCGGTCGCCATTTTCTCTCACACACACACATCTATCTATCACACAGGTCTATGATTATCGATTATACCGTACGTTTCCAGCTGACAGCGATACAGCGACACCAAAGGTCATTAACACACACCGAAGGACTTCCTGTTTCAAACAGCGTTAGTGTTTAAATATGAAAGATTCGAATGAATATCATCACTCAGAGAGAAAAAAAAACGTATCTTAGTGTATTATTATTATTATTATTATTATTATTTTATTATTATTATTATTATTATTTTAAATATAACGGTTCGTTAACATGATAAAATATATATGTGTTTAGATGTGTATTCGTAGTAAAAGTGCATTTTACCATCCTGCATTAATGGAACATTCTGGACACTATTGTTTTGTTTTTTAACCAATTAAAAATGCGTATCATCTGATAGTAAAATATTTGTCAAAATATGACTGAATAATGTTTTAAAGTCTAAACCTTACGCACATACTAAAGAAATATACATATATGTTTTGTTTTGTTTTTTAAATAAAAATGTCCTTGTACAGAGAAACTTGCTTATTGGGTAGTGAGCAGCACAGCAGTTCTATTTTGTACAAAATATATTAAAATAATTTTAATTACATACATAAAATGATTAAATTAAGGATTTGAAACACGTACAGGGAAAAACTGAACACGATGCGTTTTAACACATCTAAGTTAGATAGATATTTTTTTTTTCGTAACTTAATAATTGAAAATGTTATTTGTATTTTATTTAAAAACATGCTGTTCATGTTATTCCTGAATAACGACGCCGAACGTTTCCTGTACTGCACTTTAGGAGAAGCAGTGAGGAAATCTAATGATGCATGTTAATATTCTCCTTTTTTTTTTTTTTTCTTTAATTGGCGTGTTAAAAAGCACACCCCAAGGCTAAGGCGTTCATCACGCACGGAGGGACCCATGGGATCTACGAGGGTATCTGTAACGGCGTGCCGATGGTGATGATCCCGCTGTTCGGAGATCAGATGGACAACGTTCTACGCATGGTGGTGCGTGGAGTCGCGGAGAGCCTGACCATGTTCGACCTGACCTCAGAGCAACTGCTGGGGGCACTCAGGAAAGTCCTCAACAACAAGCGGTAACAACAAAGACATTTCAATCAACAGTGCTGTAGACGCTCCACGTAAATGGATTAAAAACCTGTGTAATCATTGATATGGTGAAGATTTATTAAAGTTAGGAGATTGTTATTTAACGTTTATGGAAGGAGTCTCCAGCGTCAGTGGCTCAGGTTGTAGAGCAGGTTGTCCACCAATCATAGGGTTGGATGTTCGATCCCCGGCTCACGTGCCTCCACATGCCGAAGTGTCCTTGGGCAAGACGCTGAACCCTGTAGAACTGTAGAACCGCTAAGTTTAAAAGGCGCTATATAAGTGCAGACCATTTAAGACTAACTCTGCTTCACTCTCAGTCATTGATTATTTTCCTAGAACAGCACAACACACAGTGTTTTATATCAAACAATCATTTGTGTGCTTGGTGCTGATGAAGACTGTGTTGTTTTTCCCGTTCACAGCTACAAAGAGAAGATAACACAGCTGTCTTTGATCCATAATGACCGTCCGATCGAGCCTCTGGACTTGGCCGTGTTCTGGACCGAGTTTGTGATGAGACACGGAAGTGCCGAGCACCTGAGACCGGCCGCTCACCACCTCAACTGGGTTCAGTACCACAGTCTCGATGTCATCGGCTTCCTCCTGCTCGTTCTATCCACCGTCGTTTTTATCGCCGTCAAAACCTGCACGCTCTGTTTCAGGAAGTGCTTCCGGAGGGCTCAGAAGAGCAAAAAGGAGTGAAACGGCTAGTGAATGATCAGGAATCGATTCGGTGCTGTCTTTAATTAACATCGATGGTTTATCGGCGTGACATCATACTGTGAAAATCTGAAATAGTTATAATGTTATCATCACCATGTTCGATTTAATATTCAGGGGTGCCAGCAATTATGGTTTAGCCATTGCAGTTACGGTTGTTATGATGTCACTAAAAAAAAAAGAGCCACGATTCGCTCACGTTCACCAGGTGAAAAGCCGATTCACCGAAGGGGAAAGGACGCAGAACGTGAACCATGTACTAGCTGTCAGTAGCACTTACTTTCACTTCACAGTGTACTTTTCTTGATTTTAAAAACCAATTTAAAATATAAGTATTTGTGTCAACAGTAAGGTGTTGAATAGTAAAAAAAAAAAAAAAAAAAAACACGACGCAGGATCGGATTAATTATATGCGTTTTGTAATAATCGTATAAAATAAGGTTAAATGCTATGCTTGATCATTTTTGCTGTCAGTAGGATTTATCCTGTCCACATTCAAACTCGTGTTGGTTTTTTTTTCTCTCTACAATCCAAATTTTCTCTTCGGCAATATCGGCGCCTCTGAATACACTACAGGATATCTTTAAAAAAAAAAAATAAATAATAATAATAATCTTGTCTTTCTTTTTAAAGAGATAAACAGAGATAAACTACTGAAGGTGCGCCTCTTAACGCAGCTTCTAATTTTCCCCTCTCGTATCATTTTGTTCTGTTTGAATATACAGAGTTGATGTACTGGGTCGGATGATTACCATACCGTGAATTTACGATGTTGTTCTAACTCGTGAACGTGGCTACCTCTACCCGGCCTTACACGCTGTAGATGATCGAAGCAGATCAAATGAACCAGAATTAATTAGCGTAGGAATCTACCAGAAAAGCAGACGAATGTAACTATATAAGATGCTTAGTTTTATATTACATAAGCTATCGTTAGCGTAAATTCAGTGTTCGTATTAAACGTCAGATTTTTAACGCGACCGAAAGCCGTTATTCAGAGGTTCGTAACAGTGCATTGTCGTTTCTATAGTAATAGCGGTTTCTCTGTAACGTGACAAGATGCGTTATTTTTTTTTAACTTCGAGAGAAAGAAAGACAGGCTTGTGAGGGAATGACTGTTTACAGCTAGTGCAGCATTACATGTAACTAGAAACAGATAAAAAAGTATGATGTGTTTACTCAAATATAAAAAAGCAGCTGTGGTGTGGGATGACAGGAATAAAACACCTGCGGACGTGCTGTTATAGGAAACTCATCGCACTCGTTATTTTCCTCTATCTGAACACCACACTCTGAGTGTGTTATTCCTTACGTATTGATATTTTAACATACACACTTTGAACATTTTTGTTTTACTTTGTGATAATGAAGGAAACGTCTAGAATAAAAAATTTTTTGTCTTTTTGCACTCAGTTGTAGCGAGTGATGCTGAACTCTAACTTCAGTTTAAAGCTAAAAGGAAAATAAGAATGGAAACAAGACAAGTCGAACAGTGATGCTAGACTGTGATTATTGGGTCTAATAAGCTATATTATTATTATTAGTAGTAGTAGTATTATTATTATTATTATTTCACACATGGCTTGAAGATTTGGCCATTTTTGTTTGTATTAGGTTTAATCGTTATTATAAATTCTTTAAAAAAAAATTGATGATGAAAATAGTGTAAGTTGATTTCCCCTCCACTTTAACTGAAAAACAGAGAAGGACTTTATTTGTTAAAAATAATCGGCTGTATGTGATGTTATAAAGTTGGTTTTATTTTCGGTAAAAAAAAAATGGAACAGGACGAAAATATCCCAGAAGCTGTTTTATTAATTGAACAGCAGCGTAAATTTTCGATGGTGTAGAAATGATCCAGCAGAATATATTTTCAAAAATCTTCCAAAAATGTATATTTTAATGTATATCGATTCAATTAATAAAATTCTTTGTTTGCTTGTTTTTTTTGTTTTTTTGTTTGTTTTTTTTTCAGTACACGTGATCCAAAAATAAAACCATTTCTTTTTTTTTCCATGTGGTTTTATTCATGTGGTAAATACATCCTCAGGCAATTTAAAAAACAAAACAAAAACTAATTCTTGCATGATACTGGCTTGAGCTAAGGGAGCGGTGTTAAAACCAGCACCACTGTCTGACAGTTTAAGGCCATCATTATGTACACAAATATGAAATATAATGGGATGCCAGTCCACTGCAGGGCATCATACACACACTCATTCACACCTGGGGGCAATTTTATCTGAGCCAGTCCAC
Source organism: Stegophilus panzeri (assembly GCA_024331685.1). Lineage (NCBI taxonomy): Eukaryota > Metazoa > Chordata > Actinopteri > Siluriformes > Trichomycteridae > Stegophilus > Stegophilus panzeri. The sequence goes on along the minus strand of JANDJT010000199.1, from coordinate 29,650,212 downwards.
CCACTGACATGTTTTTAGGAGATGGGAGCTTTCCAGCATGACCTTCTGACTGAAATATATTTCTATTACACAGAAAAACTTCCATACAACGTCTTCCATACCTCGTTATTTGACAGTCATGCCATGCTAATGATAATGCTAATCCTTATGATAGTTTAACTTTGTAAACTCTAGATAAACTTTACCCTACAGGCCACCATAGGTCATGGGGGCGGAGCTTTGCGAACATGTGCAGGAAATGGGGTGGATTCAAGGAGTATAGAAAAAATTCAAATGTTGAACCCACCCACTTAACCGTTAGAAACCTACCCTGCTGAAAAAACCCCAATACAACAGAAACCATCACAGACATTCTAATGGTTTCCACTACAAATATAATCACAAACCATCAGCTAACCAAAACATTACCGTTACCATTACTGGTCCTTAATGGTATCCACTAGATGTAAAATGCCACCAACAGAAGGCAACAAATTACCAGTAGAGACCCACAGGGACCATTACAGTTTCCATTAAAACTAATACAGTTCCCATTATAACCATTAAAACTGTTACAAATTCTATGATGGTTTCTCTTTTGGGTTTTTTTCAGCAGTGTATTCTTAATGAACGGTTTTATATATATATATATATATATATATATGTGTGTGTGTGTGTGTGTGTGTGTGTATATATATATATATATAATTTCTTACCTCATGCACCTGTGAGTAATTTCTGACAGGGAACTAATTTATTGCATCGTCATGTTTATTAAATTTTCCTGTATAAATGAATAAAGTCAGATTTTACAAGGTTAACATTATCCATTAAAGCAGAAATATGTAAATGTAAAAGAAAATGTATTAGCATAGAGAGCTAACAACACAACAGCTACTTCAATGGTATAGTTTCTTTAATCTGTTCCTGGGAGCAGGTCGGGCTGGTTTTATTCTCTCTCCACCAATACAAACATCAGATTATTTAAGAAAAAAAAAAAATATATGATCTGAAATCAATTTTATTCATATTTATTCATTTATTACACATTTATTCATCACATTTCAATTTTCTTCTCACAGATCCAGACATACTGGTCATCACAGGAAATATCAACCCAATTCAGAGCAGATTTAGACCAATGGCCAGATAAAGCACAGTCCTCATCACCTTTGCTGTTGGGTTCTCCACTACCCCAGAACCTGAATGAAGAGAAGCAGTGAGTGAATCCAGTGTGTTTATGAGGGTTTTCAGTCCTCCCGGTCACACTATATCTCTGATTACACTCGTTATACTCAACAGTCGGGAAATTTCGGTTACTTAAGTTGAGTCTGATTTCCATCAGGCGTTCATTTAAAAATGCAATCTGAAGGTTCATATTTAACAAATCTATCAAACTGGATAGCAGGCACAACGACTGCGGTACAACATTGTCCACCAGTTTGTTTGTTTAGAGCTGAGTGCGTCACATGACTGCATCAGTTGACTTAAAATGCGTCATCGTTTTTGAATAGCTCCGTTTCCTCAGCCAACACTACGACACGAAAAATGGGGTTTTCAGATGGATTAACGTAGACGTAGCCTGAGACCACCTCACTCAGAAACTCTCGGACCCGAGAACCACACAGAGGGGGTTCCACACTGTGCGTGTGAAAGCAGCTTTAAACACTGGGTAATTCACATACGAGTCATCATCAGGATGATAACTTACCAGACTTACACCAACATCTGGAAATGTGAACCGGATAACATTAATAACGTCCATTATAAGCAGGGTTTAGTATCGTGATCTCTTACCCATTGGTCAGTTCTGTACCATCCACCCATTTCCAGACCCCTTCCGTTTCTCTGTCAGTCAGACCAATCCAACCCGCCTCACCTCTTCTCCACACATCCACAAAGTCCTGGTGAGGAGTAACAACTCATTAGACATTCCAATAAACATTGTCCAACACGGGTTGAGGTTTACGAGCAGCACATTTTCCATGTAGTCCTTTCATGAATCCAGAAACGTTTACAGTTACAGAAAAAGCAGACAACAATATTCTCTAGGATTGTATATATAAATCTTATAGTGTGGACCAGATAGACAACAAATACACATTCGGTGTTTATCAAACAAGAACATTTTTGAAACTCTTTCTCGATTCAGTTAAAAATGTTCTCTCTGACCTGTTCCTCTTTGCTGTTTATGATCACCAGGTCTGCTCCTCTTCCCTGGCAGTCGTGTCTGCTCTCACTCCAGCTCTTCTTCTCAGTAGACATGTAGTAAATACTGGAGCTGAAGTATTTCCATCCTGGTGTGTTAATGTCTGTCTCTGTCCAGACAGAAGATTAAAACACAAGCACCTTCATAACAGCACTGCATTATAACCACCAACCAATCCATCAATTAATCCATGTGTGTGAGTTCTGTTTCACACGTCCTAAGTGCCAACTTATAAACACCAGGATACGTGCATGTGCACGTGCAATACTAAGTCCACTAAGTCACATGGTGATTGTATGACTTAGTATTTTACTATAAAACACCATAGCCAATGATCTGTCTCTTTATTCTTAACACCTTGTACCCCCACCCCACTTGGTCTAGGTTGTGCAAGTGTTAAACAATGCCCCTGATGGTTAGGAGGTGTGAAATGCTAGTTATGTATCTAACTATGGTTTTATAAACACCAGACAACCACCAGGTATCCCTGTCACTCGGAGCCATAGATGAACTGCCAGTAACCGAGAAGGTGAGAAAGAACAGAGAGCCATTGATGGGGGTATTTTAAAGTAAAATACCACCACATGACCATAAAGGACTCACCTTGCATGTGTGCGCATGTGCATAAGAATGGATCCAGGTGTTTAAACACTGGTCCTGATGACTATCTGGTGTTCATAGACCCTCTAGTTCATTTAACCCCACTGCAAATGTGCTGCATCTTTTTGAAGTTAACATAGTGTACAGTCACTCACTCAGCTGAGAAAGCATCCTCTGGAGTTCAGCTCTCCTCCTCTCAAACTGGTCTCTCTCTTCAGCCACTTTTTTGTTACTGGTCTTTAACCGTTCATTCTCAGCAATCAGATTATTGTAACTGGTCACTAACTGGACTCTCTCTGTAGCCAGATTATTGTAACTGGTCTCTAACTGGACTCTCTCTGTAGCCAGATTATTGTAACTGGTCTCTAACTGGACTCTCTCTGTAGTCAGATTATTGTAACTGGTCACTAACTGGTCTCTCT
>JANDJT010000199.1:29572702-29594118 GCA_024331685.1 Stegophilus panzeri | reverse complement strand
TCGTGTACGTTTTAATATTAATGTCATAAAGCATGATAGTTGCTAGAACTTTAAGACCAGCACTAAAGACTTAACAACAGAAGTGTGTATCACGTTCACTTTCTCCTTCAATTTGAATATGTGAAAAACTGTATATATATTTCCTCTCCCTAAACAGATGATGTTCTACAACTGGAATAAGAAGAATATCTCCATCAGGAAGCATTCTTCAAGAATTCATTCAGACCTAGAAATTATATAGTGTGTTTGAGCTTCAACTCTAATATAACAATGAAATAGAAATGTTGGCTCACTGAAAATTGATGCAGGTGTTAATGTTAAGTTCCAGTTTTCTCTTGAATGTTTAACACCTTTTTATACTCATGAGTAAATGTTTGGTGGCTGGTTTTTACTTACTTTATGGGAAAAAAAATTAAATCTAGAATAGACAAATAAATAAATAAGATCACTTTACAAATGTCTGAGTTATCCATGATGCTTTGAAAGCCAATATTATATCATTCTAGACTGATTCACCCTTTGTTAGTTTGCAGCTATATATGAGTATGCATAGTTAAATGGAAATGTATACGTGTATAAAGGTAGTTTATTTTTTCAAACGTGACTACTGTGATTTAAAAGACAATTCGATTTTTACTCCTTGTGTACATTGTGTCACAAATAAATGAGCTATTACTGAATTGTAAATCTATTCATCATTAACGCTCAATTGGGTTCCACATAAATCCGAGCTAGCTTAAAATGATCGGAATAAGAAACCAAGAAAGAGTGAATCGTGAAAGAGACCAATCATCCAGAGGTCAACACTGAATATGGGTTGTAGATATTGTGTGTTGCAAAGCTTTTAATTAATTGAGAATCAATTCTTTGAAAATAAAATTATTTTATTCTAAAAGTTAGAAGTTAATGTTCATTAAGAAGAGCTAAAAGGTACACTAAGGAAATGACAGGCACAGCTACTGCTACTGCTACTAATAACAATAAGAAGAATGAGTAGTTATAAAAAGTTCTTTATTATTTAAAAGATTAAAAATTATTATTTTTTTAATTATTTATTTAGAAAGCTATCCCTAACCCTAGACCACAACAACGACCACCCATGTAACATGCAGTCAAAGGAGGCAGGACACAAGTACCTGTGCTTGCCGTGTGTTTTATTGTGGAAATCTATATATAATCTATATAATAAAAATAAAATACAAAGTTCAAGACCAGGAAGTACACTGAAACACAGAAAACAAGGCAAGTGTACGCCTTGTACGCTTTGAAAGTCAAGATTACAGCATTCTAGAGTGACCCCCCTCCCCCTTCATATTTTTCAGCTGACAGATTTGAATGGGAAAATCTCATGTACAATGCTTTTTACTTTCCTTTTTTTTACATTTCAAATTTCACTACTGTGATTTGAATGTCATTTACATGTTCACGTCTTGTGATGAAAATAAGAAACCTTGAAAGAGAACCCAGCATCCCATGGTCAACGCTGAAGATCGAAACCTTACACTGATGGACACCGGGTTGTAGACACTGTGTGCCATACGGCTTTTAGCCATGAAATTAAATGATTGTTTTAAAAATAAGTGTTTATCCAAGTTTACTAAGAGCTAGTGTAGGGCACAGAACAAATAAACGACTAATAATAAAAAGCAGAAAAAATCTGGAAGATATGTTAGTCCAAATATATATCGTTGGGTTTTTATAAGCTGTAAAAATGTAGTCACTATCAAAGTCCGGGATCAGAATACAGGTTACTGGTGATTACAAATGTGTCTTCAGTCTGCATTTGAATACAGTGAGGGATTGTTTGGACAGCCAAGGGAAGTTGATTCTACAACAGCACACTAATGCTTTGTTTCGTTCAGAATTGTACAACAGTATTTGTGTGGGGAAATTTTGGCGTATTCAAATTTACCTTACACATGCTTAAGACGATTTTCTTGGCTCCGTATTCAGATTCAGTTAAACCTGCATGTCCAGTGCTGCCAGATTTTTCATGCGTAGACACGTTCAAGATGGCGGATCTCAATGGTGTTTAAACCACCGCCTTTAAACACAAGCACTTTTTGTGTTTAAGCTTCAAGAAATCAGTGAGAGAAAATTCAGACTGAAGAAGAAACAAATCTTTTTGTTTTTGCCGTGCGGAACAAAAATCTAGTAAGCCCCATATCCCTGGTGCGTTTTCCCATCTCGATTCTCTAGACAGCGCCACATGAATACAATGGCATTGAGCTTTCCCCAAAGGGACTGATAATGCAGTGGGAATTCTTAAATTACATGGAGAATCCCAAGCCTGATGAGAGAGAGGGGGTAAGGTTTATTTATCAAGGCTTACCATATTTTTTAAAAGTGTGAATCGGCAGAAAAATTGGTCGCACGAAGACATCCAGGCCCGAGTAATGTTGTGGAGTTAGGAAGCCTCCGGAAAAGTGTGTTCCTGCTGACCAGAGAGGAAATTTACCTGGATGAACAAGCCCAAACAGCCAGTGTGTAGACAGAGGTTCCACCCATGACCAATCCTGGTGGAGCCTCTCCTGTCCAGCATGAGATCCTCAACAACGACTCCCCCTTTCACCTCGAAGAATTCAACAAGGCCCTGCAAGTCCAGCGTGAGGCCTATGCTTCTGCAGCCATGACCAAGACCTATGCAAAGGCCTCTCCAGTCAAGCTGGAGTCCAACACCAAGGCCTCTCTAGTCCAAGGTGAGACCTCTCCAGTCCAAGGTGAGACCTTCTTGAGGCTTCTTCTGACCAAATCGAAGCCTTCACTGAGGCCTTCATCTTGGACATAATTTCATTCCAGGGTTTATATGTGCATTCAGTCTTTTCATCAAGAGATCAGCATGTGTCTAGATAAACCCGTTCTTCTTCCGATGAGCTCTACATCATTTGCTGTAGAAGTGTCAAGTTTAGACGTAGCAGCCTGCTTCAGAATTTAAGACTACGCCAAAAGAACAAGGAAAATAGGACGTCATGACAGTCATTGCACTAGACAAGATGATATCTTTTTCACGAATGAATGAGTTTGTGTGCAGTGTCTCTATTTATCCAGCTGGAGGCAGAAGACGTCTGCTGTTCAGCTCCTTCAGCACCTTTTTATTGTCACACCCACAGCCTGAAGATTTCACACATAAATACGCATGACAAGACCACAGCACCGCAACACAGCCTCATGGTCTCAGAACAAGAGCAGATTTTCCTCTGTCAACTGTAGTGTAAGAAGTTAATGCATGAAAAGAATGAGCAGTATAGAGGAAGCGAAGGGCCGACTCACAGTGGTGGTGAAGGTTTAAATGGTGGATCTACTCTGAGATGAAGATTCATAAATACACAGTCATCGTCATCATCTTTAGCCTTTTCCATCCTATCACAGGTGAGCCTGGTGACGTTTCATATGTATAGAGGTTAAATTGCTTCTTTTAAACTAGATTGTGATGATTATAGCTGTTTTGCAATAATACATTACATTGTTGAAGCCTGCATTCAGGTGCGAATCATCATTCATCAGAGATCTGAGTAGATTTCTCTGATTAAAACGGATAGTTTTCACGAATGTATGTTTTAGTACTGAAAGAAATGAAAAAGTTGATCTTTGTAGACATGTGCTGAAACTATTCACATGCAGTGATTATTATTCATCTGGGTTGCAGCGTAGAGTTCTGCTTTTCAGGTGTAGGTCGCAGGCTGGTAGGACGCAGTGGTGGCTTGGCCGTTAAGGTTCTGGGTTAATGATCGGAAGGCTGGGGGTTCAAGCCCCAACACTGCCAAGCTACTGCTATTGGGCCCTTAACCCTCTCTGCTCCATGTGCGCTGTATCATGATTCCTAACATGCAGGGTTCATGTGAAGAAAAGAATTTTGCTGTGCTGTAATGTACATGTGATCAATAAAGACTCATTATCATTATTTTATTTAAGATTGGTTATTTAAGGAAAAACACTAGACAGCAAAGGAGTCAAACAGAGGAACAGATAAAGAAAGGAAAGGGGTGGATAATTGAGTAATGAAAGTGACATCATCAGTAAAGCAAAGAATGAGGTAACACAGCCTGGGCAATCCAGACAGAGCTTAAAATAAAGGTTTAAGAATTACAAAAGAAAGATTGTACAGCCTAACAATGCAACTTAAACTGATTGGTTACATGAATAGTCCTTGACATATTGACACTGTTCATCCCCTGGACCCCAGCCTAAATCATGAAATCATGTCTCTACAGGACTAAGTACTCAATAAAAGCTATGCTGATTTCTTCTAAAAGGTGTGAATGTCACCGAGAGGTCTGTGCAGGAGGGCGAGACGTTCATCTTCCATCTACCGAATATGGAGTCTGGCAGATCAGACATCAAATCAGTCGAATGGAAACAGATGAAAAAACTGCTGGCCATCATTAACCTGGACAATCCCAACAACACAGAAATACTGCAGAAGGGACACAGACTTCGATTCATGCAGAATGGGTCAATCGTCATCAGAGATGTCAAACAGGAAGACACCGGCAACTACACTTGCATGATCATATTCAAAGACAAAAAAATTCAAACACACATCCTCTCACTTTCTCTGTACTCAGGCAAGTTTTACCGTCTTACTGCTTACTTTCAGTCATTCAATATTCAGAAATGCTTTTTAAGTGTTGAAAGGAAGTCATATGTGCTAAAAGATGGGTCCTTTATCTGTGATGTATAAAATCTCCCCGACATCCTTCGCTAAACTGCTTCGGATTCACTACACAGATATTTCTTGCATCAGTGCAGTCAAATCTTACAAGCGAATGGTCTGCACTTATACAGCGCTTTTTCTAACCTTAGCGGTTCGACAAGGCACTTTACACTGTGTCTCATTCACATATTCACACACACACTCACACACCAATGGTAGCAGAGCTGCCATAACGTGCCATCGGGAGCAACTTGGGGTTCAGTGTCTTGCACAAGAACACTTCGGCATGTGGAGTCACGTGGGCCGGGAATCGAACCGCCAACCCTAGGATTAGTGGACAACCCGCTCTACCACCTGATCCACAGCCGCCCCAAGTCTTTATTTTCTGTCAGATTACAAATTCTGTCAGGAACAAAATTCGGAGTTGACGTTTGTAAATTTAAATTTCTTTCAGCAACTTTGGTTAATTTGGTTAATGCTTTCCTACATTACCCACAATGGTGTCTACCTGCCATTGTCTACCTGCTGATAGTGGGGCAGTGATGCAGATTTGACCTGTGCTTCATCTCTACTTAAAGAGAAAGATGCAATGGCGCGTTAGTCCTTTAGTGTGTCCAGCTCTAACAGATCTGCTTAATGTTAATACCAGCATCAACGCCATCGCATTTGTCATCTCATAGATTGCTAAGTAACCAAGTCGATCCTCTGCCATGACTCGGCGTGGTACATCTGCTTTGCATTCTGGGACTTTAAAGCCTGTGTTTGCTATTCCACTCACATAGCTCTAGGAAAACCAACCAATTTGACTGTTTTTGCCACTGGCCACTACACCGTATCACATCATTTAGGTCATGCACTGTTTTACTTATCATTTATTTCTCTTACATTACAGAAACTACAGAACAGAGCCCTGCTTATAACTCCACGTCCACTACATCAGGTAACAGCTTTGATTCAATATCTGCAATAATGTATACATGTGTTGTAGACTGCTTCAAATGAATATTCACAAGTACAGGAAGTGGTGTTGCTGTTCCTAGCGCATAAGTGGTTGATGGTAAACATTATTCAAAGCACTAGCGAAGAGCCATACTCCACAGGACTGATTTTTATGACTGGTAAAAAGTGATCTGATAACGTGATTGACGTTTAAGACGAACGATTTCAATAAGGCAAAATGATTGGATTGCAGCAGAAAGAGAGATGGAGTGAGATGGATACACAACGACTCCAAGATCTGGAGCTCGCATTTAACTCAACGTATCCATCCATCCATCCATTTTCTGTACCGCTTATCCTACACAGGGTCACGGGGAGACTGGAGCCTGTCCCAGGGGATTTGGGACACCCTGGACGGGGTGCCAACCCATTACAGGACACAATCACGCACACATTTACACACTACGGGCAATTTGGAATTGCTAGACAGCCTTCATAGCATGTCTTTAGACTGGGGAGGAAACTGGAGTACCCGGAGGAAACTCCCGAAGCAGGAGGAGAACACGCAAGCTCTGCACACACAGTGCCGTGTGAGAGTGGAAGAAGGTTTTGTGGTCAGATGAATGCCAACATGGTCCATCACCAAACTACCACCATCCCAACTGTCAAGCATGGTGGTGGCAACATAATGCTGTGGGGATATTACTCATCTGCATGGACTTGGGAACTTGACAAGATTGCGTGGAGGATGGATGGAGCAGAATGCAGGGAGATTCTGGGGAAGAACCTGATTGAAATCTGCAGAACATCTGAATCTCTGTTGGAAAATCATAATTCAACAGGACAATGAGCCAAAGACACCATGGAGTGGCTAGCTAGGAACAAGGTGGATGTTCTGGAGTGGGCTAGTCAAATCCCTGACCTAAATCCATTTGAAAATTTGAGTCATTTGAAAATTCAGTTCCCCCTGTACTATATTGAAAACACATTATGAACATATTATTTGATTTTTTACTTTGTGAATTTAATTTATCTTTTGAAAATATACACTCATTTCAAATCTGATGACTGCAACACACTCCAAAAAAGTTGGGATAGTTCATCTCAGATGAGACCGAGCCCAGAGAAGTGGGTGTAGGTTTTGGACATAGTAAAGCCTTAACTTGTATCTGTGGCTGCAGCGGCGGATGGTGTCGATTGACAAAGCTTTACCGAAGTATTCCCGAGTCCATGTCAGGATCTCCATTACAGACTCATAAGGGTTTTTAAGACAGTGACGTCTGAGGGATCGGAGATCACGTGCCTTCAGGAGTGGTTTTCAGCCTCACCCTTTACGCACCGAGATTTGACCGGATTCCTCGAATCTTTTAATTATATTCTGCGCTGTAAAAGGTGAAATGCCCAAAATCCTACCGATTTGTCTTTGGGGAATGTTCTTCTCAAAGTGTTGGATTGTTCTCTGACGCGTCTGTTGGCAGATCGGCGAACCTCGACCCGTCCTCGCTCTTGAAGGACTAGACGTTTTTTGGAGGCTCCTTATATACTATGATTAGATAATTGCCTCACCTGTTTCACATCACCTTCTTATTTCAACTTCTCACATCGCTATTAGTCCTAAACTACCCCGTCCCAACTTTTTTGGAACGTGTTTGCATGCATCAATGTCAAAATAATCGTTTATCTTCAGAAAACTATGAAGTTGATCAGATAAAACATCAAATACCTCGTCTTTATACGTGTTCTGTTTAAATACAAGTCAAAGTACATTTCCCCATCACTCCTCTTTGTTTTTAATGACCATTTTCCATACTGTCCCAAACTTTTTCACAATTGGGGTTGTAATTGTAAACAAAATGTAAACATTTTAAAAGGGGGTGTGTTTATTTTCTAGCCACTGTATATCTTATTTGTTCCCTATTTGGGAGCAAGTTATTTTCTTTTCACATTAAAAATGGCACCACAAAAAATGCGTTAGAAATGCTTTAACTACACGAGCAGTAGCTTTGTTATTTGTACCAAAGTAAAAGTCTATAATTGTCATGAATCATTTCTCATTTTCTTATGTTTCATTTCCTCCAGCTCTTAATAAACTGCAGATCATGATTGTGATTTCATCACTTGGAGGTTTGCTTCTGCTTGGCAGTGTGATAGTCATCATTTTAAAATGCAGAAGGAAATGTCGGACTCGGGGTGAGGATAATAATTCGTTTACCCATACACCTTCAGCTGGCATTCATTTGAACCCTAATATATGATTTAGCTGTTTTATCATATTTTTTTTTTTTTTTTTTGCAGATGAACCCATTTACAGCAACACGTACAAGCGTAAAGGAAACCCGAGGACATGCGGAAAAAAGGTCACAGGTGACCAGAAGCAAATGAAATCAGGAAATTCAATCATCTTTCTTTAGACGTCTTTATGATAATTAAATGTTCGTAACATCTCCTAAGCTTTGCACTGCAAGACCCGATCTGAAACAGAAATGTGTTCGTCTGTGGTTTTGGAGGCGGTTATTTTAGGGGTCTGGTTTGTTTTTTTGCAGATGTCAGGAAATTGTTGTACTTGCATGTCTGCTGGGCAATGCAAACACAGCTCTCTTTTTTCTGTTTTATTTATGTTGTATCTACAAGATGACTGTCTACTTGATACTTTAAGACTTTTCATTTTCCAAATGAGTTTTTATATCGAAAATATCATCACACTGTAGAATAGTATGTACTTGTGGATGTTTGTCTATACTGTGTAAGAAATATGAATCTTATCTGTCTAAACTTAACCTAATTTAGAGACTTTAAGGGTTCTTCAGGTGTCCCTCTGCAGGAAAGACAAATACTGTAGAACCTTGTTTTGGAAGCACCCTAAATTATCCACTGAACCTTTAAAGAACTCTTGAAGAACCCCTTGTTTTGTTTCTAAGAGTGTATGTAGTAACTGTGTAAGTGTGTGGTGCAAAATTCCAAATCATTGCTCTTTTTTTTTTTTTTTCAAAAAACAGTATACAGTAGGCTACAGTAGGAAACGTTAATTGTCCAATGAACCCTTAAAGAACCCTTGAAGAACCTTGAAGAAAGATCACTGAATACTGAACCCCTGACTGGATTGGTGCATTAAGCAGAAAATAATCTAGCACAATGTGGAGTTTGTACCACAATCTTACCTCGTTATTACATACGGTACGCTCGCTCTGAGTAACAAAGGGTTCTTTGGGGGTTCTTTAAGGGTTTAATGGAAAATTAAGGGCTCTGTGTTCTTCTTTTGTTTTGTTTTTTTAGATGTTACACTCAAACGTTAGTGAGTTTGTAAAGTGAAACTCACAGATTAGTGCGAGTTCTACTTCTGTACCACTCACACTACACTGATGTGTTCAAAACAAATAGAATTGTGCCTGTAAGAGAATAAGATAAACACTGGATCCAAAAAGTCCATGTAAATTTACAACAATGAATTGTTTATTTTGTCATTTCTGACAAATGAAAACTTTTTTTTTTTTTTTTTTTTTTGTGGCAGATCGCATGCTTTAGAAAATGTAGGTGTTTTGTAAACATTTTCATTTTAATATGTAATCGTTCATTTTAACATAGGGTTAGGGTTAGGTTAGGTTTAGGGTCTAACCCTAACCCTAACCCAGCACATCTGTATTACGTAGGAAAAAAACACTCTCACTGTGTACGTGAGCTAAAACGTCACCTCATAATAGCGTCATGAATGATTGCACACCCCTATATTTTGGTTGCCTGGAAACCTAAGTCTTTAGGCTAAAAAGTGGTAGCTAATGTAATGGAATCATTTAAGGATAGCTAGTTAAGTGCATTAATACAGTCTGAAGAAATAAATGTTGTGTTCAAAACAAACGTACAGTTTTATGCAAAAGTTTGGGCACCCCTGGGCAATTTCACTCAATATTTTGTTGTTTTTTTTTTTGCAGTGAAAAGTAAACACACTCGCTGCAGCAAACTATAAAAAAAAAATAAATAAATAAAAATAAATTTCTGCAAATGTTAATGTACAGTTACTGTACAGTATGTCTGATGAATGTATGGGGTCAGAACTTGAACTCGTTAGGCCTTAATTATCTGATTGGGATTAACTGTTAGCCAGGTCGAGACTTATCATTAGCAATAACTATTCCAGTCGTATTAACTCTTCAGACTACCCCGGGCTCCTCTAAGCAGCTGACTGAGGACCTGAAAATGAAGCTATTGTAGTTGAAGCCTACAAAGCAGAGGAAGGCTATAAAATTTTTCTAGCTGAAATGTCATTAATAAATGGCGGTTAAGAAGAACTTTCGAAGTCAAAGTAAGAGCTGGAAGACTCAAATAAAATTCAAATAAATCTCAGATAAAACTGCCCATATGCAAATCCTCCAATGCCAGTAAAGACTTGCAGGAAGGTTTGTCTGACCCAGGAGAGGTAGTGCACATTTCTACTCTGCAGTTGTGGTTGCAAAATATGATCTGAATGGAAGAGTTTTCAGAATGAAACCTTGCCTCTGATCTCATCACAAATATCAATCTCTGAGGTATGCAAAATAGAAAGCCCTGTGTGTTTTGGAAACAAGTCGTATAGACTGATGAAGTAAAAATGGAAGTATTTGGCCACAGTGACTAAAACGGTGGATCGGTTATGCTTAGAGGTTGTGTGGCAGCCAGCGGCATGGGAAACATTGCACAAGTAGAAGGAAGAATGGATTCCAGTAAATACCAGCTAATTCTGGAAGGAAATGTGACACAGTCAGTAATGTAACTGAATCTGAAAAGAGACTGGTTTCTATAACAGGACAACGATCCAAAACATGCTTCAAAATCCACCATGAAATACTTCACGAAGCACGAGCTGAAGCTCTTGGAATGGCCCACCGATCGTATGTCATGTCAGACAAAATGAAGACTTTTAACCTGTAAACAGGTTACAGCAGAACGCCTGTCTCAGAAAGTGTAGTGTAGGTGTTATAAAAATATAAAAGCCTGTCTGCATTATATACATACCTTTTCCACCCACACTGACTGGTAACACACACACGCACACACACTCACACACACACACACACACACACACACTCACACTCACACCCGCAGGTGGGCCTCTTCTGAACTTGTTGCCCCCTCTTTTTTAATTGTGTGAACAAAAACCACATGTGCACAAAGGTTCAACAAGAGACCAGTGTTTGTACTGGATTATACTAGATCTTTACAACCTTCTTGGCTAAATGAAGAGCTGTTATTAATATGCCACTGAATCTAAGCAAAAAGTTTTACACCGAGTTATTGTTTAAGATATAATATGATACAGTATCTGCTTTGACCTTCTCGAGGTGCAATACGTTAAATAGACAGTACTGTCACACTGAGGCTTATAATTCCAAGCTCTTACATTTGTTTGACTGTCGGAATGATTCTAAAGATGTTTCTGTAACTAGTAACTTCAGTTCACTGAGAAGTACCATCATTAAACTGGCCGAGGATATTCATTCATCCAGTTCATACTGGTGTAAGAACTTCAGTAGTAGTAAGTCAGCGAATGAACGTGCATTGTAATGTACTTTGTAATGCATTTTACTGCACTCTACTGTAGTGGAATCTTAAAGACGTTTAATCACTCGTCGGAAGGCATTGAGGGTAATTTCCCAGCATTTAAGCATCTGTGTATGATTCATCGACGGAAGGGAGAAATAAAAAGAGTCATTGCACTGCACCCACACAGCGTGGTGACGGTGTAGGCATTATAAAGAAAAGAAATGACCAGATTTAGCCTAGAACACGACACACACCACACACCCTACCACATCAATTTAATTCACACGCATCTGTAGCCTGTCAGTAACTCCTACCACCACCAGGGGGCAATGTCATCTGTAATGACCTGAATATTTGATTAACGATATTTTTTGTTAAATTATTTATTCATTTTACTGTTTTGTAAGATTTGTACTTTACTCGCGTATTATTGAAATTGAATACTCGTACTCTTACACAAGGAAATTTCCAAGAGAGAAAAAAAAAACCCCCACTTCCTACTCCTTACATCTTCACTTTGACCTGCAATGTACTCATTACAACTCAAACATCATGAGATGTATTTTTACTTAGCAAAATTGTGTTGTTTGTTTGCTCGTACTCCAACGTAAACAATAAAATATCAGTTCTTCAAATTTGCATCGAATCTAAAGGTGCACATGGGTTAACTTTAATTTAATTATAAGTTTTGTAGATTAACTAGTTAGCTAAATAAGTGCTTTTATTCTAAATATTTGGAGACAGCATATAGAAGGACTAATATTTAATTAAAATAACTCAAGCAAAGAGTTTTTTTTAATTAAATGGAATTTTAAACATTTAGAAAATAACAATAACTCATACAAAATAAATTATTAAAAAATGTCAAGTCCATGTTCCTAATCCTACTCTATCACTGGTGGTGTTTTTTTTTTGTTTTTTTTACTGAGACATGTCTCTGTTTACACAAATATACTAATTATTAACCACTAAATCACCAACATCCTGAAGATGCTGATTAATTAAATTGTATAACAAATGATATCATAGTACGGATCCCTCTTTTATTTACTCTAGAGGTCCTTTCACATTTTATGCTTCCCTTTTATCAGTTTTTTTTTTTTAACAGTTTATGAATAAAATCCTGCATCATTCATTAGCAACTCCTCTCACGGTATATTTTATTTTATTGTGATATTATTACATTTATATTTTTTAAATATATATTCTAAATATTCCTCAAATATGTAAGTAACTTCTGGCACCACTAGAGGGCACTGTACCGGAACATCATTATTATTATTCTAATAATACACTAAACATGTATACAATAAAATAGCTATAATTATGTATTATATATATATATATATAAACCAGTTTTATTATTATATATTGATTAGCACATAAATATTACTTCTTATTGAGCAACACCAAAATGTGTGCTATTATTATTATTATTATTATTATTATTATTATTATTATTATTATTATTAAAAATAACTATACATACAAAAATGAAAGAAAGAAATAATTTCTAAGTAGGTCCCAACCTCTAGAGGAATAAAATATAACCTTATCACTAAATTAAACCAGCATGAAAGTAAATAAGGCAAAAAAAAATCAATATATAAGAATATTAATTATTTAATATTTAAACCGTTTTTAAACAGAATACAATCAGCATTTGTGTATTAAATATTTTTCTATGGACAAAAATCAATATATAGGTCTATTACTTTAATTTTGTTGTTAGTACTAAGTGAGGTGGTTGATGAGTTTAACATTTAACTTATTTAATTTGTAAAAATTACTGACAGGCTAACATATAAAACGATTATTATTATTATTATTATTATTATTATTATTATTATTATTATTATTCAAATCATTTGGCAGGGGGACCCTATTTTCCATTCCCACTATACCCTTTACAACTCCATGTCATTTCGAAGGATCTCTCTAATCCCGCCTCTTATCATAACCCCACCCCTTTACATAACCCTGTCCTTTACTCTAATTGTACCCACCTACAATATATCCTGTTCCAAGCTGACTCGTAGCCTATATGAATTCTTACAAGTTTTCATGCTACAAATATCATATTGAATTTCTTGTCACTATTATACACTTTACCTGGCTGCTACTGTAATAACTGCTACATCCATATACAGTATAATCTAATCTGCCTAAGACTAAGCCATAGCATGTTATGTTTACATTTATACCATTTTTAAATTATATTGTTATTCTTTTGCACTACCTGTTATATCGGCCACTTCCACACTAGAACTGTGTATTTACTGTACGTGTTGTCCTGGTTTTGTAGTACTGTACTGTCCCGTGCTGTTTGCACACGTTTACACGTGCACTTTATGTAAAAATGTGTAGGTCTTATTTAGTTCTGTCGTCTCGTGTGGTTAGTGTGTTGTTTTATGTAGCAGCACGTTCCTGGAGGAACGCTGTGTCATTCCTCAACCATTGTATACGGTTGAAATGACAATAAAAAGCCACTTGAACTTGAACGTGAACGTGAACGACGAGATTATTTCTCTCCCAGCGAGTTTCCCTCCAGCCCATGAATAAATAAAGCCTTGTTCTGGGTGGAGGACAAAAAGGACTGCGTCCAAACCCTCACGATACAGTTAAACAAGTGGAAGTGGAGTGACGTACCGCTCTCTGCGTGTGGTTTGGGACAGAGCCGAACTGCAGCGAGTTTCTCCGGAGTGAAAGAGTTCCACACTGAGCAGATTTTCATCCTGGATGTAAAGAATTTCAGGTATGTAACCCGTATCAGCTTCTCAGCTATGTTTAGATTTATATTTATATCTTTAGTTGGATAGATTTAGCACATTCTTATCCTAAATATTTACTTCTAGTGTGCTGGATTTATATAAATACACTGATGAATTCAATAACTCCTGTGAATCATAGTTATTTACATAGTTATGTCACGTATTTATTTACAGTAAACACGAGTGTTCATGAATTCATGAATGTTTTTATTTATTAATTGGTCTCTTTTGGGGATTATAGTGTAATATTCGTTAGATTTTCTCCTCCTAGCAAAAAAAAATAAAATAAAAAATTCTCTAGTATAAACAAATGAACATATTCTCCCTTTAAACCGT
This sequence comes from Stegophilus panzeri, assembly GCA_024331685.1. NCBI lineage: Eukaryota > Metazoa > Chordata > Actinopteri > Siluriformes > Trichomycteridae > Stegophilus > Stegophilus panzeri. The sequence continues at coordinate 29,579,904 of JANDJT010000199.1, read as the reverse complement.
AACATGATGCAATTTTTCATTATATTATAATCAAAAATATGAAATGAATGTCCTACGAACATCTCTACAGCTCCTTAACAATCTGCACATACAGTATGTAGTATATAGAAACTCTTTCATGAATTTTAATACTCAAAAAATGATCTTTTTTTTTTTTTTTTTTTTTTTTTTTTTTTTTACATTTTTAGGGGATCTTTATGTCATCTCTTATAAGGAAATATCCTGTTATAGTGATTCACATAGAACTTTTAAGGGTTCCTTCAAGAGAACTTGAATTTTTCCAGGCGTGTAACATTACTGTAAATATAACGATAAAAGAATCAATGTATTATTCCATCATTTCAAAGTGCTTTATTTATTTATTTATTTGTATGTATGATTTTACGTAAAAGCATTATTGAATTATTTTGAAGTAATTCATATATATATATATATATATATTGGTTTGTTTGTTTGTAAGAATGGAAGGACATGCAACTGTTCATATATTTATTTTATTTCTTTATTTTTATAAGAATCAAAGTAAATGTACGGTTTTAAAGATTTCATTTCAACCGAAACCGTTCATTTCTTATCAGGATCTTTGGCTCTGCGGTGATGACCCTCTCTTAAAATGAAGCTCAACTGATTTCAGGAGCTCTGGAATGTGAGTGCGTGTCTTATCAAATTAAAACCAGGGCAATAAAAGCACATAATGCGTTTATAACTTCATAACTAAAATCATCAAACAGACAGTAATAATATATAATATGTTATGTAACGTTTAATGACGTTTCTTAGTGAAATGTGGACCAGCAAAGAGAGACTGGAGATAAAAAAAACATACTTTGTGTGTACAGTGAACGGTATCGGTGTAATGTTCTTTATTTCTAGAATAAAATATGACAGTCAGCTTTTTTTTAATAGGTTGGTGAAGTTCAATGTATTATTTTAATTGCAAAATATTTTATTTATATTTATTCATTTGTTTTTTTAGTAATTTTTTATTAAAACACTAAATTTGTCAAAAACAGCAGTTAAGAGTGAAGAGTTAAAATCAATTTATTATTAGCAGGATTAGGATTAGGATTCATATTAGGACTTTTATTTGTATTAGGATTGGGATTGGGATTAGGATTAGGATTAGTATTCGGATTCAAAATAGGATTAGTATTAGGATTAGTATTCATATTAGGATTGGGATTAGGATGCGTATTAGGATTAGGATTAGTATTAGGATTCAGTTTAGGAGTAGGATTCATATTAGGGTTCGTATTAAGATTAGGATTAGTTATTACCCTGCCTTAGAAATAATCTTCTTTTAAAAGATTTTTTTTTTAAGGGTAGTTAAGAATAAGCCTTTGTTTGTAACTGGGGATTTTAGTCTCATTTCGTACAAAATTTCATTCCACATTAAAAACGTGTCCCAGGGGAACAAATTATATTACAAAATACACTCAATCTCTTTTTTTTTTGTACACAAAATATTTTTACTTGTGTAATTAAAAAAATGTCTATCTAATCTAGAAATAACCTTATTAACATCCCTATGTTATCATCTCAGGTGAAGATGTTGGAGGCGACGCTGTCACAATGCTTGCAGCTGTGCATCTCCCTGGCCATCGTGTCCAGCATTAATGGTACGTGACTGAATAAAGAGTGGAGGAATGCGTATTTGATATCTCACGGATCTTGGATCATTGTGCACGTGTACGATTACTGCCGTGTCTCTCAGGCAGGGTGGTGTCTACTCGGCAGGTCGAGGCGATGGTGGATCAACCCTTCAACCTGAGCTGTTCGCTAGTCAAGAGCAATAAAGAGCAGGTGAAGCAGGTACGCTGGCTGGACATGAAGAACCAGACGCTCATCTCGTATGTGCCGGGCCAGCCGGACAGTGTGAGCGGGCAGCACCATGTGGAGCTGGGCGCAGACCTGAAGGACTCCAGCAAGGTTCTCATCAAACGCGTCAGCTACCGGGACGAAGGCTGTTACACCTGCAACTTCGACGTTTACCCCACAGGTTCCAAGGAAGGACAGACATGTCTCACAGTCACTGGTGAGATCCAAGTACCACAAACTGTACCACTCTGGACATGCACTGTGAACTAATGCGCTATTTTAAATTGCAGGTTTATATTAATGCGCTCGCTCGTTCTAATGTGGATTTTTTATTCTCATTTAACATTTATGGAAGGAGTCTCCAGTGTCAGTGCTTTGTACCAGTCAGAGGTAAAGCTGTGACTTTTTCAGGACAGAGGAGTTTTATTTTTTTTTGTGTCTTATTAACTTCCAGAGAGAGAGAAAACGAGAGACCGGTGAGGGAACCGTGTCCTGTTTAGGGAGTTGTTTATAGCTGCTCTAACGTAAGTGAGAACAGGAACTAACTTCTTTCATGGACGTTCCACATCATTTATATCTAACTTGAAACGGATAAAAAGCATTCATTAACGCATAACATTTCATCACCGGCAAATTGCTGTGATAAAAAAGGAATAAGAAACGCTCGATGATGTACTGTTATAAGAAATGAATCTACTGTAGGAAGGTAAGGTTGAGTCCGCTTCACCGCACCAACCCATCGTTAATGTTTTTTCCTATAACAGGACGACTCGTAGTGTTTTCACACAGGGTATTCCCTGCTTAAATGAGAGAATCACCTCTCTTCCAAATTATTCCCATAATATTCTCGGATACAAAATCTTGCACCGGTCCAGAGCTTTAGATATCAGAGAAAGATTTCAGCTTGTCTTTAGAACAAAACTTGGACATACTTGTATCGTCTTTTTTTCTTTTTTTTGGGGGGGGGCGGATGCTTTCACAGAGACAAATGAATATCTCTGTTGAGCTTCATAGGTATTTCAGAGTCGTAACACGTTTCAGATGTTCTGAGGTTGTGGAATGTTGGCCATACTTTATACTAAATCTAAATTATATGGAACCAAACCTGAGAGCGTCTTTTTTTTTTTTCTCCCCAGGAATGAAATCTATCTAGATCCAGTCCAGACGTTTGATCATAGTTATGAATTTAGGTGTTGAAGATAGACGTGTGTAAGAGGCTTTATGATATTTTGGTTATTTTCAGTCTAATTTGGGGTCATGTGTTTTTCCCAGTCATCATGAATACAATACAGACGTCTGAATTTGGAACCTCTTTTCCATCCAAGAGCTTTTGGAGAACATGAAAAACGTTTGAGATTCATGTGACTAGATCGGCCAAACTGTCATCGGTCCTCATCCTCGTTCACCTTCAACACGGTCAGTGACCAGACTCACGAGCCTTGGAGTTAGCGCAACAACATGGTGACAGTTTGCTTCTTACCTGGACATTCATATCAGCTGGCAAGGAGAAGCTCCACATCTGCCCCTTGCAGACTGTCCACTGGTGTCCCACAAGGCTCGGTGCTCATTTCTCTTCTGTTCTCCCTCTATACCTGCTCTCTCATATCCTGCTATGATGATGACCCTCAACTCATCCTCTCTTTTCCTCCCACAGACACTCGTGTTTATACACCATCTCAGCATGTCTGGAGTACATCTCTGTAGAAACTTCTCACAGCAGCGCTCACTAGTTTTTCAACAAACTCATCGACGTTTAATCATTTTTAAACCCGACCTATTTGAGCTCTAAGACCAATTAAAACCTATCTATAAAAAGAGCTAGCATAGCTACCTGCAGCTGAAGTAAGAAACCGGTTTTAATTTTAACTTGATCTTTTGGCTTTAAACAGCGTTTTATAAAGAACTTCTTTCTTCAGATCTTGGAGTTTTTTTTATTTATTTTTATTTTTTATTTAAATGATATGTATTTGATTATAAATTGGAACGTTTTATGCAATTTACTATGTGAGGGTAAGTTGGTGTGCGGGTCGTGTAAATTAGGTGTATATTATGAGAGCCAATGAAATGCAGTACATAAATTAGAATATGAAGGTAAACTGGGACATATTTTAAGTAAAGTATGTGTCTATGAGTCCAGTAAATTGGAATGTGCTTTAAGTAAATGAGATGCATAAGATGGTAAACTGGGGCCGTGTTTGGTTGGTATTAGGTTCTTTTGAAATTTTGGCAGTTAGGAATGTCCCACCAGAGTCTTTTTAAACATCTGTCCATCTGTCTGTCTGTCTCCCTCCAGCCTCAGTGATCCATGGTGGGAATAAGACAGTGGTGAGAGGTAAGCAGACGTCTCTGTCCTGTCTCTACGGCCTGCCTGAGAAAGTGCAGCAGATTCTGTGGAAGAAAGTGGCAGGACGTGGCGTGTTTCAGGAAGTGGCGTCTTTCGCCAAACGCAGCGATCCCATCATAGAGGACTTGTACGCAGACAGGACAAGTCTCACTCGCTCTCTATCAGACTCGCAACTCACCTTTCATCCTGTGAAGATTGAGGATGAGGGTTGCTATACCTGCCAGTTCCACACCTATCCAGAAGGCACCAAGAGCGCCACCTCCTGCCTCACCGTATTCGGTACGTCACTCATTATCTATGTACAGCAGAAGGTGATACCCTAGGTGATGGAGATTATGAGCTTCTGTGTACTGGTTTGGGAACAGAGGCAGGAAGTGAAGCTGAGAATGAGAAGCTGTTTATTTGATTGGTCATGAGTCAACTGTACAGTGGAGACCATTTGATGCGTTGGAGACTTCAGCGCTCAGAGTTGAGATGTTCCTCACTCTCGTAACAAAATAATTTCACTGAATATTTTATTATTGAATAATGTGCTTTAATATGAATAAGTGTACGATAAGAGGTTAATGTGAATCAGTGCTCAGGATTTAAAGGGTTAATGGGATGTGAAATGAGCTGAAACACAAAACCAGCCCAGTGTGCATCTGGACAGAGCCAGAGTGAGATGAGCAAAGTGTACAATACTGTGAGAGACAGAGAGAGAGAGAGAGAGAGAGAGAGAGAGAGAGAATGAGAGCGTTGTGAACGTGAGATTGTAGGAGGCTGAGGGTGAAATGCATGATTGTGTTACACACTGCCTCGCTCTGTGCTCTCCCACCTCCTCCCTCGCTCGCCCGTTCTTTCTATTCGTTCTGTTGTTTTATTCCAACACTCATGCTTTTGTGCGCCAAGAAATCTTAATCTCAAATCTCTAGCTCATATTTTGTCCCACTCTGTAAAATCTCACATCCATCAACATTCCAGAAATGAACGTTTTGTAAAAGCTCTGTAAACTGAGTAAAGTAAGAAAATTCGGAATATTGCACACTGTAATACGATTGTAACAAGAAAGTAATAAATAAACACTCTGTGTGATGCTGTTGTAGGAACATAATCAACATTAACACAGCTAATACTGAATTTACTTTCCCTATAACAGCATGTCCTGAAGTGTTTTATTCCTCTTATACGACAGCCTACTTTACATCCGTTTATAGTTACATTGTACTTTTTATCCATTTATAATTACGTTTAATGTTGGCCTGTTTTCTCGTACATTATAGCAGCAGTAAACAGTCGTCACTTCACCAGCCTTCTTTTCTCTCTCTCTTATGAAATTCCATTCACTTTTCTAGCTGAAAAACTTCATTGAAGGATTCCTTAATACTTATTTTTAGTATTAAAGTAGAGGGTCCTACCCTTTGGTTATTTATTTGTTTGTTTATGTATTGTTGTTGTTGTTTGTTTTATTTACTTAGCTCAGTTTTGTGGAGTAATGTCCTATTGAAAGGACACATTTTTGCTATATAATAAAGAGATGGTTTATTAATGCACTGATTAATTATTGATTTTCTAACATATAAAGCTAAATACATTATTACAATTTATGCAACTGTATATAATAATAATAATAATAATAATAATAATAATAATAATAATAATAATAAAATCTGAAAGCAGCATTTTCGGGGGCCAAGCACCCAGACTTGGTGAGCCAAACATTCACAGATGCTCTACAATTGCTTCTCGGTCAGATTCATTAGCCCATTACAGACTTTGTATTCAAAATTCTTTTGATAACTTTTATGAGGCATATTCTGAAGATGATGTGTGCCAAATTCAGTGATGATTGGACAAAATTTGTAGGAGGAGTAGCGAAAAAAACTGTTTCTGAAAAAAATCCAAGATGGCGGAAAATGTAATTCGGCTGAAATTGATGTCATAGGGTGCGTTGAATTCATGCGTTGAACTCATCCAAACCTAGGGAATCCAGGTTTAAATTTTGGATACACAGTTCAAAAATTAAAAAGACTAAACGTTCTTTCAAATTAGGCTCAAATTTGACCCGGTGGTGGCGCTAGAGAGTTGGCAGCACTTGGCTCAAATTTGGTCAGAATGTTCCTTAGACTCTCTCCAATCAGTCTGCCAAATTTCACAACTTTTTACCAGACGGTTCTATGGGCTCACACTCTATCCAGAAGAAGCAGGTTTATCTATGTGGATTATTCTGTATATTGCCATATTGGATTCCAGACATTCCTCTCCAGCACACACACACACACACACACACACACACACACACATTCCCACAGTGTCAGACTGTCTAACAGACAATTTTCTCCAAAAAAAATCATCACATGCTGTCCTAACTCAGTGGGTGTGTTATTGCTTTCTCCTCTGCAGTCCTCCCCAAACCTCAGGTGAGCTACAAAACCACATCTCCAGGTGTGATAGAGGCAAACTGCACCGCCGTGGCTCGGCCCAAAGCCGAGATCGTGTGGAACGTGGAGGGGGATAACAGGACGCTGGGAGCACCGGTGTCCACAGTCACGCAGCAGGACGACGGGACGACGCTGGTCATCAGTACACTGACGGTACAGGCCGGCCTGCTGAAGGATGTCTCAGTCAAATGTCTCGTCCACCACAAAGGCCTAGAGTCAGCCATTGCTGTGTCCATGAACACCAAGAGTGAGTGAAACTCTTTATCCTGTGCTCATCGTTCACTCCGCCTGCTTTTCCTGGCTCACACTCTCAAACTGCAGCTGCTTCTGGCCAGAAAATAAAACAAAGCAGGGATGAATATCATCTGGTGCCTTAATGCTAAGAAAACATCTAAAAATGTCTCTCCCACAGAGGAGCATGTTGGAGAGAGACAGACCTTACACACGCGGGTCTTCTCTGAGTAGTGTAGTGGGTATTTTCAGACATAAAAGACACATATGACAGGAGACAAACATATGCTTGAGTAAACTGTATAAGGCATCTATATATACACAGTATCTCACAAAAGTGAGTACACCCCTCACATTTTTGTAAATATTTGATTATATCTTTTCATGTG
>JANDJT010000199.1:29551019-29572602 GCA_024331685.1 Stegophilus panzeri | reverse complement strand
AGTGTCATTTCTTCAGTGTTGTCACATGAAAAGATATAATCAAATATTTACACAAATGTGAGGGGTGCACTCACTTTTGTGAGATACTGTATATTTAAAAAAAAAAAAAACTTTCATCTGCTGTAAGATGTTTGAGTGTAAAGCAGGGGTGTGGCCAGGTAATGCTGCATTCGGCTAAAGGTCCTAAAAAGAAAAAAGAAAAAAGAAAACACTCTCTCAACTCGGAATTCCTACTCAGGCACTCGGTCTCCTCAACCCCGAGTTCAGCAAGTGATGTCAAATCAAAATGGCCACTCACAGCAGGAACAGTAAAAATAAAGTAGCACCTCTTACCTTTAAGTGAGTTATACTGTATATATAAAAGTATTAGCATTAGATCAGTCAACATACGGACATATTCCCTGTAACACTGACTCTACAGTTCACTGTTCTGAGGAAAATATGCATCACTCATCATAGTTAGCTAGCTAGCTTGTCGCTAAAAAAAAAGTCGAACATAGAAGCACACACGTTTTTTTCCCCTCATCATTAGAAATTGATATTACTACGGCGCCACCTATCAGTGAACTAGGGAAGACGAAACAGTGCGCTAATAGTGAAATTCTCCTTTATATGACCGGTAATCACGGGTCCTTCTTCCCTTCTCCGTTTCTAGCCACGCCCCCGAGAACAACCGAGGGCTGTGATTGGACAGCGTATGTACAACGATGTGGCACTTCTACCTTTCGCACGCACAGCAAATAGAAATGCCGTGCACATGGGAATTAAATTCGCTTCTGACCGAAATCAGCGTTTGAGTCTTAAAAAAGAAATCCTCTTCAATGCAATGAAGGTTTTGCTTTTCAGTGTAGAACATTTTCACTGATGAAACGCATCTCGGCGTGGCACTTTGACCTGTGCTTCTGCCCATGGCCACCTCTTGGCTCCACCCAAGGTGTGTTTTAACAGACATAAACCTCATGAGGTTTACACGAGGTACACGAGGATGTGTTGTGTTTTTGGTTTAGTTGAAGAAAAATGAGGTGAATAACTGAACTGTCTCTCTCAGTTGGAACAGCTCTGACCATCCTGATCTCGGTGACCGCAGTGGCCTTCCTGCTGATCATCTGCATGTGTGTCTGCCTGTGGAAGTGTGTCCTGCGCAATAATAGTAAGTCTGTGTGTATGTGTGTGTGATTCCCTTTTGTATCAGGCTTATATTTGTGTCCTATTAATCTCTCAACACGGTGAAATTAACAATGACAAGAGGAAGTTCACACTCCACAGCATGGACATCCTGTCTTATTCTTTTGCACCGCTGATTTCCGGATCATTTCCTCAACCAGTAGCTCTCGGTCTCACTCCTGGGACTGGCTTATGTATAATGTGTTTCAGTGAGCCCTTGGTGTGGGTTCATTCTGAGTGAGGTGATCTCAGCCTGCTTCCAAATTAACTCTACTGAGAAAGTAAGATATATAGATAGATAGAGAGAGAACTTTATTATCACTGCACAGTACAGGTACTCAGCAATGAAATGCTCATATACAACGTATATACAGATAATATACAGATATATAAAGATCAACAAGGGTATATAGTGTAATATGAATGTTCCAGTTATATACCGTGTACTGAATCCGAATCGACTCACTGCAGGAAGTGAATCATCGCACGGCCATATTTCTGACTGGTGAACGAAAGTGGTTTACGAGGGCGTTTTCAGCTCTACACGTCCCTCAGCCTACGTGCTGCTGTCGTTTTGTTCCGTTTCGTTTTTAAGCCAAATAGCAAAAGAAGCAAACGTTTCAGGCTACGTCTACAGTACGTTAATACGGATACATTTGAAAACGCATCTTTTTCTCTACGTTTTTGGCCTTCCGTCCACACGGCGGTGGCGTTTTTGTGGAGCGAAGACAGAGCTTTTCTTAAACGCTCTCCCAAGCGGAAGAATTTTAAAATGCAGTTAATGTGACACAGTCATGTGACTTAGTCAACTCAAAACATACAAGATGGTGGACGATGTGGTATTGCAGAAGTTGTGCCTGATAGCCAGTTTGATAAACGTTAGATTAATGTCGCTAAGCAGCATGCAAGATACTGTAGTACACACGGATACACACTTTATTTTGGATCTCAATAAACAGGTCCTTGTGGACTTTGTGAGTTTGTTCTGTGTCTTAAAAACTGGTTCTGAGAGGACGGCCTTGGGAAGACGGGTCATAGGGCGCATTTTTCTTGCAACACACTGTGAGAACTGAGCTTTAGTGCTCTGGTGTGATTTCAGCGATTCTCCACAGCTGGACTCGTGTCCTTGTGTCCTCATGTCCCAGTGCCAGTCATTCAGAGCTCTTTTGTATGTGTGAAAATAGTTTGCTCGGATTTCTGTGTTAAAAGGAAACGTCACTCAGGCGTAGAAGGAGGATTAATGTGGGTCTCTGGGTTCAGCTGCTGTTACTGTGATTCCTAAATTAACCGCGTGTGTGTGTGTGTGTGTGTGTGTGTGTAGCAGACCAAAATAGAAATACATACCCAACAGAATGCTGACACAGGAAGACAAGTTCATGAGTTCAATTATGAGTTACGTCTCTTTCCGCATTAGTCCGTTGAATTCTGGTAAAGCTGGAACTTTTCCAAAATATTCATAACAGGGGAGTTTCCGCTTTTTGCGGTTTCTTGTTAAAGTCCCAAGCTGCATCATTTTGTCTTATTAACTTGCAGAGAGAGGACAAAGAGAAGCTGGTGAGGGAATGACTCTTTATAGCTGCTATAACGTAAGCAAGAACAGGAAATTGTTTCACGGACTTTCCAGGAACTAGTCACTTTGGGACCGTAATCAGCTTCAGGGTGCTAGCAATAACTCCGCTTCATCACACCACCCTGCTGCTGATTTGTATTTTACTACAGCAGCATGAGTGTTTATTGTCCTTCAATATATTTCCTGTGATTGACCCAAGACGTCTACGGTCTCCACTCCACCCAAGACCTCTTACGGGACATGATTGATCCCACTTCCTGTAATCATTATTTCATTTTTCCTTTTAGCTTCATGACCTCTAAACACCATTGTGTTTAAGTGTGTGTGTGTGTGTGTGTGTGTGTGTGTGTGTGTGTGTTAAGCCTTAAGCATGATTTAACTGAGATTTAAGCGATATTTTATTTTAACTGTTATATATTTAACATTATATGCTGTAACAAAATACTGCATGTATGCATGAATACATGCAGAATACATACCTGTGTGACAGTCTTTCTTCTCTTGATCAAGTAGCATTTTTTTACTTCTTAAAAATGACTAAATATTGTAGTCATGTTTTACTCCATATTAACCTTAAATGCCTTTTTACGGTGTTTAGAAGGTATTTTCTATATTTCTGCATAAATATGACCTCAAACATCAACAGATTTCCACACCTAAAAGTTCTAAACATAGATAGAGAACAGAATGATCCAATATTACGTATCTGTGAGGGGTAAAAGTATGTGCACCTTTGCTTTCAGTAAGTGGTGTGAGCCCCTTGTGCAGAAATAACTGCAGATAAACGTTTGGGGTAACTGTTGATCAGTCCTGCACATCGGCTTGGAGGAGTTTTATCCCGTTCCTCAGTACAGAACAGCTTCATCTCTGGGATGTTGGTGGGTTTCCTCACATGAACTGCTCGCTTCAGGTTCTTCCACAACATTTCTATTGGATTAAGGTCAGGACTTTGACTCGGCCGTTCCAAAATGAACCGTTGAACCGTTCTTTAGTAGAACGACTCGTGTGTTTAGGATCGTTCTCTTGCTGCATGACCCACTTTCTCTTCAGATCCAGTCGATGGACAGATGTCCTGACATCGTCCTTTAGAAATCGTTGCTATAATCCAGAATTCATTGTTCCATCAATGATAGCAAGCCGTCCTGCCCAAATGCTATTATGCAGATATTTTTATTGTTTTTTTTTTTGTAAAAGTCGTAAAATAAAACCACAAGTCTTTTGTACAGTACTGAATGTAAAGCAGAAACAGGAATTAAACGTTAGATTCACACGCATTCGTAAGTGTAACCTTCCTCTCAGAATCTGGTCTGTCATGTTTCATACTACTAAAGATTCCTACTTTGAGGAGTGTACATCCTTCAAATTTAACATAAATAAAACACCTCATTAACTCAGGAGAGCGTGATGAAGTCTGCCTACATAGGAAGCTGCCTTACACATCACTCAGCTCCTGATATACAGTACAGGCCGTTATTCTTTCCCCCTTATTCCTCCAAAATGTTCCAAAAAGTGAAAGAATGAACAGTATATCCTGAATCTCCTGACATGTTTGGGCATGATTGATTACTCTCAGTAGTTCTTCCTGAGAGTTTTTCCAGTGCGTACGCCAAGTCTCTGCTCTCACACACCCACTGAGTAACAGCAGGGAGAAATCATGGCTGATTATCCGGTTCCTGTTTCTTCCGTTTCGAATCAAGCTCTTAGTGAGATGCGATATGAGTCCTGCTGCTCTGTGTGCTGAGGTGAGTGATGATGATGACACAGACAGCTGAGCCAAGGTAACAAACTCTGTGGTATGTACACAGGAAACGTTCACAGATACCGAGGGGTATAACAGCGGTGTGTGTGTGTGTGTGGTTGTGGTGGTAAAGCGTAATAACTACTGCTTTTCTTTTTTAACACTTTCCAACTACTTCAACAATAACTGTGTTGTGTTTTGGTTGCAATTGTAAAACTTTATTCATAAAGCAACAACACACCTGTATAAACCCTGATACAGTACAAACCTATATTTATGAAAACTTATTCCAGTAGGCATCATCTGTCATTACGACTGCTTTGGTCTATTATTGACATGACACCCAAATGACACAGAAATATAAAGCTTGTTTTACTTAAAGGAGAGAGAAATATAGGCTACGTAACTGTCCGTGTGCGTCATGAGATCGCCATAGATACTCTTCTAAATCTTATAAGCAGAACTATAAAACTCACTTTAACTGATGTGCAGATAAATACACATAACACTGTCATTATGGATTTTATATATATATATATATATGTATATGTAAACTCGGTCATTAAAGTGTTATAAGCAGAACTATAAAACTCACTTTTCTTGGGTCTCAGAGAAAATATAAAGTATAGAACTGTCATTATAGATTATAGAGGCAACTTTGCCATCACACCGAGCGACATTAGTATTCCTAAACATCTTGCAAATAATCAAATTAAACTTTTAAGACTGTTATTAGTGTGTAATGAGCTTAAGTGTCATAACCTTCACTGTGTCATCTGTATTTATTTCTTGCAGTCAACCCTGTCACATGATCAGCATAACAGTATATCAACCTGAGATAAGAGAGAGTGTGTGAAAGGACAGGAAGTGGAACAATGCACTCGGTGGAAACTGTGACATGAAAACAAGCTTTATAACACATGCGACATTTATGTATGCGACATTTTATTTGGTCCTTAAGACAAGAGAGTTATCTCTCTCTCTCTCTCTCTTATATGAAAAGCTTATGAAAAGCTATGTCACTGCTATTACAAGTGTTATTAGGTTTTGATGTTTGAAATGTGATTCTGACATAGCAGAAGACTTCCAGTGAACTCAAAAAATTCTCGAGGATAATTCAGCCTGGAACGCGTCATAACAACACAACTTAGTCAACTGGATGTCACATGACTCGGGTGTTATGCTAACGATGTTGAATTGGATGAAAGCAGCAGCCTGATAGCTGATATACATTTATGAAGGTTCATGGAACTTGTTATAATGTTGATAAAAGCCTTCATAAAAACTTGCTGCTTGACATAAGGTTGTGTTATGACACTTTCCGGTCTGTCTCATGTTCGAGCTTCGTGACAGCTGACTTTATAGCTGGATCTTAAAGCCTTAATGAATTCAGCCTTAAGTGTTACAGAGGAGATTTTAAAGCTTGACTGTTGTTATATGTTTTTTACAGAATAAAAGCACCTAAAGGAGGAAGATGATGAGTTTCATATCGAAATCAGAATACGGATAATTAATCCTGATGGGAGAACATGGACTGAATGGAGAGAATGGACCTACACTCACGTGTAATAACCTGCTTCAGAGACGTGGGTACACCTGCAGGGGCGTGGCCAGACGAGTGGGGCTGGGTGGGCACTCGCCATCCCTAAATCACACATCTGGCAGGTTAATAACTTGTATGAATTAATTATTGACCTCACACTGTCAGTGTTTGAATAATCATCGTAGTGTTAATATAAAATCCATATAACCACGAAGCGAAGTTTTATACTGTTTCCATGTTTCCATCAACAGATATAATTTTACACCGTTCATAATTCAGTGCTTTTACAACAACTTCCACCAATTTTTGTAGATATTTTCGTTTATAATAAATCCCCACCATCTATTAAACATTAAGCTAAGGTTAACATAAACACCACCATAAGCTAATCCTAACTAATATTATATAAAACTACGACTACGCTATTTTTATCTAATGAACTAAAATACATTTTCAAGACGCGGTTTTCCCACGTGACGTGAACGCAGCGTACGTATCAGTGTTTGATTTCCCTGCAGGGTTGCGGAAAGAACCCAGAAACGAGACGTGCGGGCGGAGCTAAAACAGTGCCGCTCATTGATTGGTCAAGCACAGTGATGAATGGATAATGTCTCTGTAGTGTATTGACTGTATTTTCTGAAGGCTTTAGGAGCTGATTGACAATTGTATCTCAAAATGTCATTTTCCACATACAGTCTGATTTGTTTACACACGGATTTCTCACTTAGCAGGATTAAAATCCATATAAAATCCAGCTTTTTTAATTAAATTTAATATCAAAATAGATCCCTGCTCACTATACATGCTCACTACATTGCATATGACATAAAAATGGCCTTGTAGAAGGTATGTACTGTATCTTCTATCATCATTCTATCTTTTTTTTCCTTCTTTTTACTTTTTAATATTCCACCCAGCTTAGTGGAAAGTGCCATTTGTGTGAAAAATCTAAAATCCTGTTTATTAGCTCTGATAGTCCTGACCAAAAACCTGAAAAAAACCCCTCAGAGATAGAAAATGCAGACTGAAGGAGGAAGAAGTGCTTTTTCTTTGCTGTCAAATGACATACGATGTAACATAAAAGCAAAAGACAATTGTCAAGCGTTGAAATAAATCTAATAGGAATCTACTAGATCTCCAATGTACTGATGATAATTTAAGTAAATGGCTTCCACACTCAGCATATACAGTAGAATAGCACTTGATCCAGCACAGACTGCTATTATATACATAGCTAGTCATTAATGAAGCCACAAGATACTAAATCAAGGTCATTAAATCATAACGAGTTCAGCATATGAACATTTTAACACACTTTTAATGAGAACGTTCGAATTATTTAAACACTGCACGTTTTCGTGTTCATTTTGCTGCACTTTCTTGTCCATGGTTCGAAGGATAATCTGACCAAGCGCCCATCTGCTACACTACACTTCCAGGGAAACTTTAAGTTCATCCATCATTTTATCCATAAATAAAATGCACTCCACGAAATAAGCCATGTCTCTGATTAAGCTGCGTCTCGTCCGGTGTCTTCTTCATAAAAGTCATACTTATGTATTTAATATCGGCATCGGATGACATTCCGTAGTTTTTTTTTGAGTGTTTTTACTGTCAGACGGTGGCGCCGGACTTAGCACTGCTCCTCACTCGAGCCGATATCACGCGAGCAAGAAAACACGAGCACACCTGAGACACGGCTTTAGACAAACTCCGCCCCCGTCTGCGTGACTCTCGCGTAACTTCTGAATAGTCTGTAGTTACATCTGAAGTTACTGTTACATACTGATGTACACAGTTTCAGTAATAAATTCTCACTATACATACGTAACTCAACTCTGAACTGCGACCTGTTGTCATTTGCTGTGGGACGACAACAACAACAACAACAACAACAACAACAACAACACCTTTTCTGAGACTAACAGTGGCACAGTGAAGCAGGTGTTAAACAAATTAGTTCATGTTCTCACTTACGTTATAGCAGCTATAAACAGTCATTCCCTCACCAGCCGTCTCTTTTATTCTCTCTCTCTCTCTCAAAATGAAAAAGACAAAAAAGATAAATAAACCTAGCTGATCATGTTACCGGAAAACCGCAAAGAAGTGTACACTCCTGACACTGGAGACTCCTTCCATCAACCCTTAGTGATAACTCAAGCTCCTTTTATCTCTCTCTCTTTCACATAATGACAATTATATTACATAAAATATTTAATACCACATTTTGACATAAACATGACATAAATCCTCGGGGATTGCTTTGATAAAAAAAACAAAACAAAAAAAAAAACAACAACAACTATAGGATGTGTATGAATCTGTAGGTACTTTTTAAATAAAGCGTTACTGAATATTCCTAAAACACATGCATGTTTTTATGTGGTTTTTTTTTTTATTCAATTTCACCATCTGATCAGTTTAGCTGGAGCTCTAGATGAAGATGTGAAACAGTTTCTCCTGCGACAGACATCTTCAACTCAAGCTGTATTTCCCTCATAACTGGACGTAATGTTTTATATGTTCAACATTATTCACTGACGTTCTCCAGTAAACTATAAGACTAAATGTTTGAAGGAAATTTAAGTGGAAATGCTTAATAAGAGCATTATTTATTGTGCGATAAATACAGTATGAATGTATGATGTATGATGACTACAGTACTTTTTACCACATCAAATATTAAAGTTGAAAATATTAAAGCCAGTGTGTGTGTTTTTGGGGGTTTTTTTTTGTATTTTAATCCTGGAAATAACATCAGTGATGTAAATTATGGTTGGGAGCGTGGCTGTAAACTTGTCGTGAAATTCTTTAAGCACTAAAATACATTTCTCCAGCTGTCTGAGAGAGATGACACTTTTGGCCACCCCTATAACGGGACGTACCATTTCTAAACTGGTGAATCAGATGCCTTTACAACGGACTGTTCCATAAAATAATCCACAACTATTACGAGAAGTTGATCATTTTCCTATAACAGCACATCCTCAAGTGTGTATTCTTCGTATACCACAGCAATTTGCCAAAACTAGAACGAGGCACTGTACTATTTATCCGTTTACAGTTACATTTACTGTTATGGAAAGAAGTTAGTCCCTGTTCTTACTTGAATTATAACAGCTATATACAATCATTCCCTCAACGGCCTCTCTTTCTCTCTTTTGAAGTTAATAAGACGCAAAATTGCATGACTTCACATTAACCTAAAAGTCCACGGATGCGTCCGAAATGGCGTTCTACACTACTACACGGTAGGACGCCAGAAAAGCAGTACGTCAGAAGGGTGGTATGTCTGAATTCTCAGTAGGCGAGAAATACACCGATGGACACTACGCGAGTCAAAAATTCCCATAATGCAACGGGACTGAAGAAAGAAAAGAAAAAGAAAAAAGAAGAAAATTTTTTTTCGGAAGACAGCGCTTCAGCTCTTTTTAAGTATTAAACCTCGGTTAAACGGGACTTGTTTAACAATAGCCGAATAAATTGTCGACTTTAAATAAAGAAAACAGTCGTCACTAACAGCGTTTGAAACCTTTTTTGTGATCTCCATCATGCCTGAGCCGTCCAAGCTGACGGCAACGGATGTACATCCGTTAACCCCGCTAACCCCGCTATCCGTTAACCCTCAGCCTGTTAACCCCGCCCACATTACATTACATTACATTACTAATTCAGTTCCGTTTCCTGATGAGCATTTCGCCGTTAGTGCGCTTGCTTTAATCTGGTGGCCCATTTAAGATTTTTTTAGGACGTTTATGATGGCGTCGAACGTCACATGACAACGCCAACGTGGCGGATGTAGTCATACTACACATACATACTGATTAGTACGTACTGTAACAGCCGTGCAGTAGGTACCTCATCGAATTGAGTACGCACTGTCACAGTACACGATTTATATAACGGTGAAGCAGGAAGTGAGAAGGCCAGAGAGGAAGCAGTTGAAAACTCAGGCAAGGGTGCCATCTGGTGATCTGGAGTGGGAGTGTCTGTGTTAGATATTACAGCTTAATATTATTGATTATAATTCAACACAAATCCATATAAACAGACACTTTATTTCTCTGAAATGCTGCAGAACTGATTGTCCTTTTGATGAACCGCTGCCGTTGAGTCTTCAGCATTCTTTCTACACCTGGTACAGGTTATCATTCCTCCTGGTTGTTATTGTTTTCAGACATGTAGGCGTCGTGCCCACAGCTTCATGCCCTGTTTGATCTGCACTGAAGAACACACCGTGTCCAATATCCACTGCTGTGTGGAAAGCCAACGAAGCTGCTGGAGCTGGATTTAGACTTCGATTTAAAATAAATGTGTCATGACATACTGCACTTTGGTTAATATGATGTCTTTAATTAGAAACATTGGTCGTTAATAATGTAATTGTAGAAAAATGTTTCGTTTCATGACATGCACATGTCCATATGGGTCTTTTGCAGGTACGATCTGTGATCTGTGATGTAAAGGCTTAAATAAACACAATCACATTCATATTAATGAATGTATCAAGCGATCAAGCTATGAGCAGGAGGTTATGAGCTCTCTGGGTGGGAGGGGCACATACCCTCTCTCTCCTGTCAATCACACTGACAGTAGCCAATCGTAGGCATCTGTGAGCTCATGTATGAGGAAGAGGGCGGATAGCACTTTCTTGCGGTTGATTGGTTTCACGTGTCTCAGAGGAAGCATGTGCTAGTCTTCACCCTCTCGTGTGATGGGGAAGAACTGGCTCGTGGGTGTGAATTGGCATGTGACCAAATTGGGGAGAAAAATTATAAGTTTAAAAAAAAAAAAAAAGTAAGATCTTAATCCGTGAGTAATCCCATGTTTCTGACTCAGACTTGAGCCATTAGAGCTCTGGACTCGAGCTACGTACACTTCAGTCTTTTCTTTATTTACAGTATACAGTTCGAGTAATTTTTTAATACACACATTTTCTCAGGATCTCGGCTGAATGTGACTGTTCTGGGAAAAGTCTGCTCTCTTGTGGTGCGTCAGACGGAAAACAGAAAGAAGTCCACATCTGTGGTTAAGATAAGCCTACACTTAGTATCTGTCATATCAGTACAGGTCAGTTAGTAGCTGTACAGTTACTGATCATACCCCATCTCTTGCAGTGTACAAAGTTTTGGCACACCTTTACCAATATAAGAAGTGCTCAGACGCAGTTTCCTCGCCTCCTTGCTGCCATTCCAGTGACTTCCCACTGAGTAGGTGGAGATTTTGGAAGCATCTGAACTCTGGGACATTCAGAGGTAAAGCTGTAACTTTAAAGGTGTCCGACATCTTCGGGACAGAGGAGTTTACGCTTCGTTGTTGTTTCTCTGAATTCAGGGGTCAGTTTGTGACGGATTTTTTCAACGATATAGTAAGCAACTTGCCTTGAAGGTCATCTTTGTTGCTCTGCGGTGAGGCTTGCAGGACGATGATAACGTGAGGCACGACTGGTTTGAACCAGTTCTGCTCTTCCTCGTTATCGCCCTCCTCTTCCTCACATTTGCTAAAGGTGACAATCTCATAAATATTCAGTGTGGTGCTATAGGGTGTGCCAATCATTAAAGGAAAACATATATATATATACAGTATATGCTAATATATCTAAGAGGAAATGATTTTGAGACAGAACTTCTCTGGAACTTTTCTGTACAACACTCTCCACGCTTCCCTTCTGTCTTGAAATAAACTCTGACTTTTTTATTTTATTTTAAGACTCTGTTTGTCTCTTTTTTTTGTCTTATGAACATCGAGAGAGAGAGAGAGAGAGAGAGAGGTTAGTGAGTGGACGACTCTTTACTGCTGCTATAATGTAAGTGACAACAGGAACTATGATGTGTCATTCTTTAACAGATAAAACATTTCAATCATTGGCAAACTGCTGAGGTGTAAGAGGAATTAAACACTGTTATAGGAACATAATCCACTTCAGGAAGGTAAGATATTAATCTGTAATGTTTTGAGGATATATTTATATATTTGATTTGATACTTTTCAGCAATGTTTTGGTGTAAAACAATTATTTTTTTTTAACAAAAATTTCTGATAGCAGCTTAGAATTCTAAGGCTTCGAAATTTCAAAATATAAATGTCAAGCATAGCAAATTCTTTTTGTTGTTGTTATTATTATTATTATTATTATTATTATTATTATTATTACTTTCTTTGGCAAGATATCAGTTAATACAGCTTAAATATATTAATAGAAAACAAGGATTTTTTTTACTTTTAAAATCCATTTACTGGTTGAACAACAGACTAGAACTTCTGCAGATCTTTCTATCTTTTAATTCCTGCCATCAAAAGCAACTGCAAAACTATCCACTGACCAGCAGATGGCGAGCTTGGGCAACAGCTGCTCATAGACCAACCAACACATTTTCCCACTTGTAAAAATGCCTCATGAAGAAAAAAACTTTTTGTACAGTTTGAATATTAAATCTCAACTTCACCCCTTAATAACACCCTCTAATGGGTTAAAACACTTTGTTTAATCTCTGTCCAGAAAAGCTGTAAAAGAGCAAAAAGACTGTTGGTTAGATGTTAGCTACAAAATATGGACAAACTCCTTTGGGTGTTAACTGAGAAATTGCATTCCAGAATCCCAAATGGTGTAATTTTGGAAATGTGACCTCCAATCTCCTAATGAACCAAATGGCACTGTAGATTCACCAGGAAAATCTAGCTAGCTTGCGAATATTTATTTTCTAGCCTTTAGCACCTCACCACCAATTTTTTTGCACAACCTAATTAATTTAACAAACATTACAGAGATAGAGGAATGCATTACAACCTACCATAACCCCCATAATCTCTTTGTGTCACATTAACCTTGTGAAGAACTTTTGGCCTTGACATTACTGAGCTAGCTAAGTTCTGTTAGCCAGCGAGTGTCTGCACCTGTTACCCAGCATTAACATTCACCCAATACATGAAGAAACATGGCGCTAATCCATCCTCCTAATGCTAATTACTACAACTTGCCTTGTCCAAATCATTTTCTAAATGTAGTTAACGTTAACCCACTCTCTGTATTACATCATGGTGAACAGCTGTAATGCTACGTTATTGTTAGCTTTCAAAAAGGTAATGGGAATGTCTAACATTACCGCAAGCTGTATGCTAAAGTAATGTTATTACCTCAGGTGAGCGTCTAGGTTAGCATCACTCATTTCTACTGTGATTGGTGACAGCATCCAGCTAGCTAACCCTAACTCAGAGCCTCAGATAAGATGCAGACCCAAAGAATTATATAATAACCTCAGTCCATATTTCACAGCCAACATAAACACATGGCACTAGTAGCGTAACAACAACACTGAGGAAGAAGTACATGATGTTCACTTTTGAAACGATAGGTAAAGTTAATTATCACTCGCTGAGTCACTGTTTTGCAAGGAATACATTTTCGATAGCTCCATGCATAAATATCACAAACTCGGCCAGGCGTTTTCAGCAGCGTTAGCGCTAAATAGTGATGAACGCTAACTTAACGGTGGTCATTTGGTTTCCTCGCCTCAGGACTCCGACTCCGCGGTCACGATCACAAGCTCAAAGCAACGAACTTTCACTTTGAGGTGAGTTCAGAGTCGAGTGATGATGATGTCGGCAGCGCAGTCCGCAACGTGATCGGACAATAATTTAACACGTCTTGTGTCGGTCACGCGTGTGAAATTTGTTCTTTTTTTAAACACATTTATCGGGTAATTTAAGACGTGTGGAAATAGTAATAACAGAAAGAGTGACTAGAATATCAACATAACACGCATGCATCGTGGTTCTCTCATGAAATCCTACTGTATCCTGGGAACACTGGGAATGTGCTCGGGGTGGGATTTGTTTTTTCTTAATTGACATTATAATCCCCTTTATCCTGGTTAGAGTTGTATTGTGTATGGAGTCTATTTTATTTTATTGTTTTTTTAAATTTTATTTTATGTAATTTTGTAAAATAGGGTGTATCCGTCCTGAACATGCAATCAGATTTTTTAAACAGCTACAAACTTCTCATAATATTGCGTCATAAACCAACACTGCAGCTTTAACAGACTGATTTCACACAAAAAATACTGATTGATTATTTATTTATTTATTTAGTTAGTTAGTTAGTTATATTTAACTTGATGAAACACAAACCCGGAAGTTCTTAACGCGGAGGGGGCAAAATAAATAAATAAATAGATAGATAGATACATACATAAACAAATTAGCGCATTTTGATTGGCTGAGAGGACGGAGCAGACACCCCTGCCGTGTCCAATCAGCGCGCGGAGAAAAGGCCACACCGCCTGACGATTGGCCAGTAGATTTAGCTCTTTAAACTTGTGAGCTGCTGCTCGAGGAATGTCGTGTGTGTGTGTGTGTGTGTGTGTGTGAAGGTGGATAAAGCACTGAAATCACACTGCTCTCCTGCTTCAGCGCCATTTAGTCCCCACTGAGGTAGGTGTAAAATCTTTATTACCTCATATTATCTCATTTTATCTGTTTTTTTTTTTAGGTTTTTTTTTTTTGGGTTTTTTTTAGATACGAAACCATAGCAACGGCATTCAGCATCAGTGTATCTGACTCTAATACTGCATTAATCCTACTGAGAATAAAGGTGCGCTGCAGCCGGTTAGGCAGGTTATAATTTACATTATTGTTTTTATTTATTATTAATTTTTTTTTTTTTTTTTTTTTTTATGTATACATTTTATTTTTAGGAGGAAAAAAATAAAAACGCAGTCATTATCACGGACAGGTCTGTTGCATCATTTTACCTGAGGATCATTCAGTGTTAATCCTAACCAGTAAAGCCACCTAAACTGTTATTATTTCACAGATTTATTTACAATTATTTAAAATCTAAGTGTTATCCGAACTGAAATGATCTTCTCTTACTATCTCTATTCGCTACTTTTAATTATATTTGATGTATTTATCCATAACTAGCTGTTTAATAGCCTACAATATACAGTAAACATTAGTTATCATTGTTTACATCCTAATCTACAGTATGTCACTGTATATATGAGTGGAAAGAATCAAATATTAAATACTGAATTATAATATAATAGAGTAATATTATATAATTGGATTAAGAGTCAAATAATTTCGAAATTACTGACACGTTGCGTCTTTGAAAATGATTAATTTTACCATGTGATTCAGTATCAGATACTACATTTTATTAGAATATAATATTACTTGATTATATCCTAAACGTTTATATGAATAACAAAAACATTAATAAAACATTATTATTATTAACGATGAATGGCTTGTGTGTCTAATAATATGTTGAACCCTGAACCTCCTTTAAATTTACTGGAAGATGAAGTGCACTGTGTAGGGTGTAGAAGACGTACTGTTTTACCAGGAAGTTTTTAGGGCGATAAGGAGACCTTCAGGATGAAAGAACGATCCAAAATGCACGACTTTCGTGTAGAAAACTGTGTTTAAAAAAAAAAAAACAACAAAAACAAAAAAAAACAAAACCAAAACCACTGAGCAGACATTTGCGTGTAAAACCGGTCCGTTCTGCCTTGACTTTGCTTATAGTGTCACGTCCTTTCAAAGCACAAGCAAAACATGTTTATCTGCTTGAAGTACGTTCAAATAACTTTCGAGACAGAACGGATTAAGCTAATGTTTATTTAGCCTTAAAATGCGTATTTCAGTTGTCATAACAAACCTGAATTCACCGAAGGCGAAAGGACACACTGAATCTGCGAGCCTCGGCTTTGCGAGTCAGTAGAAATCCGGCATCACGTGACATCATGACCTCCTGCGATCACCTTATTTAGAAAAAAGTGGGGTGAAAATCCGAGCGGACGATTTTAAAAATTCTGTTACACCTCAGCGCTGCTGAGTTCTGGATTCTGATTGGTCAGAAGGTGTTGATTAATTTTTTATTACAGCAGCTCTGACAGTAGAGCAGGTTTATATTAATGCACTCGTTCTAATATGTTATACATATATACATATCATTTTAAAAATAAAACTAGCCCAACTAATTATCATTATTTCCTTATTTCTTGAACACGCCTCCTCCAGATGTATGTACAGATGTATGTACAGATGTATGTACAGATGTATGTTGCGCTCTGACTCTTTCATGACCTTACGTCTCAGTCACCTCGGTACTCACACTAGTTGTGAAAGTGATTCATTTCCGATCATGACTAAAGAAAAGACCAGATGCTTCGGTTTTCGTCTAACTTCCTTCATTTCTGTCTTGCGTCAGCCAGATTCAGCGCAGTTAGCGCACTTTCTTTTCTAAAATGTCTCCATTAAAACCCCCAGTGTATATTAACTGGGTATTTCACTTCCTGTAGCTGAGTGTGTAAGCTTCCTTTATACGATTATTACAAAATGAAAACCAGCGCACGTCCTTATCGTCCGCATCAAACCAAAACAGAACAAATGCGTCCCTTCGTCTGGTCAAACAGGAAGACAAAATCTTTAATACACTTTTAAAATCATGCTTCTGTAGACCGTTCTGTAAGGAATAAACCCCTCTGTGTCCTGCTGTTAAAGATCAGAGAATGTCGGAAAACGTAAGAAAAAAAAAAAAAAAAAAAGTCTCCTTACTTGAAGAAAACGTCACCGCATCAACGAATACACACGTGGTTTAACGTTTATGAAGCGCATCTGCTGTACACGTCCCCGTGAACGAGCTGTTACTATAGAAACGCTAACGTTTAAGAATGAGTGCATTTATATAAAACCTGCGCTAGACAATGTATTAATTGATTAAGACCTTCTGACCAATCAGAATCCAGAATTCAACAGTAGAAAGGTTATTAAAGTTTATTTAAATATTTTTTTAAAATAATAAAAAATTGAATCAAGTCCTGGAAAATGTCAGACAGTGGAACGGCCTCGGTGTGTGTGTGTGTGTGTGTGCGCGTGTGTGTGTTTGTTTACACACATTAAATATGCTCCAACACGTTAAGCACAGTAAGAGCCAGCTGGCACTGTTTTGAGCATGTAGGCATGTGAAAACACTTTTGTGTGTGTGTGTGTGTGTGTGTATAGTTCACAGGTTAGGAAAAAGTCAACACAGTGAATAATTCACTGTGACTCAACTCTTAGTAAATACGCTCATATACACAAACTTGTGTGGCTCTTAGTGTGTGTGTGTGTGTGTGTGTGCGTGTGCGCATATTGTTTTTGCACTGTTCCTGAATTATTGAATCCTGAATTGTTCATCTCATGAATTATGCCCCATGTTGCCCCTCGTACACCTGGCCAGGTTGATGTGACCCGAATCCAATTTTCTGTGACTCGGATCTTTTTTTCCAGAATTGTGTGGACACGTAAATAAATCAGAATTGAGCAAAGAAGCTTGGAATGTGAGCATCGCCAAAGCTCTTCTACAGCTGTTCCATGCACATAACCTGTGATACCTCACCTGCCTCAGATGTTTGTTTGTTTGTTTTTGTTCTCCACCCACTAGCCGAGCCATGCCTTCAGGCCTGCCTGCCTCAGAGTCGCTCTCCCCTCACCCCAAGATGTCCCTGCTGTACGAAGACGGCCCGCCAAAGGGCAAGGACCAGGTACGGAACAGCGTGGAGGAGGAAGAGGAGAAGACCAAGCACGTCATGGAGAGGACCTGGATCCGTCCAGATCTGCCCAGCAGGTGCACGTGGCAGCTCGGGGATCTGAAAATGAACTCTCCTCACATCCACGCAGAACTGTGAGGAACGGTTTATCAGCTAAACGCTATTTTTTCTTCACTTTAGATGGTATATAGCAAGGTCCTGAATCACGTTGAGGTCCTAAACACCATCATTACACCACAACGTCTGATTTTACAGTAAGACAGGAAGCACATACTGTATAAACATCACTCGGCAGGAAGTGTGGAAAGGATTGTAGCGTAGTGTTAACTAAAACGCAGGGTTTAGCACTGGATAAACCAGTATGAGTGAGTGAGTGAGCACTGTATAGACGATATAACATGCTCGTTTTCCCTGCAGGACAAAGGCTCCCAGCATTCTGCCCAACATCCTGAGACACATTGGAGACACTCCACTGATCCGCATCAACAAGATTCCCAAAATGTTCGGGGTGAAGTGTGAGATCTGTGAGTATGAGTGCTATAGCAGTGAGTTTGCAGTTTTACAAGATTGTTTCTTAACCACTGAAATCAGAGTAATGCTTTCTCTCCTGTATCTCACCCAGTGCAGTTCACAAACAGAGGAATTAGTCAACATGCTGAACTTTGTAGAGACACAAAATCATCATCATCATCATCATCATCATCATCATCATCATAGTGTTCTAAAACACAATGTCCACATAGTCATCATGCCAAAAATTCCACACGTACTTCATACACGTCATATCTCCTGTGCAATCATTAATAAGTCACATGACCATTTCTACTAAAAAAAAAAAAAAAGGTCCCTGAATAGGGGACGTATTGTACCTAAACCCACAGAGCTGAAAAGGTTAGTTTCAAAAATGTTTCTAAAAGATTTTCCAGCATTCCTGAGGAGGTCCCTTCAATGCAAACTTTCCCCAAGCTCTCTGCAGTAGAAAAAGTTCCTGAGTTTCTGAAATGTTTCTTGAGGTGTAGACGTTTCTGAGTTCCTTAAACGTTTCTTAAAGGAAGAATTTCCCGTGTTCGTCAAAAGGTGCAAAAGGTCAAAACTTTTCAGAGTTACGGAAAAGGTTCTTGCAGCGAAAAACGTTTCAGAGTTCCTGAAAATGTCTCCTGAAGTAAGAAATTTCCCAAGTCATCCAAAAGAGTTGTTTTGGTGAAGATGTTCCTGAATTCCTAAAAAGGTTGCTCCGGGAAGACATTCCCAAGTTCCTACGGTTCTTAGAGTGAAAACTTTCCCAAGTTATCAAAATGGCTCCTTTGGTGAAAATTTTCCTGAAAAGGTTCCTACAGTGAAAACGTTCCCGATTTCCTGAAAAAATTCCTGCAGTAAAAAATAAATAAATAAATAAATTTAAAAAATAAAAATGGTTCCCAAATTCCTGAAAATGTTCCTGCAGTGAAAACAATCCCGAGTTCCTGAAATGTTACCTGATGTGACAGTTTTCCTAAGTTCCTGAAAAGGTTCCTTCAGTTTTAATAAATTGAGTTCCTAAAAACATTCCTGCAGGAAGAAAACATTCCAGAGTTACCAAGATGGTTCCTCCATGTTAGAGTTTCTGAAACGGTACCTTAGATGAACACATTGCTAAGTTCCTGAAAAGGTTCCTGCAATGAAAACATTCCAGAGCTTTTGAAAAAAGTTTCCTGCAGTGAAAATGTTCTTAAAAAGGCTCCTGCAGGAAGACTTTCCTGAGTTCCTGAAAAGGTTCTTGCTGTGAAAACATTCCAGATATCCTGAAAAAGTTCCTGTAGTGAAAACCATATCTCTAGGCTGTGATTGTGCTACAAACTCAGAAACTCACCTTAACCACCCGGGAGTTCTGTGCTTTAAACTCGGACTTGGTGTCAGTTTGGTTTTGATGGGAGGTTGTAGAAAAGACCGAGCACGTTCCGAACTCTTTTCCTACAGGATATAACGGAATCTTTCCCACCGTCGAAAGATTTAAATGAGCTATATTGTACGTTTCTTGGGATTATTTTATGGTACGTAAAAGACTCCACCCCGCCTCCACGTGTAATCCAGTCTAAATTGGGCTTAGGCAACGTCTCTAAGTTTTTTCCATGTTACGATTTAAGCTTGACTTTCCAAGGTGATTTAAAAATACAGTAAGGGTCAGAGTGAGTACTGCACATCACGGTGTTCCTCAAAAGCTCAAGGAAAAACTGGAATACATCTTTACCGATAAATATAGGAATACTGGAATACTCTGTCGATAAATACTGGAATGCCGTAACTTGGAAAAGGCGCTATGTAAAATAAAGTTGTTTATTATTATTATTATTATTATTATTATTATTATTACTAGTATTATATTACTCTGGATGCTATAATAATATTGGGATAATGCTGGAATACCCTTAATAATAAATATTGGAACACTGGAACACTCTACCAATAAATACTAGAATTAAATACTAATGTTCTACCATAAATATTGGAACACTCATTGCCAAGATATGCTGGAATACTCTTAATAATAAATACTGGAATACTGAAATAATCCCTCAGTAAATACTGGAATACTCGTTACCAATACATTTAGGAATACTAGTAATATTCTATCCATAAATACTGGAACATTTATTATTTTTAAATTATAGATAAAATAGATAACATTTCCTTTTCCAGCCTCTCGTTGCCCCGTAACAACTTTTTTGAGATGTGTTATGGCCACCGAATTCAAAACAACCTTGTTTTTTTTTTTCCTTAAAAGGGTACATTTCCTCAGTTTAAACATATGATATGTTTCCTGTGTTCTATTGTGAATAACACGTGGGTTTATGAGATCTGCAATTCGTTTACATTCGACACGGCATCCCGACTTTTTAGGAAATCGGGGTTGTATAACTTTCTGGTATTCAAATGCTTTTATATATCCGTACCGTGTGGAAACGGCTCGGATATCTTGACCGAAATGCCAAACGTGTCCCCGTTCCGTGCTCGATAATGTCTCAGAACATTATTAGCATCGTAAAAAAACAAAAAACAAACAAAAAAAAAGCCGCGGAGTTGAATAAACAGAGCAGGAATGGATAAATCAGTGTAAGCAGATTACCAGAAGTCCAGGCTTTTCTCGTTCTGACCTCTTATCGAGCCTTTCACATCGACTTTTGCAAGACAGCGGGTTTTTTTATTTGATGCGCTTGCTTCGCGGTGGCGTAACCCGAGCGCATGCTTCCAAATCCTGCTCTTTAGCCTTCACACAAGTGTCCTTTCATTGTGACTCAGGACCTCTTTGTGTATTAATCTGACCCTCTTTCTCCTGCGTTCATGACTTCTCTGACTTCTGGACCGACCTCTGAAATACGAAGCGCGTTTGGCCCAGTGTGTGTTCGCAGGAATCCAACCCCCTGAGGAGCGAGCCGGAATCCATTAGTGTGTTTAGAGTGGCTGTGATCCTGTATGTCAGGGGAAAGGGCCGGTGTGGGTGCAGGTTTTCATCACCTGACTCCACCTGTTTAAGTAGTTGATCCTGTCTTTCAATAGACTCAGGTGTGGCTTCTGTTTGGTTGGAATGAAAACCTGCACCCGTACCGGCCCTTTCCGGATAAGATCGCACATCCCTGCTGTATGTGGTGCATTCACTTTAGTGTTCAGTCATGACGGTTAAACAGGTCAGACGAGCTGCACACATAACTTTAGAAACATTCAATGTCATCTAGTTTAGACTGAACAGGTTTCTATCTGATGTTTATGTAACGTTTATGGAAGGAGTCTCCAGTGTCAGAGGTAAAGTTTTTTGTCTTAAGGTCTGGATAAATGGATAAAAAAAAAAAAATTATGACGTGTCGTTATTCAATTAATAAATGAGTACAGAGAAGTTCTTCATAACGATTACTCTTCCCGTGTATTGAAAGCTTTGAAATTGATGAGTTAGTGACGTTTTTAGCATGATCGGTCGGGGTGTGTGTGTGTGTGTGTGTGTGTGTGTTTGTGCAGTGGGTAAGTGTGAGTACTTTAATGCTGGAGGCAGTGTGAAG
>JANDJT010000199.1:29505159-29525273 GCA_024331685.1 Stegophilus panzeri | reverse complement strand
TAACTCAAACACTACAGGTAACTCAAATAAACACTACAGGTAACTCAAATAAACACTACAGGTAACTCAAATGAACACTACAGGTAACTCAAATAAACACCACAGGTAACTCAAATAAACACTACAGGTAACTCAAATAAACACCACAGGTAACTCAAATGAACACTACAGGTAACTCAAATAAACACCACATGTAACTCAAATGAACAACTCATTTAACTCAAATAAACACCACATGTAACTCAAATGACCATATATTAACTCACATTTCAACAACAGCAGTAATATCAGCTCCTGCAACAAGAATGTCCTTTTCCCCTAGGCTGCTGGTCAAACTGCCGGAGTTAAACTGCCAGCTAAAAGTCAAAGCCTCTTTCGACCAGTAAGTACAGACGTCAAAATACTAAACTGACCTGTTTTTATTAACAATCATTTATATTTAGTATTTTAATATTTTATTTTCTCCTTAGGGACTTAACAGAAAAGAATACAGTCAAGGGGTAAAAACCTGCACATTGTCCTCTTTCGGAACTTTTTGGTAGGTCCAGTGAGGTGTTAACGTTCGCTCATTACTTTCTTCGTCTGATGCAGATTTCGTAGGTTCAATATTTTAGGAACCAACACTAAGGTCATGAACATGGAGGAATCAAACGGCTGCCTGTCCGCTGAGTTCCGGCACTTGGTATGAATGACACACAGATTTACTGATGTATTGGGGTTTTTGTTCTTTTTTGGGGTCAAAATGTTGTGATTTTGATGATTATTTTACGTTAACTATCTAAAACTAATTTTTGCCTCTTTTTTTTTTAAATTTTCATTCAGCAACTGAAAGAAAAGAAAGTAGTTGGAAGTAGAGCAAGTGAGGTTGGAAACTTTTACCTACCGTATTTACTGGATATAATTTCTAATCAGTTTAATAATAAAAATAATAATAATAATAATAATAATAATAATAATACTGAAAACATCTTACACTAGTAAAATACTTTTGGAATTATCCATGTAGTCATTAATTCTAGCATCCTATAAGGTTCTTTGTGAACGCCACCTAACCGTCCAAAAAACTTTTTTTAAATGAGTATAGAATATAATTATATATATTATTATACATATGATATAATACAATATGCAATTTATAAAATAAAATGTGTACATTATAATTAATTAATCCATTTATTAAGAAAATTCTCTAATATAATTAATTGCTTAATTGTACAGCTTGCGTATATTCACACAGTCTAAACAAAACCTATATATATGTGCCTCCCTTCCTGCCCCCCAGGGTCCTATTCTCATCATGGAGGAACTTCATTCCATCAGCTTCGAGACTCAACTCAACCAAGGAGATATCTCGATCGATATAAAGGTAAAAACGAAACACACACACACACACACACACACACACACACACACACAATACAGTAGGTGTGCAAAATTGAGAAGAATCTTGGAGCAGGTTGAGAATTAAATACACACTCCTGTGTGTGTGTGTGTGTGTGAACGCAGACCACTTCACTTCCTGTAGTGGTGATATCTCATATCAGCCAGCTGTCGAGCGCCTGGGCCTCCATCCTCTGGTTTAACATGCTCTGTACGGACACTCAGGTGAGAGACATTTTCCGGCAGGTGTCTCTATATCGCCTAGTCTCTCTCCATCTGGCAAAAAATAAACTCTGTTTCAGAACCTTGCGTTTTTCCTGAACCCTCCTCCGATGATGTGGGGAGACCTGGCGAAGGTCCTGAGCTGGCAGTTTTCCTCCATCACTAAGAGAGGCCTGAACACAGACCAGCTGAGCATGCTCGCAGATAAACTACTCGGTGAGCTGCGCATATTTCTCCTAGATCTTTGTTGATCTTTGGTCAGTTTTTGCAGCATGAAATTTCTCCACTTCGCGTGTGATTCCACGATTCAGGCGACAGTGCAGCCGTTGTAGCTGTTAAAATGTAAATGTAAAAATAATAAATACATTTCAGTAAGTTTAACAGTGAATTTCATGTTTCCATTTCTGTGCTGCATTTTGCTCTTAAGTGAGTAACAGGGTTAAGTTTTGTTTGTTTTAGCATAGAATTATCAAATATACATAAAATGTGGTACCAATTAGCATTCTGGGACTTTAATAATTCACCTAAAATGTATTTTTAACAATGAATTATTTAATTAATAACGAACAATCGAAATATCATTGAAAACGAGGAACGTAATTTTCTTCTTTCTGTGATTTTCGGGACGAAATATTAAGCTATGGGTTTTAATCACATACAGTACAGCAGTGGTGCTTGAAAGTTTGTGAACCCTTTAGAATTTTTTTCTATTTCTGCACAAATAGGACCTCAAACATCATCAGATTTTCCTAAAAGTAGACAAACAGAACATAATTAAACAAATGAGACACAAATATTATACTTGGTCATGTTCCTTCATAGTTTTTAATCAAACTGTTTTTTGGGGGTTTTTTTGGCTCAAATCTGGACGAGATTTCGGATAATTTTTTTTCGGATAATTTAATTTTGAAGGAACAAACTTCATTTTAGAAGTCATTTTAATCTTCATAGAGTAACGGTTATTTTATCCACAGCGCTGTAGAGTTCTGGATTCCGATTGGTCAGATGTTGGTTAATTCTCTATAACAGCGGCTCTGACAGTAGAGCAGGTTTATATTAATGCGCTCGTTCGAATAAGTTATCGTTTCTATAGAAACGGCTCATTCACAGCTCATTCAGCTCATTTACAACGCTGCTCTTTTTTCTTCCTCTTTCACACTGTATGAAAAAATATAAAAAAAAAGTACGGCAGGCGCTTCAGATTTTTTAAATTTTTTTTTTAAATTTAAGATTGATGGAAGGAGTCTCCAGTTTCAGTGCTTTGTAACAGTCAGAGGTAAAGATGTAAAGTTTTCCGGACAGAGGAGTCCAGTAATATGACACGCTGTGGGTTTGTTTTTGTTTTTCCCTCTCATTAACTTCAAAAGAGAGAGAGAGAGAGAGAGAGAGAGAGAAGAAAAAAAAAAAAAGGGAACAGATGAAGGAAAGACTGTTTATAGCTGCTATAACGTAAGTGAGAACAGGAACGAACTCTTTCTGTAATTGACGTACATTACACTGTGTTCTAGAGGACATGTTGCTTTTATAGGGAAATAATCTACCAAATCAGCCCGAGTATTTAACTACATGTTATATCCTCCTGTCTGCAGGTCCTGAGGCTCAAGGAGACCCGAACACTCCCATCTACTGGACTAAGTTCGCTAAGGTGAGCACGTCACTGCGGTTTATTCACATTACCATAACGCTGTTAAACAGTCCTGCTTGGTTTGTTTCACTTCCATCATCGTGAAAAGGTTACTGATGAAACGAAACTTACTGAGAACGCCGACATGACGGATGACGGATGAGCGTAGAGATATAATCTGAACAGCAGTCACAGCTGGGTGTGGCTTCCAGCATCTTGAAACCAACAGAACATTTAATATAAATCGTCGCAGATGTTCCTTTAATATCAGAAACGATCAAAACGTACATGTTAAAATATTACTATTGATTTAAAAAAAATAATCAGTTAAACACACTATATAAATATTTCTTAATGTTATACTACTCTTTTGCTCTACTAGCTTCTATGAATTTTATTTAAGAAAAAAAAAACATTTTTTTTATTTCAGACGACATCGAACGAGAGAGGAGTTGCGTTCTGGCTGTGGATCGATGGGATTCTGGACCTCATCAAACGATGCCTGCTCAATATCTGGAACGATGGGTAAAGAAAACAAGAACATACGACAGATTATTAGCTTATTTTTGTTTACTGCCGCTTTAAAATTGATCCGTAGACTGGTTTTTGGACTGTGTGTGACTGAATACTGAGCGCATGGAGGAAAACGCTGCTCTTTTCTTTCTCTTTCCGCTGTGTGTACAGGCATATAGTGGGCTTTATTAATAAAGAGAAGGAGAAAACTCTGCTGAAAGACAAACGTCCAGGAACGTTCCTCCTGCGCTTCAGTGAGACGTGTAAAGACGGAGGCATCACCATCACGTGGGTGGAGCAGTTGCAGAACGGTACGCGCGTCAGCATCCGTCAGCGCACTTGGCTTGCGCGATGTTCCCTTCTCGTTATTCGTTTCTTGTTTATATGATTAACTCGAACATCTTTATGGCCAAAAGTATGTGGACACCTGACCATCACACCCATACTGTATATTATTTTCCACAGTGGTGTTCTGATGCCACGAAGTTTAAAAGCACACAGTTGTATAGAAAACGCATGAACATTGGTGTGTCTAGTTATAGGATATGACATGATCAGAGTAAACGTCACAGGATATCGTCGTGGCGTATGATGGCGGAGACGATGAGATCGTTTTAACGCGCTCTGTGTTGTGTGGAACGCAGGTGAACCCAAAACACATTCGGTGAAGCCTTACAAGAAGCAGGATTTAGTCAACATGACTTTCCCTGACGTGATTCGGAACTACACACTAATGGATGCTGAGAATATTCCAGAGAACCCTCTGCTCTACCTGTATCCGGACATCCCTAAAGACGTGGCGTTCGCACGCTACTACAGCGTCGGGGATGGTACGAACCTCACGACTTGTACTTTTAGCCAAACAGTACTGTGTGTGTCTGAATGTATCATGTGGACTGTGTGATGATCTCAACAGGGAATAATCTGGACGTCTTTAACGTTCACGTTACAGGATACGAGTGAATTGAAATCGTCCTCGTGGGCGTTTACAGAAGAAATGTCCTGGTTTTGATCCCAAATCCCAATCAATCTGAGAAAACGTTCGTATCGTACACCTAAGTTTGGTTACATTTACGCATAAGGAGACTCGCTGATGTGAACCTCGGCTTCGAATCGTGTAAACGTCAATGAGCTACAGAGATTTTATTTATATATATATCTGTGTACGTTTTACGCTGTCAAGTTTCATTCATTTACTTATTTTAGACACACAACAGTTTAATGAATGTTTCACTTCATATTAACGACTTGAAAAAAAGCGAATCTGTAAATTAAGACATATCAGACTTTCAATTAGGGCAGAAAAAAAAATAATGGCACCCTGTAAAAAGAGGGCGCGTATGTGTGCCGATGCGCTGCGATGCCTGAGCTGCGTTTCTGAATGATTTAGCGTACACCGTGCCGCGGAGGTGCTCCGTCTCTGTTTAGTCGCCATTTTGTTTAGTTTTTAAAGCCGTTCGTTCTGTTTATGGAGTTTTAGTCCGTGGTTATACGTTAAAGGGACGGTTCACAGAACGTCCGCTCTGAACATCTTTGTAACAAAGATGTCTGCAGATTTCGACATAGAGGAAGAGGATTTGCGGGGGGGTTTTTTTGTCCGCTCTTGCGTCGTGGTTAAGTGAAGATATTTTGTGAATAAAGACTTCGTTTTAGGGGTTTTTTTTTTTTTTGCGCACATAAAGCGTTCGTTTCGCTTCATAAAACTGGGATTGAACCACTGGAGCCACTTGCATTTATTATTACGATGGCTTTATGAACTTTTTAGAGCTTGAAAGTTTTTGGTTACTGGACTGTAAATCTCCCAGGATTCATTAAAAATATCTTCGTTTGTGTTCCGAAGACGAACGAAAGTCTTAGCGGTTTGGAAAGACGTGACGGGGAGTAACCGATGACAGAATTTTCATTTTTGAGTGAACTATCCCTTTAAAGCTGTGAACATGCTTGGGTCATTTCAGGCTGATTTAAGGCGTTTATCGACAGTATGAAAAAAGTTAGCGAAGATTTTCTGGTGGGAAAATTTAATTCGGTTTGTTTACTAAAAGTAATAAATGAGGCCCAAGAGTCTGAAGCGCTGGCCAGTTAATTAATACTAATATACAAGACTAACAGGTCAGATATATACATACATCTCATTTTTCACACGTTCTGATTTCAGCGTCAGAAGACATGGACGTGGATAGAGCGACTGAAATCAGTCCGTACAAGAACAGATGGATTATTCCAGTGTCGGAACTGTAAGTTCTGCTAAACATGACCTCAATAATAAACACTATAATAAAGCACACAGCAGTGGTTTTAAGATGGATGAATAACGATAGAAATGCTTTCACTTCTCAAGCCCAGACGGAAGACTTCAAGACAGAATTCTGCCATTGAGTGCCGAGGAATTTGGAGAGCTGCAGAATATTAACAGAAACAACGGGATCGACAGCTTGGTAAGAACGACGAGTCCGTTTATAAGAACTTTAATAAGGATAATGTCTATACACGGGCACGCATGTACACTATTCCTCTAAAAATGAAATAAGATGTCTTTCTTTCTAAGGAACATGTCATGTGGTGAATATTCGCTGTAAGTATTTTTAGTTGAACGAACGCTCATATCCGGTTTGAGTAAGAAACGCGACGCGACAGGGAAGTCAGCGTTTAGTTCTCAGTGTTTAGGTTTTGCGATGAAGAGATGAAGAAGCGTAAGAGAGAGAAACACAGTGAAGGTTTTGCTTTTCAGTGTGGTACGTAGCCGGAAAATGCGCGCAACCATCGCAACCATCATTAAATTCCTTTGTACCAAAGCAGTTTAATTCTGGATTCTGATTGGTCAGAATATTATTATTATTATTATTATTTAATATTACACCAGCTCCGAGCGTAGTGCAGCTGCAAATCACAGGTTTATCATGATCGCTTCTATAGTAACGGCTCGTTCACTGGGATATGGTGAAGTTTTCATGAAGTAAGGAGAGGTTTGTTTAACACTGATGGAAGGAGTCTCCAGTGTCAGCGCTTTGTAACAGTCGGAGGTAACGCTTTAAAAAAAAACAAAACTTGAGGGTTTTTTTTTTTTTTACGACAAAAGAGTTTACGCTTTTCTCTGTAACACGACGAGCTTAAAAAAAAAAAAAGAAGAAGAAGAAAAAAGAAAAAGAAGGGTTATAATTTTTGTTTGTTCTGCCTGTAAGATCTTCCAGAATGTAAACAAACTAGCGTCCGGATTTAAACCACTGCATGCTCGTGTTAGTGAAAGTGGTTCTCGTTTCTAAATAAATAAAGAAATAAATAAATAAACAAATCCATCAAAACAAATAGTCCTCCTCCTCTTCATATCTGTATTTAGAACACATTGTGTTCATTCAGAATAATGTATTTCTAGCAAAACGACACGGTATTGCTTAACACTGATCGATTATATACAGTACAATGCCTGGTTTTAAAAGGAAACTTATGTGCTGTTCCTGTTTTCTCTCCTCAGTGTATAAATTTACCGCAGTAAATCCACATCAGCAAACACGTCCATCTTCATCCTCCAGCTTTCCTTCAACAGCAGTTTGTGGATTTAACAGCAGACACGCTAGTGAATGGGAATGGGTTTCACATATTTTGTTAATGAGTGTGTGTCTGTGTGTGTGTGTGTGTGTGTGTGTGTGTTTACACTGTTGTAGTGATGGTGAATTTGTGGAATTGCACAATTGAGGAAATAATTTTTTACGCACCAGCGCAGGACGACGAGACAATAACACGGGCTCCTATTTTTGTTCCCTCGCGGCTTTATTTAATATTGTACATCTAAAAGTATATATACGGATTTGTCATTTGAAAACAGATGTGCACACGACTCGTACTCTGAACTCTGTCACGTCTTATCTATGAAATAAAAATAAAACTTCAAGGTTACAATCGACACTTTTTGCCAAATAAATATGTTAAAATGTTTATATAGTGGGGTGATTTTTTTTTTTATTTCATTTAACTGGGATGACTGATCCTTGTTTTTTTTTTTTTGTTTTTTTTTGGTTTTCTTTGCACCCTTAACACCATCTAGCACAACGCAGTCACTCAGACTTGGACACTTATAGACTGTACGAGGTTTGTTTTTATAGAGATGTTGATAATACTGTAAATACGTGAGGCAGTGAGCGGTCACTACAGGAAGCAGTCTGTGGGCAGGAGCGCGTGGAAAGAGAGAAAGAGGGAGAGATAGTGAGCACCCTCTGCTGGTGTGAACTTTACGTCTCTTAAGTCTCCAGCATGCCCTCCAGGTTCTTGGAGGCTTTCTCCTTATCCATGCTGAGCTTCTCCACAGGAGTGTATTGATTATTAAACTCATGCAGGAGAGTCACCACCTCGTGATGGCCAAAATGTGTGGCTTCATCCAGCGGTGTGTTTCCCCACCTACACACACACACACACACACACACACACACACACCATGAACCTCTCTTCAAAAACTCATCATCTTTTATACATTAAAACATCATATTAGAGATCATATTAGAGTCCTCCTCTAATATTTATTTATTTAATGAAGGACAAATTAAAGCTTAAATACGTGTTCTAATTCTTCTAATTGTACATTATAGCTTTGTTTAATTATTTACATATTACACCTTAAACCTTTAATAAAAAAAAAAAAATGTATTTTGAATACAGCCAAATGGATCTAATATTTCTTATTAATGATTAATGAATAAATGCAAGATTATTAAGCCTAGTTCTGGCCTTTTTATTTTATTTTATTTTATTTTATAATTCAAGCTTCAAGTTTTATCGGCGTTAACGTAACGCTTGCTTCTTTCAGAAATGTTTCAACTAAGACAAATAAAGCGGTCAAATAAAAATATTTTGGATATAGTCAAGTTTCTGTAATATTTCTTAATTATGAGATTATAATAAATAAATAAAAAACTAAACGTTTAAAGCATAATTATCTTGAAGTATAATATTATACTCAAATATTATATTAACCAGTGATTTATTTATTTATTTATTTATTTATTTTAATATGTTCCCGTGTTTTAAAGTATTTCTACACCGGCGTGTCGAGTCACGTGATCAAACAGGACTCGTGATCGTTTAGTGAGCTTTCCAGCTGTTAGCTTTCCAGGTGTTCAGCTTACCTGTCCTTGGGAACGGGGTTCACCTTACAGGCCTCCAGAAGAAAACGCACCACATCCACATGCCCTGCAGGCACACGACACACACTCAGAGTCAAAAGTTTGTACACCCCCGGCTCATAAAAAGTCTTCATGTTTATTGTTTTAGAATCATCAGGGAGACGTTATTAATAACGCTGAGATTTATACGTATACACATTATATAATATATATATATATATATATATATATATATATACACACACGCTCTTCTTTATTTTACTTATATTGTTTATTATTTCCTTATCCTTTACTTATAATTGATTATTATTATTATTATTATTATTAGTTACAATAAAAAACATACACAGGAATATACAGGACTTGTTGCTCGTTTTATTTTCTACTTAAAGTTCTAAATAAAAGCTAATTTATTTTGGGAAATAATTTGATATAATAAAGCAAAAACTACTTGTTTAAAATAATTCTTTAAGAAGATTTTTTTTTTTTTTTTTTAAGAAAAACAAACAAACAAAAAAAACCCAGTTTTAGAGCCAGTGTTTAAAAAAAACAAGTCATAACATGTTAAGAAAAACGTTGTAATTTATGATACGAGATAAAAGTCATAAAATGTTGAGAATAAAATCGTAATATTTTAATAAAGTCAAGAAAATGTCATATCTGATATTACATGAAAAAATGTGTAATATTTTGCAAATAGTCATTGTTCTTGAAATTTTAATTTTAAGCCCTAAAGCGCTGTCATAAGAACTTTTTATTTTTTATTTAAACTTGGGTATAAACGTCTCTACTTACATTTGTCTTAGAAACAAAGATCAACAAAAAGCTTTTATCCGAATGTCTCTAAGACGCTGAAAATCACCCAGAGAATTCATCATGTCCATTTGACTTGTAGTGTAGAATAAAGTTAATAAAGACAGGCGCTGCTCAGTGTGGTGTACATGAGGAACACTGCGTCTCATTCGTGTGGTTTCTGTATGCTAACACGTGAGATAAGGACGTGAGAAGGACGTGTACCTTCAGCAGCTGCCACATGGAGAGCAGTCCTGGAGTCGTAGTCTCTCTGCTCCATGTCCACAGACGACAAAGCAAACCTGGAAACATCACATTCTACTGCCTTATCGTTTCTATAGTAACGGCTCGTGTGAAAAAATAAGTACACCCCATGGAAATTGTTGTGTTTTTTTTTTTTTTTTTTACGTATTTCGACAAGCAAACATTTGATCCTCTTTGAAACAGCGCCTATTTATAATCGTTTATTCAACAGAAATATCAATAGATGTGATATTCTTCTGTGGAAAAGGTAAGTACACCCTTAGCATCAGAAGCTAGTATTGCCCTCTATAATAATGGTGGCCAACGTAAATGGATTAATTAATAAATAAATAAATAAATAAATAAATAAATGTTGATATGTTTATGTGAAGATGTTTATTTATCGTTTATGGAAGGAGTCTCCAGTGTCAGCGCTTTGTAAGAGTCTCCAGGACAGAGGAGTTCTCGGAGGACGGGTCGGTCTGTCTGCGCAGATCCGTAAGCCTTAAACAAACGCCTCAGCTGACGGAAGATTTAGAGCTTGCTTATTATTATATATTATTGAATATTTTTTTGCCAGAGAAATGAGTTAAAATAACTAAAAAAAAAAATTCTATTTTTCAGCCTTTACGCTGATTGTTCGTTTCGTGCTCCCAGCTGACCGTGCGCTTTACCTATTATGGAGTTTTGTGGGCGGCGCTATATGCAAATAAGCTGTGTCAGGAACACAATTTGCACATGCAAAGCGATCAACACACACACACGTGGGCGTGGACAGGCTGCCGGTTGGGATTCGGAGGGATATACGCTGTGGGGAGGTGTGATGGTGATAACATACCTTCTGAGTGCAGATACATCTCCAGTGTAGGCAGCGAAGAGGAGGTTAATGACAGACTTCACCTGTAAAGGGATGGAAAACAGTGATTGGTACACCTGGAGCTCTACAGAACCGAGACCTGAACGTGGTACAGCCTTCAGTGGATTAGAGGGGAAAAAAAAATTACGATTCAGTCCAACCTGATCAGCAGGATTTGCATATAATTTGTGTGGTCATAATCACATTTTCTAAGGTGCTTATTTGACTAACATATCTGCTGCCTTCTCATTTTGTAGCCTCCATCGCAGAGAAAGTGAACAAACAGCCTGTAAGGACACTGGTGATCCAGTGTAGATACTTCTCTTGTCATTTTTCCTGCTCGACTGCACTAAGTACACTCCTCAGAGTATAAACCAAATCAGTGGACGAGGTGAAGAACAACCTCTTTCTGACATGCACTTCTTAAAGTCACCACAAGAGGGCACCAGAATTCCATTATTTACTTTTATACCGCAGCACTGTTGAATTCCAGATTCCAAGTCAAGTGCTTCAGTATCATCCTCACCTCCATCACCATCCCCTCAGTGCTCCATCACCACCTCTATCTCCATCCCCTCAGTACTCCATCACCATCCACACATCCATTACTGTACCTTCAGGGATCCAGCACCTTCCACTCAGTGCTCCGTCACCGTCCTGTCAGTGGTGCTCCAACACGAACACTGTCCCCACATGAACCAATATACCCTATGTAGCCTTTTCAGACCCATTCTGTGCATTCATTTTTCATTACTTAAAGTTTCACCTCTTCACAGTTCAACTCAAAACGAATCATTTCAATCAGCTATCATTTTTGTCTGGAGCTTCAGTTGCTGAGTCCGAGGTCGATTAAAGGGAAAGTAACACTAAACAGATTTAATAGTTTAATTATAAAACATTATCCATCTCAGCGAGGAATTTATTTGTATAACCGTTACATGACGTTTCAGGAGCACGAAGGTGAACATGTTCTCCAGTGGTTTCTCTTTAACTTTCAGAGACAAGGACTTCTTAGAAAACATTTACTTCAATAACACACACCATGTTTTAGTCGATCGCTGCGCAGCGACAGCCACAGTAACGCAATAACGCACAACAGGAAGAACGTTTCAGCTACGCCTTGTTATCGTCGTCATTTGCGTTCCCATAGATACGTAGCGTACGTACGGTACGTTTGCTGAACTGTTTCACACGGACACAGAATAGACGACAATCTTATCGGTTATCGGCTTCTTTATTTAAGAGGATAACAAAGCGATGCACAAGAACCCGAGCTGCAACACCGGAACCTCCATCGATAATACAACACTGCAAACGGTTTCGGCGATCTATTTATTTATTTATTTATTTATTTATTTACTCAGCAGTCATACCTGTCCTCAAAACTGGAAATGAGACAATGACGGTTAAAAACAAACAAACAAACAAACAAAAACAAACAAACCATGAGATAACAGATGAGATGGGTTTACACAAGTTTATTCAAATAAAATAAGACTAAATGAACAGACAGCAAATGAAAGTGAGAGAAAGCCAGAGAGAACGCAATACTGCCAGTGAGAGAGAGCATCCACGACATACTTGAGTAATAATTCTATGAGGAAAGCATGTTTATGTTCATATAAATATATATAAATATATATATATATATATTATACGTCTTTTGTGTGCCAACAGATGAGCAGCATGACTGGAGTAGTCATGTTAGTAACATAGAGAACGGGATCACTTTCCCATGTTCAAGTAATCACTGTATTCTGCCCCCATAAACACAAAAAAAATCCCCCCCCAAAAAAAAACAACACACACACAATCCAGTTCATTATACACAGATACAAACATTAAATAATGAAAAAAAAAAGCCATGAGGTGTGTTAACGACATAGTCAGCATGGAAAAATGATACTGAAACAATATTATACATTCCCGTGAACATACACACACACACATACACACACATACATACACACACGTACACACACGTACACACACGTACACACACACACACACATACATGCGTGAAAAGAATAAATAAACAAAAAGTAACAAACAAACATCGCCCCCTTGTGGCTGTCGCACGTTTCATTACTACTGCAAGACAGCGACATAAGATTTAATCTGTGAGGCAAATTTTTCTTGCGAGAGAAATAATCCGCGGTCAAAAGGCTCGATCAGGAATTGCGAAATCCATCCTTCATGGAATAATGTTAAAAAAAAAAAAAAAAAACAACAACCCAGAACTGGGGCTGACGAATAACGTTAAAAGCTACGTAACGTGCGTTCGTTATACTCGTACACCGTGTTGTTTTCGCGCTTCCTGATCGGGGCTTTAGACCCAGCACGTGAAGGTGCGTTGGAAGAGAAAAGCTGTGGAACGGCGCAGAACATGAAGCAGCATGAGGTCTGAGATCGGCGGTGCTGTGTTAATAATACACAACACATTGAGAAGCGAGGCGATGTGTTAAAATGACATCCCGGTATTCTTTTTTTTTTTTTTTTTTAAAAAAAAGG
This sequence comes from Stegophilus panzeri, assembly GCA_024331685.1. NCBI lineage: Eukaryota > Metazoa > Chordata > Actinopteri > Siluriformes > Trichomycteridae > Stegophilus > Stegophilus panzeri. The sequence goes on along the minus strand of JANDJT010000199.1, from coordinate 29,512,021 downwards.
TTAGTATGTAAAGGAACGTACTCTGACGTGTCGATGCGTCAGCCAGTAGGAGACACGCAGATTTACCTTAATTTCTCCGTATATTTTGTATACACTCAAGCGGTTTAGTTAGCTCCGCCCATAAAATACACCTACAACAAACACCGATAGTTTTTCCAAGTTGCGTCCTTCGCGGGAGCGTCTGAGAAGACTCCGCTGTCGTTATGTGGTACGAGAGCGGCCTCTAGAGGCGAAATAAAAACCGTCATGGACTCATTTTTTCGTGTTATTCGAAGCATTTTTGATTCGTTTCGGACGTCTCTATTTTTGTGTGTTATTCATAGTGTGTTCAGTTTGGATGTATATCTTTTATTTTCTTTAATATTTTAATAAATATTTCATATATTAATATTTATTTCATTTTAAATAAGCACAGTACATTTTCACGGTACAGTCAGTACTGTTTGTTTTTAAGTTCAGCAACGTTTTACATTGAACTTTATGTTTTCGTTCAGTATCAAGTGTTTTCTGACAAATACCCACGATTCCTTGCCTTGTGAACACAGCCTGACTAGAATCTGGCTCATTCAGGCTTTAGTTGGCATTTTACCATGTGTAAGCTAAGCTCCGCCCCCCCATCTGAAACGACTACTAAACTCAATCAGCGGAGAACTAGAGGGCGGGGTCGGTGGGTAATCTTTTTTTTTAATGTAGTTGCAGATAAGCCACTACATTTAAAAAAAAGCTACAAAATGAAAGACTTTTTGAGGAAGTTGAACAAACTTCCTGTTGAGGCGACGTTTGGCGAATAATTTGATGTAACAGAGAAGTAAATGGATGCCGTGCGGAGGTTTCGCTCGCCGTGGATAAAACTAACCCTCCATGGAGGAACACAGCACGTGACCGAGTCTGTGATTGGTCTTTACGAACAAAGGCATGACTTTCGCATTCGAACGGAAACTGTTGTAATATTTGTAACAGCGCCACCTGCAGGACTGGAGGTCAGCGTGAGAGTACGAGGGGTCGTGAAGCTCATTTCGTCGTCTCCACGTTCATCATGCTGAGGTCTTTCGAACGATACTTATGTGAACGAGTGGAGCTGAAACGTGTCGAGCCGATTAAAGAGCCTGTACGGGCACAGCTGGAGGTCATGCGAGCAAGCGAGCAGGCCTGCGTGACCTCCGTGACATCACCTGATCAATACACGCTCTGTGAGGAGCGTGTGTGTGTGTGTGTGTGTGTGTGTGTGTGTGTGTGTGTGTGTGGAAAGCTCATAATGTCCGCCAACACCGTTCTGCAGAGAAGACAGAGCGATCAGCGTCAGCTCGGCAGGACGTGACACCTTTCCCTGCGTCTGAACCTGACCAAGCACTTCCCTCTTTAACCTCCAGCTTGGGTTCAGGATCCGTCTCTTTGGTTTCGTATTCATTCAGAAATAGAAAAGATAAAAATCTGGGCGCGTAAGCGTCTGCCTGAGACAGAGGAAGAAGAACAAAAACACACCAAAAAAAAAAAAAAAAGCTGCAAAGTTCCAAGCCAAGACACCGTAAAATAAAATAAACACAGCACGACGTAAATATGCGGCGTACAGCCCTTTACTCCAGCCGAAGCGCAGGCGTGTTTAGTTGTGCTCTCCGACATGATCCATCCTATAGATCACAGTCGTGGAAGTGTCTTCGTTGGACTCGGTGGGCGAGACTTTTTTCCACAGAGAATCTTTGAGAGCCAGCTCTTGCTGAAGACACTCGTAATCCATCGGCGCATAGCAGGGCTGTGCGACACGGAGAACACGTTAGCTTCCTTTCCCAGGCTTTCATTTCCATGTAAGTGTGTGTGTGTGTGTGTGTGTACTGCCACTAAAGCCCTGCATGCCACAATGTTAGTAAAGAGTAAGCAAAGCCGTTAAGAGTCGCTTCTTCCTGTCATTAGGCTGGAAAGCATTGCTCGTTAGGCGTGGCACGATCCACGCGGCAATGTGGTAAGCATTTCTACAGCTCTGTAAGCGTTCCTGATCTTGATAAAGCATCATTAAAATGTACAGCATGTTAGGACGATGGCGTATTACACACGATCTCACGTGGCCTGACGTGCTTCACAGACGCTCCACAACAATAAATATATAACTATAAACAACGACAAAAGCTATGCTGTGTCTTATATATCTTTGATAGATTAAAAATGGTTTGGGGTTTTTTGGTATTATAAGAGGAATAAAAACACTTCAGGGGGGTAAGAGTGACTCCGCTCCATCACACCACTCCGCCGGTGATCGTTTTCCTAGAACAGCACGAGACGGAGTGTTTTATTCTTTACCTATCGCTCAGACGAAGTGTCTCCAAGACGTTTCTCCAAGAATCACCAATAACTCGTTATTAGTTTTCATCACGAGGTCAAAAAGCCTCGATCGTGACAAGCCTAGTGATTCTATGCTTCGCGTGTGTGTGCTCTTCGTACGTTAGGACACACCAGAAGATATTAACGCTACCTTCACCCTTAAACGGCGAAGTGTAAGGTGAATGGAACGACTTTTCCCGTGTTCTAACCTGTAAACAGAGCTGAGGAAAAGTGTGGTGTAGAAAGACAGACGTGTTAGTGAGTCAGAAACGGACTCGCTACACGCTACATCGTGAGCCGTAGTGGTTAGTGGACAGGTTTGACGAATAGCGATTTGCAGCGTCGTAGCTTAGCAGAGTGTGGAGTGTGTGTGAGGCAGGCAGGAGGAGGAGGACGACGAGTTTTTTCTCGGAGTGCGGGGTGCTCACTCGTACACGATGCTGTGTAGCGCGTTGATGGGGCATGCGGCTAGGGATAGGTGGGCGGGCAAACGAAAGAGCGCACTCACCCGCTGCTCGCCGCCCTCGCGCCGCGGGTCCAGCTTCTTGGCGAAGTGACGCAGGTTGTCGTAATTGTGAAAGTTGAACAGAGACACCAGATCCTGCAGAGGAGAAACAGGAACAAGGATACATGAAGAATCGCGTCGACTAGACCGAAAGGAGGCGGAGCTACTCTTAGTGATGCAAAGTGCGCGGGGCGGGTGACGAGAAGTGCCAACTGTACAGGGGACGTGACGATAAAGTAAAAAAATCAGCCGATTATTTATTTTCACACATTGTGATAAATACCAATTCAGCCACGCCCAAAAAACTCCATAAAAGGCAAAGAGAGTTTCAAAATGCCGACTAAACAGTGCACGTGTTTAGCATTACGCCGAATCTTCCAGATTTAATGCAGCTCAAGCCACTGCTGCCATCACTTACCACAGACTAACGCTAACTCCTCCACCTTTTATAGGGCGCCATTACTTTTGTACCTCATCAAATGGCTAGTCTTACTCGTCTTCATTTATGGAGTTGTTTTGTAGCTAGCCGCTTAGTTCTCGCCTGACCACGTCATACTAGCGAACAAACAAAACCTGTGTACTATTATACGCAACGCTGTGCAAAATTATTGCCCCACTTTTTTTTTTCCTTTAAATAAAAATTTTTTTATTTATATATATATATATATAAAAGCAAAATCCAAAATGGAGGTTGGTCTGGATTTAGTGCAGAAACATGTTTAATAACCCGAGTCTTTAGTAGTGTGAGTGAGGCACTCGGTATAAGCCTTGTGCTCTGTATAGCCTGAAGGAGGCCTGCTAGTGACAGGACACACACTCGCACACTCGCACACTGTGCGAACAAAAAGTGAAAGAATTTCTTAGAACTGGTCTAACTGGATGCCAAGTAAAAATAAGGAAAATAATAATGTGTGTGTGTGTATACCAGGCAGAACTGGATGCCTCGAACGCTGTTGCCCAGTTTGTCCAGTGGAGGAGACCAGCACATGACACCCATCACGTTGGGAACCACCAGAAGGATGCCACCTGCCACGCCCGACTTAGCCGGCAAACCCACCTGAGATAGGTAACAATAAATAGTCAACGATGGGGTGCTGTGAGGAAGTGGAAGTGAACAAGTGTGTTAATGTAAACCTGCGCTACTGTCAGAGCTGCTGTTACAGAAAATGAAATCAACACTTCTGACCAACCGGAGCGCGGGATCTCGAACGCACCGTGGTGTTAAGTGCGTGACACTCACGTGGAAGGCGAACTGTCCGGAGAAGTCGTACATGCCGCAGGAGTGCATGAGGCTCAGCGTGTTCCTGACGGCCTCGGGACTCAGCACGCGCTCGCCCGTGATTGGACAGAAGCCGCCGTTGGCCAGGGTTGCAGCCATGACGCTGGCGCTCTCACATGTCACCTCGATGGAGCACAGCTACACACACACACACACACACACACACACACAGATCATGTTTCCTGTGACTTCTGACTCACGATCATCCTTCTACAGCCTGCACTGTTCATGGTTAACATGGTGTGTGTGTGTGTGTGTGTGTGTGTGTGTGTGAGTGAGAGAGAGAGAGAGAGAGAAGGTGCTGTGGTGCTTATCTCACCTGGAAGTAGAGGTCCAGGATGGAGGTCATATCTGTACCTTCGGGAAAACACTGTACACACAATCGAGAACACAATTTAATGCACATTAACTGAGATTAGGAGGTCTTACAGTAAATGTTTGAAGTATACAAATACATATGAATATTAACTAGCCAATTTTTTTTTTATTTATTCAAAAGTGTTATATGGAATATATTAAAATTGACACGATTCCCTCAGGGTAATGAGAGAGAGAGAGAGAGAGAGAGAGAGAGAGAGAGAGAGAGAGAGAGAGTCGAGTTCAGAGTCAAGTATTCGGTGAGGATTTATTACGGAAATTATGTACGCTGATATTCAGACCTGAGACGTGACTATAGACTCGCGCAGGGGCGGAGTCTGAGTAAACCAGTCGAGAATCTGATCTGGAACTTACGTTCATTTTGCACGGAAATGAGGCGTGAACTAAAAAGAAAATCTTGAAGGCGTGAAAACGAAATAAAATAAAAACATACTCGGGTGAGTAACCCGACTGAATATGTCGAACTTTCCCCATGCCAACAGTGACATAAGTCTCAGACTCTGAACACAGCCCATAGACGCGAAGATTTCCGAATTTCAGCATAGCAGCCATGCCCCAAACTAACCTTCTTCTCCTTCAGGTAATAGCCGATGGCGAAATTCCTATCGCCTGATTCACGCTCAGACTGGAACCTGGCACAGAGAACACAAACAAACTGTGTGTTGTAGTCGATCGTGCAGGTACAGGTCAAGAGCTTTTTTGGTTGTTGGTGCCAGATGTGGCTGGTGTGAGTATTTCAGAATACTGCCACATGATTGGCTGATTAGCTATCTGCATGAACGTGCAAGTGTACAGGAGTTCCTATTAAAGTGGACAGTTGGTGTGTGACTTACGTGGCGTTGCTGAAACCCACGTACTCGTTGCCCCCCATCTTTTTGAGGAAGTTCATCACCTTTACACGGAATTAAAAAAATAAGTAAATCAGATAAACTCAGAATAAACCCACGAACCCTCAGCCGGATTTTAACCGTGACTCTATTCGTACTCACATAGTCAAACTTCTCCGCGTTGCCTGCCTTTTGCTGAAAGAGATGAACAAAATGAACACAATAAATCACCTGACACAGAGGTATATATTTATATATTCATACATATTGTGGGGGAGGGGGGAATTCTTAATACTAGAAATATTCTAGACACTCGATGATTAAAAGAGAGACTTTTTTTTTTTTCTTTCCAAAAGGCATTCGAACAGAAAACGTGACTACTATAGTATCTGCAGATCACAGGGAGATTTAACATACAAAAAACAAAAACAAAAAACAAAACACAAACCTGTTAGTGGTTTTATTTGTTAGGCAATTAAAAATTTAAAAAAAGAAGAGGGGGGAGGCTACTGTGTGTAAGATGAAACCTATTTCATTAATGAACCGTTAAAAAAAAAATAAAAAAATCGTGTTGTTCTTTACAGCTTGAGTTAAACGTTAAAATGGAGGATGGAGTGCTACGAGTAAGTCGCTGTGGTTAACCCATGAATGCCAAAACCGGTAGGTCGGTCAAAATCCTGTTCAGAAAGAGAGCTGAAGTGTGTGAAGTGTGTACGAGTGCGTACAGCAGGTTGACTGGATAAACCCTGATCTGATCAACGCCGCGTTCGCACTAGCGAGCGACGAAGCGACAGACGATCGGGAACGTGTTTCCACGTACGTGTACGACGCAGACCTGTCGCTTCAGAGACGTTCAAAGTGACGAGACGTCTATGCAAATTAGGCGTGATGATGTAAAAACGATCGGCTGGAACGGTTCCTCTGACCTATAAATTTCAACTAATTTACCGTCAACGACAGACGTTTTGCATCCGTTGAAACTCGAAGAAAATCCAGAGTTTCCCACGAATTTGTGGTGGCGTTCGTGTGCGTTCTCCTAAACTCCTAAATACGATCTAAATACGATACGTAATACGAATACGAACAGAGTAAGAGCTAAGCGGTTAGGGTGCGACGAGACACGGACGGTCTCCCTCCAGGTGGCGTCTCTTAAAGATGTTCATCATTCAGGACAAAATACATCACGATTTTCAGACCCATCAGTGAATTTACATACGCAGATTTTTTTGCACTTATGTCAAGCGCTTGTGTTTGCGTTCTTGGCAACTGCTCGTTTCCGTTTTTGAGCTCATTTGTGCAACGGTACTGCAGTGCAGCCCTGGCTAGTAGGGGTGGGAATCTCTAAAGACCTCACAGGGTGCCGTGAGGTTTTTTTTTTAAAAATGCACCTCGATATGATAAAACATAACCCTAGCATTTCCATTCATAGCAGAAAGTTTTATATGTACACTTGCAATCAAAATGATTCACCCCCCCCCCAGTGCAAATCAGGTTTATTGTCAGAATGTACAGACTTTCAGCTGTTTGCGATGAACAAATCAAACAAAAGCAGTTGAAATA
>JANDJT010000199.1:29437103-29449557 GCA_024331685.1 Stegophilus panzeri | reverse complement strand
AAGGACTGACTGACTGACTGAAGGAAGGACTGACTGACTGACTGACTGAAGGAAGGACTGACTGACTGACTGACTGAAGGAAGGACTGACTGACTGACTGACTGAAGGAAGGACTGACTGACTGACTGACTGACTGAAGGAAGGACTGACTGACTGAAGGACTGACTGAAGGACTGGAGGACTGACTGAAGGACTGGAGGACTGACTGAAGGACTGGAGGACTGACTGAAGGACTGACTGAAGGACTGAAGGACTGACTGAAGGACTGAAGGACTGAAGGACGGACTGAAGGACTGACTGAAGGACTGACTGAAGGACTGAAGGACTGACTGAAGGACTGAAGGACTGACTGAAGGACTGACTGAAGGACTGACTGAAGGACTGACTGAAGGACTGACTGACTGAAGGACTGACTGAAGGAGTAAAGGACTGACTGACTGAAGGAGTAAAGGACTGACTGACTGAAGGAGTAAAGGACTGACTGACTGAAGGACTGACTGAAGGACTGACTGAAGGACTGACTGAAGGACTGACTGAAGGACTGACTGAAGGAGTGAAGGACTGACTGAAGGAGTGAAGGACTGACTGACTGAAGGAGTAAAGGACTGACTGACTGAAGGAGTAAAGGACTGACTGACTGAAGGACTGACTGAAGGACTGACTGAAGGACTGACTGAAGGACTGACTGAAGGACTGACTGAAGGAGTGAAGGACTGACTGACTGACTGACTGACTGACTGAAGGACTGACTGAAGGACTGACTGACTGACTGAAGGACTGACTGAAGGACTGACTGACTGACTGAAGGACTGACTGACTGACTGACTGAAGGACTGACTGACTGACTGACTGAAGGACTGACTGACTGACTGAAGGAGTGAAGGACTGACTGACTGACTGACTGACTGAAGGACTGACTGACTGACTGACTGACTGACTGACTGACTGAAGGACTGACTGAAGGACTGAAGGACTGACTGACTGACTGACTGAAGGAGTGAAGGACTGACTGACTGACTGACTGACTGAAGGACTGACTGAATGACTGACTGACTGACTGACTGACTGAAGGACTGAAGGACTGAAGGACTGAAGGACTGACTGACTGACTGAAGGACTGACTGACTGACTGAAGGACTGACTGACTGACTGACTGAAGGACTGACTGAAGGACTGACTGAAGGACTGACTGAAGGACTGAAAGAGTGAAGGACTGACTGCGATCATATCCCTGAATATATGTATAAATATATAAACTTGAATCACTTTGTCTCTACCTGAAACTACAGGTCATTTTATTTGGAAAGAAACTTGTAAGTAAGTGAGGAGGTTTACAGAGCCTGTACGTGCACTACACTCAAGGTGTGTGTGAGGGGGTATCAAATTCAAATCAGAGCTCACCACATAGAAGTCACAAATTTCCAATTACATCACAAAAAAAAACTCACATCATCATCATCATCACCACCACCATCATCCAACTAATAACACAAAGGCACACCACTGTGGGAAATTTCATTCTTCATATTATTCACCTCTTTCCAAAAGAGCAACAAAACACACAACAACAACAACAACAACAAAACACCTCGAGTGTTAGCAATATAGTGTTAGCGAATAGACCATAGAAGCAATGAAGATATAACCCAAAGACGCTCGTACGGCTTTAAGCATATTAAAGGTCACAGACAGGTTCGGACATGTCGCTGACAACAACCAGATCTACTCTCTCTCTCTCACAGCACGTATAGCGCTAGTAATACTTTCACTCAGACTGTGTGGCACATGACCTGGCTGTAGTGATCTCTGTTCATTTAAGTCAGACTTGTCACAAAACATCATGGCGCAGATACATACATATATATATATATAAACATATTTATTGTTTATTATTAAAATCTATTAGTGTTTAGTTTTTGGTGTGTAGTGTTTAGTGCATCCCCTCTGACTCATTCTATAGTAAAAATAGAAAGACGTTGAGGCTTCACATGAAAGCTGTTTTGGTTTCACAGCGCTTAAAAACGAAAGAAACAAACAAAAATAAGGAAAGAACAAAAATAACTAATACTTGTGGGGGGTCATTAGTTACGTGATTAATCACCATTCACAGCAACGTGATATGACGCCTAACTCACCAACTAACTAACAAGTTCGAAAAAGTTAGTTTCTTATTCAATCATTTATCTTTGTAGACGTTAAATAACATTAATATCACAGATATTATTCACGGATATCGTGAAAATACAGAATATGTATCAGGATATGATCTAGTTTAGGTCAACTGACATGGACTGTTATTTATATTAAAGATATGAAATGCTACGGACATTCAGTCGATCAATATTGACCATTGTTTTTATGTTAAAAATGTTGCTTTTCGACAACCACGTACAACGAATAAACATTTCAAATGAACATATACAGTACGTGTGTGTATCTTCTTTAAGTCAGTAAATAAACAAGTAAATAAATACAGGGATCTAGAGAAGCTCTTCAGGATCTGTGTAGAACTACACAGCTACAACTTCCAAGACCTTTAGAAACCTGAGAATCCTTAACTAGCCAAAGAACACCTAAGAAACCATTTGATTTTTCTAAAAGAGAACCGTCATTTTACGTTTTCACAGAAAATGATTTTTTTTATGCTAAACACGTCATCTGTGGTCGAATCCATAAATGTTTAAAGCAAGCGCAATATGTGCATCTTCTCTAAATAAAGACTTCTAGGGATCTAGAGAAGAGCTCCAGGATCTGTATCCAGGTCGAACTCTATTAGGAAGCTAAGAACCTGTATCCAAATATCCCCAGAGAAACTGTTTGTTATGTGGGAGATATCTTCTTCAAACAAACAAACAAACAAACAAACAAATAAATAAACACTGGAAGTCTTAAAGGGTTCTGTAGATGGAGAATCTTTAGAAAGCCAACTTCCGAATCCTTAAGTATCCAAAGAACCACGAGAAACCATTGAGAGAAGATAACAAACGTAATTTTACGTTAATTAGGTAAATATTTATCAAAAATAAAAGGTTGAAAATGATGAACTTCGTAAACATTTCGAATAGAAACACAATATGTAGGCTACATCTTCACTAAATAAACAAACAAACAAACATTACTGTAAGCCTTATGGGGTTCCCCGCTAAAGTTCCATGCAGGACGCTTAGAACCCTTACTCCTGAGAAACCGTTCTGTTTGTTCTAAAAGTGTAGTTTGGTGTGATTTTACCTTAATTACCCTAATATTTACCCCAGAAAATGCTGAACATGTTCATAATGTTGATTCTAACAGCACAACGTATTCATAAACATTAAAACACACACACACTTTATGTTCTGGTTGCTGTTATTTGATCTCTGATGAAGTGTTTATTAAGTGTGTAAAAGTTTTTGCACCCTCGCCTGAACACTTAATTGCACCCTTGCATACTATGACACTAAGGCTATTAGGGTGTGTGTGTGCGCGCGCGCGCGCGCGCGAAGAACAAGACAGAACTGATCTTACCTTCTTTACTTCTTTTTGGTTTCTTCCCGAATTCCCTCCGAAAATCTCTCCTTCACGGGAATTTTTTTAATATATATATCTCGAATTATTTATGCACGATTTTACTGAGAATAAAAATAAAAGTTAAGAGAAAGGGAAAAAAGAGAAAGAAACAGCCTGAGAAATAGTCGGGTCACTGGGGTGAAGCGTCGCGCGACATCGGATCAATATGAAATAAAGAGAGAGCGCGCACGCGTATCCGCGTGCAGGTAGTTCCGCTCTTCCGTTTACCGAATCTTGGTGTGCGTGCGCGTGTGTGCACGATTAAAAAATAACAAACAGACAAAGAGAGAGAGCGAGAGAGACGAAGTAGTCAGGCTTCCGCCTTTCTTTCTTTCTTTTTTCTTTCAGCTCACTCCCCTACTGCCAGAGTTGGGATATTCCGCGCTGCTACAATCGCGCGCTCGCACTCCCACGCGCGGCCCGCCCACGCAGCGATGTGCGTCACGCGGGCGCGTGGGAGGACTGCTCTGCTGTGCACCGCATCAACACACACACACACACACATAGAGAGAGAGAGAGAGAGAGAGAGAGCGTCACCGGGAGCGCCCGAGCTCGATTTCGGGCGCGCGCACACACGATGCCCGCGTGCACGCGCTCCCTTCCCACAACCACCTTCATTCTCACTGACCTCTAGTAGTTTTAAATAAGATGGCTGTTTGTGTGCGTGCGTGCGTGTGTGTGTGTGTGTGTGTGTGTGTGCAATGGCAGTAGCAGTGGCACTCCCACGCACGTGTGCTATTCTTGCCCTGGTCTTCCTCATCCTCCTTTTCCTCTTCCTCCTCCTTCCTTCCTTTTCTACAAAACTCACCTGCAGCTGCACCATGCTGTCACTCAGCCGGAAAATAAAGAACTATAGCATGATATAGAACACACACACACACACACACACACACAGAGTGTGTGATGCTCTGAGCAATGTTTTGCTGGGAAACCTTGGGTCCTGGTATTAACATGGATGTTACTTTGACACGTACCACCTACCTAAACACTGCTGCAGACCGAGTACATCCCTTCATGGTAACGATGTTCCCTAATGTCAGTGTCCTCTTTCAGCAGCATAATGCTCCCTGACACACTGCAAAAATAGTTCAGGAACGGTTTGAGGAACATGACAAAGAGTTCAAGGTGTCCTCCAAATTCCCCAGATCTCAATCCGATCCAGCGTCTGTCGGATGTTCTGGACAAACAAGTCCGATCCACGGAGGCTCCACCTCGCAACTTACAGGACTTAAAGGATCTGCTGCTAACATCTTGGTGCCAGATACCACAGCACACCTTCAGAGGTCTTGTGGAGTCCATACCTCATACGGTATATAGTGGTGCTTGAAAGTTTGTGAACCTTTTAGAATATTCTATATCTCTTTAGAAATATGACTTAAAACATTGTCAGAAGTCCTAAAAGTAGACACAGACCATTGTGGAAGGACCTGAAGCAAGCAGTTCATGTGAGGAAACCCACCAACATCCCAGAGTTGAAGCTGTTCTGTACTGAGGAACGGGATAAAACTCCTCCAAGCCGATGTGCAGGACTGATCAACAGTTACCCCAAACGTTTATCTGCAGTTATTTCTGCACAAGGGGGTCACACCACATACTGAAAGCAAAGGTGCACATACTTTTCACTCACAGATCTGTAATATTGGATCCTCAATAAAAAAAATGACTAAGTATAATATTTGTGTATCATTTGTTTAAATGGGTTCTCTTTATCTACTCTTAGGACATTAGTGTGAAAATCTGCTGATGTTTTAGGTCATATTTATGCAGAAATATGGAAACTTCTAAAGGGTTCACACACACACACACACACACACACACACACAAAAACCCTGTAGTGTGTTTGATGATGGAAGATGAAAACTTTGAGATCTGTACTTTGTAAGAAGTAGAAAGTCTTTTTTTTTTTTCTTTTGTTCTTTTGTGTAATTAAGTTAGAGTACAAGTATTCCATTTCAATCTCACTCAACATTATACTTTATTATAGTAACAGATTTTACTCAGGAATTTTCCACTCACACACATGTGATGCTGAGGGGCCACGCCTCATTCGGGTACTGCAAGGATGGATGGTCTAATAAAAAATCCTTGCATATGATTTGTACAGTGTCATTAAGCAGCTACTTTACCGTCAGTGCCAGCAGTGCGGGTCGAGAAACTTTTTTCATTGGTTTATTTTTTCATTCATTTACATTTAAGGCATTTACGCCACTATCCAGAGTGACTTACAGTATAGAAGAGCTTTGGAGTCTCTATCTTAAACACATCCTCATGCTGGATCACTTCTTCAGGGACTAAGAGCACCATCCAGCTAAAACCCTGTTAGTACAGTAAAGAAAACACACAAGTGAAGTGAGGTATTGTATAGATTATAGTGTGTGTTTTGACTGGGCGTGACCGAGAGAACACGTTTTGTCTCGTTGGCATTCACTAGAGATTCTGGTAATAACGTGGCCATCCATCCATCCATCTTTCCATCCATCCATCCATCTTTCCATCCATCCTTCCATCCATCCATCCATCCAGTCATCCATCGATCCATTCATCCATCCATCCATTTTCTATACCTCTTATGCTACACAGGGTCGTGGGAAGCCTATCCCAGGGAACTCGGGGCACGAGACGGGGTACACCATGGACGGGGTGCCAACGATCACAGAGCACAATCACACACATTCACACACTACGGACATTTTGGAAACGCCAATCTGCCAAAACGCATGTCTTTGGACTGGTGGAGGGAACCGGAGGAAACCCCCACAGCATGGGGAAAACACGCAAATTCCACACACACAGGGCAGAGGCAGGATTCAAACCCTCAACCCCGGAGGTGCAGGGCAAACGTGCTAATACCACTGTGTGATGTGTATGTGATTACACCCTGCGATGGATTGGAACCCCGTCCAGGGTGTACCCCGCCTTCTGCCCCATGGCCCCTAGGATCGGCTCCAGGTTCCCCTGTAGGATAAGCGATTTAGCAAATGGATGGATGGATTGTAACTTGTTCCAAAAACCCTCAGTGTTCAAAAGTTTCCGCCGAGCCAATTGGAGTGCAAAGATTTGATCCTGAAGCTTGTGGCCAGAAAAGTGCACAGCACATACAATAGACGCTCAGTATCTTGATTTTGTGTTTCACTCCTCGGGGGTTACACTTATCTTCCGTTAGGACGAAGTAGATTTATATTTACATTATTACTGTCCACCACAGCACTGCTGAATTCTGGATTCTGATTGGTCAGAAGGTGTTGATTAATTTCCTGTAACAGCAGCTCTAAAAGTAGCAGGTTTGTTTTAATGCGTTCGTTGTAATACCTTACCGTTTCTATAGTAACAGCTCGTTCGAAGCAGAACGCTCCATGTAAACGGATTTAAAAGCCGCGAGTTTCACCGATCTACGAGGAGACGTTTGTTTAACGTTCATGGAAGGAGTCTCCAGTGTCAGTGCTTTCAGAGGTAAAGCTGTAACTTTAAGTTCATGTTCAGAGCGCAAACAGAGGAGTTTACACGTTGCGGTTTCTCTGTAACGTACAGTAAAAAGCTGCGTGGCTTTTTTTTTTCTATAACTGCACGACACGATAACGCGGCCTTTCAGGGAGCATCCTGCCCGAGCAGAATCCTAACATCCTAACAGTGGCCTTTGTTTTTGTTTTTGCATTTTTTTATTGTAGCTATGAGTCAATGAACGAAAACGAGCCTCTCCCATGCGTATGTATGTGTGTGTGTGAGTGAGGAGACACTCGGGTTCAGGAAGACACATTGGAGAAGGATAAAGGAGGAGCTATGCTCCCACATGCAGCACAACACACACTCCTCTTCCAGGATATTTGCACTCCCACACACAGTGATTCAGCTGCCACTAAGCCACTCTGCACACACACACACACACACACACACACACACACACACACATATATAGATACACACAAATCCCACACATCCATATGCATGCACACACACATATTGCAAACATACACACACTTCCACACACACACACACACACACACACACACACACATGGTGACAGGATTAGACTGCATTGTTATGGCTGAAAGAATTGACCCACACTCTACAGTTTCCTAAATACACATTTCTTTTTTTTTTAACAGATATAAATAAGTAAACATACAACTCTAATGACCTGGATAAACACACAACACACGGGGTACTAATGTGGTCATTACACACACACACACACACACACACACACACACACACACACACAAATACCAGCTGCAGAATAAATGAATACAAGACAGAATGAGAGACATAAGGGTGAAAGAGACATACAGTTAAACACACACACACACACACACACACACACACACACACACACACACAGCTCAGAATCTTCCTCAGTTTCAGATGCTATTTTTGGGAAGTAGGCCAGCGACAGCTAGCAGCCCGATGTAGGTGCCGTGAAATGCTTTGTGTATTTTTTTTTTCTTCTTCTTTTGCATCTTTGTGAAACAGAGAGGAACTGAAAAGATTTCATGGAATGATCATTTTAACAACGGGGTGCTGAACTGATTTAATTGGCAGAAGAAATGCAAACAACAATAACAACAACAACAACAACAACAAAAACAACAAAACATGAAAAAAAAAATGCGTGTTTCCAGTCCGTGTGCGGCAATTTTCGAAAAAAACCCCAAAAAAAACAAAAACCAAAACACGATGAAAGGTTGTTACGATTAAATGATAAAGATAAAATAAAATATATTAAAGTGCGCCCTTTAATAATATCTAAATATATAGAATAATATCTGAAGCTTGATTGACAGGTGATCTTACTATGAAATAAATAAATGCACTGCAAAAGTGAAAATATAAATAAATAATAATAATAACAATTCTTCATGACTGAAATAATGCACTTTAAGATAATTTGAATAATATTTAGTCTATTTCTAGCCATTCCTGATAGTTAACGTTTGATATCTACTCTTATAAATCTTTAAATTGACCATTTCCCCATGAATAATGTGATTACATACAATAATTATTAGCGCAAACTTTTATAAAAGGCAGAATAATATAATCGAGCAACATTTATAAACTGTCCTTGAATAAAAGATAAAAAAAAAAATAATAATAAAGAAATGAATCAGCATTAAAAAACAACAACTCAAAAAAAGTCCATTTGTGTTTTAAATCTTGATCATCTGAATATCATTTACATCGTCACATTATTAATGCTACGGTATTGCTATAGTCAGACCTTTTATTGTTTTATTGTTTTTATTGCACTATGATTAGACGTTTTTTTGGGTTTTTTTTTTTTAAAGAAAGCTATTTAATAATGTATACGACATTTAGAGAACGTACACGAAAGAAAATGACGCGACAAGTCGAATGAATTCAGAAAGATCGTTTCTACATTGTTTTCTTCAAATGTTTGAAAGATTCGATCAGGCTCCAGTCGTCTTCTCTCTGTCACTCTTTTACTTCAGCGGTCTGAGTTCGTGTAAAGCTCCACAGCGCGAGTTTATTCACATGGATTATGAAAAATAATTGCCTGGAGGTGCTGTAATGTAATTAGACGGAGGGAAGGGAAGACGTTTGCCGTCAGCGCTACGGCGCACACCGAATCAACTCACGCCAACTCACATGAGTCAAGACTCGTTTTTTTCCCCCCATAAACTCAGCCATGAGTTCACTGATCACCGACCAACCACGTTCATGGTACAGCTGATTTACAGTTAGCCACGCCCACAAAGCAATTAACTGACTCATGACTCATAAAATGACGACTAAAAGGTTCAATTGCGCCTCATGAACGCGGCGTGTGCTGAATCTTCCAGTAACGCAGCTCAGCCACTGCAGCGTGTCAGCTGCCATAGACACGCATACAGTACTAACTCTTCCTTCCTTTATAGGGCGCCATTGTTTTTGTCCTCAGCTAGTCTTGAGATGGAACAAATCCGATAACCAGGATACCAGCAAAAATTGTTGAATCGGATACCGGTTTAAAAAAAAAAAAAAATTGATCCGATCCTGTAAGAAATGAAATTACTCGATTGTATTTTTTGTTAGGATTTTAAATGATAATATTATGTTTATACTTTATACTTTATTATATTTGCAGTGTAAGAGTTGTATTTGTGTGAAAGAGTTTAACTAAAATAAAAAATAAAAAATTGTGTGTGTGTGTGTGTGTGTGTGTGTGTTTTAAGCTATATATTTTTATTATTTATTTTTCAGCGTTTCATTTGATAAGAAAATAATTTTAAAGCTTTTAAAGAGATAAATATCGGATGGGTTGGTATGGTGAAATCAAGAGGGGTATGTCAGGTGGCACAGAAGTCTAGTGAAACATGATTAAAGAAAAATGTCATCAATAATAATAATAATAATAATAATAATAATAACTACAGACTGAAGCTTAGCAATGAAACGGAAAAAAAAGCTGCGTTCACGCCACGCCGTAATTACCGTAATTACGAGATTCCGACTTGTAAAAAGCATTCACGTCCTCGTAGAACTCGTCATTTATGACTTGTACACTAGGATTTTTCTGAGAGCTCCGACTTCAGCAGCACAACGTAATTAAGTAGTTATCTCGTAATATTTGATATGTGATCATTCGTATAATTGACTATTATTAATGTCTTAACAATGCAAGATGAATCTGTGAAAACAAACAAAAGACATACAGTACAGTAGAACGTCCTCATTGTTGTCATCTAGTAATTACACTAATTCCGACATGGCGTGAACGCAGCCTTAAATAACGACACTGATCGATGTGAAGCTGAAGACACTGAACGTCATGACGTTACGCGCGCCTGTCTTCAGTTTCCCGTCGGTTACGAGGAAATGGCGGGGGCTGCTTGAAAATGGAGCCCAGTTTGGCGGCCATTTCGCGAGGCCGTGATGAACCTCGGGAAGCGCTGACGTGACCTGGTCTCTAGGTTTGGAATTGCTTTCTTTCAAATCATACATCGGTGTGTGATTCAAAATAAATAAATAAATAAGTGATTTAAACTCGTCAGTGTAATCCGTATATAGAATCACAGTAACTCGTCGACTCGTACGATTCGAAGCCGATCGATCGAGCGAGTCTTCTTATGCGTAAATTTACACAGGTTCTCAGAGATTCCAACAGACTGGATTATTCACGGGCCACGTTACTTGTGTAAACGCATCCCGTGTGTGGTGTGTGATGGTCGATACTTGATAGGCTTTAGCTCTGGCTCATCACATTCCTGTAAATAAAAACGCCACATTGACATTTACAGAGATTTGAGAGTGTCAATTAGCACCGCCTTTGCCTCCGCATGTGTCTGCTGAATTTAAAGGTTTGTTGTTGCTCATTTTTCCCCTCTTGGCTTAGATTAAAATGTCAATTCTTTCGCTCTTCATGCGAACATAATCCGTTTATTTAAGCATGTTACTGATCACAAGCCAGTTTGAATGATGATGTTAAACATTTCTATCGTGATTTATACACAACTGCGGCGTTACGCGTGAAAAAAAACACAGCGCTGTTGAGTTCTGACTTCCGATTGGTCAGAAGGTGTTGATGGATTTCCTCTATTAACGCGCTCGTTCGAACGTGTTATCGTTTCTATAGTAACGCCTCGTTCACGAGGACTTCACAAGGCGCCGCATAAACAGGTTGATACGATGACGTTTTCTGAAAGTAAGGAGACGTTTATTTAACATCTTGTCCAGCGTTTTTGTCACTTTTGAAGTTTTAAGACATCTCCAGGACAGACAGAGGAGTTTACACTCGGGTTCTCGGTAACGTGCGAGATCTTGCTACATTCACCTCTTAGGTCCTGTCCAAAACTAAGAAAGCTAACAGACACCAAGCAGGTCATCTTGGATAAAGGAAAGACTCGATCAGACTCCCACTCGTGTGCGTTTTGGTGTTGGTCATCATGTTAAGAGCAAGGTTTTTACATCGATGCAGGAGGATGAGTCAACATCTGTTTATGTTCCTTGTTTTTTTATCATCCCGTTGTTTGTGAGCAGATTCTCTACATCATCGTGCATCTACATCATGATTCACACAAACCTGACACACCACTACTTCTGGAGAAAAAAACCCCACAAATAAACCAAAGCAAAACAAATGTAAACTCTTCAGGATTTACAGTATCGCTCTTTCTGCGTATGGTTATCTAGTGTCTGAGATCAAACATGCCCCCAAGATGATTTCTCATGAAACTATTTGCTTTTTTTTGCCTGTTTAATATGTCAGTGTGTTCGCTTAACCATTCTCCGATGTCTCCTCAAGACACCCTGGTACAGCTCTGGAAAGTCTTTTCAGGGGAAACTAGCCAAAAAGACACACACACAAACAAACAAAAAATGCTAGAAGTTGGCAGAAGATGTCATTAATTTCAGGAATTTGCACATTCAGTGATTCGTCATGATCGTTTGCATATGAAAAGTGCGATATGAGAATCATACTTTATTCTTTATTGAAAGGAGTCATCTCTGGTCAACACAAACAAGCTGCATCGTATTTACACAATTTTATTGTTTCTATAAAGAGTAGATACGTAGACAGGTAGTGATGGTCAGACACAAACAGAGACAGACAGACTCAGTCAGACCAAAAGAGAGTGAAACAGACATGAGGACAGAGAGACAGACAGACATATAAACCTGAAACATTCCCATTTAGTGTGTGTAGGATGTGAGGTATTTGGTTTAATTAGGAATAAATATTCACCGGTGTATGTGGTGGAGGTGAGGGTGGTCAGGATGGAGGAGAGATGGAGGTGAGGGTGGTCAGGAGGAGGAGAGGTGGAGGTGAGGGTGGTCAGGATGGAGGAGAGGTGGAGGTAAGGGTGGTCACGATGGAGGAGAGGTGGAGGAGAGGATGGTCAGGAGGAGGAGAGGTGGAGGTGAGGGTGGTCAGGAGGAGGAGAGGTGGAGGTGAGGGTGGTCAGGAGGAGGA
>JANDJT010000199.1:29409099-29419894 GCA_024331685.1 Stegophilus panzeri | reverse complement strand
TACACTATATTACACTACACTACACTACACTATAATACACTACACTACACTACACTATATTACACTACACTACACTATAATACACTACACTACACTACACTATAATACACTACACTACACTACACTACACTATATTACACTACACTACACTATAATACACTACACTACACTACACTATAATACACTACACTATAATACACTACACTACACTATATTACACTACACTACACTATAATACACTACACTACACTACACTACACTACACTACACTATATTACACTACACTACACTATAATACACTACACTACACTACACTACACTACACTATAATACACTACACTACACTACACTACACTACACTACACTATATTACACTACACTACAGATTACATTACACTACTTGGACTTCTCTCAGTCTTGAGCATTGTTCTCGCTAAATATGGTCTTTGTCTCAACTGAGACAAATGTTCTTCTTTCTTTCCATATGCACAAAGTTTGTCACAAATAATTCTATGGCGTTTAAACGGTATCATTAATAGAGAATGTGTGGAACAGAGAAGCTTTTGCTCATTTTCTTTCGCTTGTGGAAGCAACCCTCTGCTTGTGAGTCAAGTTGAATTCTAAGACTTTGGGGGCGGGAATGAGCTGCATGTTCCCTCGCCCATAATTGGTCACTTTTAACCAATCCCCTTTATTTTGGAAACAGACTTTGATTTCATTTAAAGTAAAAATTCCAGCAGCTTGAACTTTCTCGTTCTAAACACACTCATTAATACTCTCACACTATATAATTCCTTCTTTTTGGAAACCCAATCATTGGCGCAATGCAATTCTGAGATAACTAGCTGAAGTAAAGGCTTGAGCTCAAAAAGGAGTCTCGATTTTGACTCGGTCTTGCTTTCACTTGGCCTTGACCCCACTAAGATCACGGTCTTAATGGGGTCTCCCACTTTGCATCTCAGACAAAAAACAACGTAATTCCTACGTAACTCTCACGTCCCAGTTCTGATGCAAGATGAACTTGTACCAGAATGATGGGAAGAGTATGGAGAAGGAAACAAAGCATACCACATCATCTGTTAAACATGATGGAGGAAGTGTTATGGCATGGGCGTGTACGGCTGCCAATAGAACTGGGTCACTGGTGTTTATTGATGATGTGACCGCTGATAGAAGTAGCAGGCTGAATTCTGAAGTGTACAGAGCTATACTGTCTGCTCAGATTCAGTCAAATGCTGAAAAACTGATAAGACGGCACTTGACAATACAGATGGATAACGACCCAAAACATACAGCGATAGCAACCCAAGAACTTCTTAAGGCAAAAAAAATTAAATGTTCTTAAATGTCTGATAAGGCAGAAAGATCCACAGACAAGCAGCAACTGAAGGTGAAGCATCTCAGTGGAGGAAACTCAGCATTTGGTGATGTCCATGGGTTCCAGACTTCAGGCAGTCATTGACTGCAAAGGATTTGCGTCCACTACTTTTGAGCCTGTGAAAATGGAGGGAATCTGTAAAAAAAAAAAGGCTGTAATTCGCAATATGTTTGTTAAACCCCTTGGATTAAAGCGGAGAGTTTACACTTCTTCAATCACATCTTCATCGCTTCATTTCAAATCCATCGTGGTGGTGTACGGACGCCAAATTATGAAAATCGCGTCGCTGTCCAAATACTTATGTACCTGACCGTACGTCCAATGCAGTGTTCTGACACATTTCAGAGTGGAAAAAAAGTGTTTTGAAACGAATTATGAGATTTAAGGGTAGAAAACCTGAATTAGAAACAAAACTAAACTATTTGTTTATTTGACTCGTGTATATTTTTTGTTCTGTCATGAATCTGACCAACACCTGAACAGGTACCGAAGAACTCTTTCTCCAAAACATACTGTAAGGCGGAATATAAAATCACATACGGTTAGATTTCTTTTTCACTCTGTATCTTAAGAAAGAATCGAGTCTTTTCATGTTTGATGTTTCCCAGACGGCAATTATGAACAGGCTCTGCTGAGGATCGGTCCCCCCACTCATCCGCCTACGTACACACTTTTTTTTTTTTTTTTTTTCTCAGCTCACTGCTCATGTCAATCTCTCGTCTCTCTCTCTTTCTCTATTTCTGTCTCTCTGAAACCCTCCTTTAGGAAACAAGAATGGAAAAAAAAAAAAACTTCATAAACAGCCGTTTGAAACTGAGAAGTACTTCTAATACGTAGATGTAAACTTTTTTTTTTTAAAAAAAAAGAAAAGCACAAAAAAAAAGCACAGGATTGGCATATTTACTGCAGAACTAGAAGTAGAGAGAAGACTCCAGGAAACTGTATTTGTGTGTATTTTGTGCACGTATTAGCTAGAAAGTGGGACGATGTGGGGAACGGAGAAGCGATCTCCGTCCCACACACGGGTCAACGCCCAGCAGTGGGTCACTGAAAGTCCCTTTAAGCTTCCCTCTTCCCGCTGAGGCTGTGGAAGTGTTTGTGTCTGTAGGATGGGCTTTAGAGGCCTGGCTGTGGCTGTGGGTGTCAGATTTGAGCCCACTGATCACACCGAGTACAAAAGTCCCTCTTTTCTGTGTGTGTTTGCGGAGAGGCGTCCGTCCTCTAGCGCCAGCTCTGCCGTCAGTGCTCCGAGTCCCACGTCCAAAAGCTCGGCTTTGAATTACAGGGTTACAACAATGCAGCCGTGGAGCTCCAAATGGAGGAAAGATTTAGCGTAAAGAATTCTATGCACTTTATTTTTTTAATCACACACCCATCATACTCATGATCACACGTTCATCGTGTATTCTTTCTCAAAACATGACGTTTGTCCTGTATCAATCTCCGTTTTTTATTAACACACGCATTATACAGAAGAAGAAGAAGGCAAATTCTGCCCTAAAATCGGCTCTTTTAAAAAAAAACAAAAAAAAAAGGTTTTGTTTAACGGGACTTTCTGTACCTTAAAAGAAACCACGAAACTTCCTCTAACCGTCTGTTTCTGACTGTTTTTCCTAATAATTTCCCCTAGTGGCTCGGCACATCCTGCATCTTTGTAAAACAAAACGGTTTATGCAAACTCCTTTGCTAAGCTCTTCGTAAAAACGATCCTAAAGACATCTTATTGGCAAAGCTACGAAAAATGTTTCTGCAAACAACAACAAAATGACGTCTTTTCCTTCAGCAAGCGAAAAGCTCTTATCTGATACTGTTTATCTTCGTATTATAGTGTTACACTAAGCCAAATATGTGATGACTGAAACCTGTTCTAGACTCATTTGAAGCTTCACGTACTGTAGTCATGTTCTGTTGAAAGATCGAATTTTTCTAAGCGTTTATTTCTAGGAAGAAGAGAAGCAAAAAGAAAATGTAAAGCCTAAAAATATCATATATTATATTTGATTTATAATAATCTAGCAATATTAGATAAATATGAGATAAATTTGCCCCTATTTAAAAACCGACACTTGATAAGATATTGTTTTTCTACTTCGTGGCTTGGCGTGAAAACCAGTGAATCGTGTTTTGATTGTTCTTTCGTTCCCGTCTCTCTTCTCTTTGCACACCGCAGTCTGTGTGATGTCACTACATGATATTTTCTTAACGTACACCATGATATACAGTTTGGAAATAGCAACATAACCGACTCACACAACATTTCCAATACAGTGCTATGCAAATGTTTCGAAATGCTGTGTTCACACATCGCTAATAACTTCCTGTCTGACACTGTCGGCTTCCTAAAGGTTAACCCCTGAGCACGTCTTCTCCTTTTTTTTATGCAGTTGTTAAAATATATATAGTGTAAAGTTCAGCGTTTGGGCTTGCTAACATTATTCACAGCACAGTGCTGTGAGAATTCTGGACTCTGATTGGTCAGAAGGCGTTCATTCCAGAAGTAACGATTTCAAGAATTCAGAACAAAGTTGGTCACATATCAAATCGTTGCCTTACTAATCGAAATCTTATCGTATCCAATTGCGCAATATCAGATCATATTGCATCGCATCCTTTGTGTTGTGTCATATTGTATCGTATCGTATTGTATCATATTATATCATATCGTATCGTTTCCTGTTGTATTGTACCATATCGTATATTATTACATTGTATTGTATCATATAATATCGTATCGTTTCGTATTGTACTGTATTATATTGCATCCTACGACTTCCTGTTGTATTGTATCGATCGTATCACATCATATGATAATGATAACACTATACACTACAGCAGAGTGAAATTCTTCACATACCCCAACATGACAGGAAGTTGGGTTCAGCGCCCCTGGAGCAGAGAGGGTTAAGGGCCTTGCTCAAGGGCCCAACAGTGGCAGCTTGAACCCCTGACCTTCCGATCAGTAACCTGGAGCCTAAGCCACAGCTAACAGCTAAGCCACCACTCTTGTATCATATCATATATCGCATCGTGACGTATATATCGTATCACATTGTATCGTATTGTATCAAATCATATCGTGTCACATCGTAACGTACCATAAAGTATCACATTGTATTGTATTGAATCGTATCGTTTCAAATCATATCGTATCACATCATAATGTATCATACTGTATCGTATTGTATCCTATAGTATCATATCGCATCACATCGTATTGTATCGTATCATACTGTATTATATTGTATCTTGTGGAAGCCTGAGGTTCACACCCCTATATGAAAGCCTGATTTTTTGTTTTTTGTTTTTTGTCATGTATAGTGTGTGTGTACTTCAGATAAATCCTTACAGACATGCTAATCCCTGAAAGAAATATGTGCCTGTAATTATCTAGCTCTGTTACCGTGACTGTTTGCTAAAGTCTATGTCCATTTGTGTTTCTTGCTGACTCTCAAACTCTGTGCTGAAGATGATTCAGTGCTGCAAGTGATGATTATGTGCTACAGAGGGGGGGAAAAAAAATCGCAAGCAAAATTTGGGTTGCAACTAGAAAAATAACAAATACGAACATGAAACTGCTGAAATCTTATTCCTGTAGTGAAGAGAAGCCAGTGAACGCTTCAAAGTGAAACGGCAGCATGTGCAGCAGTGTGAGGTGTGCAGCGTGTGAAGAGAGAGCGGCTGTGACGGTAGGCCTCGTGGGCGTGGGTGTACCTGTCAGGAAAAGCCACTGTCGTCTCAGCATCCTAGAGAAATGAGAAAGCAGGCGCCTGCTGTGCATACGCCCACCACAAAAATCCCCCTTCCATTTCAAAGGCTGAGCGCTGCACTGAGATGACATTTTCATCAGGTCTTTGCAAAGTTTTTCTTTTTTTTTTTGGTTTTACATTTTCCCCACAGCCTGACACGGTCTGTGGCACAGTGTGTTAAGGATATGAGAGAGACAGAGCGAAAGAGATATTCATCATGGTTTCATGTGGAGATAAAAAATATTGCATATGAAGCCCTTTCTTTGATGTTTTGATGTTTCACCAAGGCATGCAGGACAAAAAAAAAACAATGGGGGACATTTCCATTTCCGGGGCATTGATTATAACACTCTCATTTCGACAAAGAAAGCCTTCATCTGGAAAGAGCTTTCACAGTAGACACGATGATGGAAAGAACAACAGACTGCGACTCAACGCTCTCATGTACAGTTTAAGAAAGCATAATTAATTATGACGAGAAATGTTTTTGTAGTATATTATACCACGGCGCTGTTGAATTCTGGATTTTGATTGGTCAGAAAGTGTCAATGCTACATTTAACAATTTAAGACTAATAATAAGCAGGTTTTAAAAATGTGTTGTTATGTAACGAAGAAAAACATGTATAATTGCGTTTTCTAATGTAACAGTTATGGAAGGAGTCTCCAGTGTCAGCGCTTTTATAACGGTCAGCGATAAAGCTGTAACTTTACGTTTTCAGGACAGAGGAGTTATAATAAAGGAAATCGTTTGGACTGCAGATATTAAAGTTAACTATAAATGGATAAAAAGTGCAATGTGTCATTATTGGCAAATTGCTTCAAGAAAGAGAAAAACGACTGTTTATAGCTGCTATAACGTAAAAGAGAACAGGAGCTAACGTGTTTCACAGACATTGCGCAATATCAAATGTAATTCTAAATGGACAAAAAGAATAACGTCATTGTTTAATAAGTTGTTTTTTTTTTAAAAGGAATCACTGGTAAATTGTTGTGGTGTAAGAGGAGTAAAACACTTCAAAATGTTCTGTTATAGGAAAACAATCTCCTTCAGGATGGCAATTTTAACAACTCTTTGCGTCATGGTGCATCACACAACCCTGCCCTTGGTTATTTTCCAATAACAGCATGACCCGGCGTGTTTTCATACTTACTCATATGCTCCTAAAACCAGAACTTCCCTGGAAAGCTGGTGCTGGGAAATGGATCGTCAAGACCCCGAAAGTAGAGAAACTGTTTGTTTTATCATTGTTCAGAGTCAGTGTGCACTTTTTTTGTGCTCAGAAATGTTGCTCACTGAAAAACAAATCCTGGATGTGACATATAAAAATAAATAATAATAATAAAAAAGCATGGCCTTTAAGAGAATCTGTTATGTGTTCGTATGTTGTGATTAGATTTCTGAATATCAAAAATTCTTGAAAAATGTGAAAATTGACCTTTGAGGCTCAAATATGTCGTGTGCTATTGGTTTAATCTGATTTGTGTTTTTTGAAGTGTATTAAATAAGTATGGAACGATTACTTTTTTTTTTTTTTTTTAGTTTTTAAAGGTCAGGTCTTAGCGTTACATTTAATGTTGTGGATCATCTGAAAAACAATTTAGTTTCTGCTATCACTTACATTATAATCTATAGTCTGTCCTTCTGTTACTTACTATTGAAGTTAATAAGACAAAAAAAAAAAAGAAGAATAAAATATGTTACAGCTTTAAACTCCTGTGGAGTTTAATCAGGTCCTTGTGTGTCTCTACTGGTAATTTGTTGCCTTCTATTTGTGGCATGTTTTGCCTAGTGGATACCATTAAGATATAAACCATTTTGTAATGGTTTTTAATAGAAACCATTTTGTAATGGTTTTAATGGTTAACAGCTGATGGTTTGTAATAGTATTTATAGTGTAAACCATTAGAATCTCTGTGATGGTTTCTATTGGTTTGTATTAGAACAAGCGCATTAATATAAACTTGTATTATTGTCAGAGCTGCTGTTATAGAAAATTAAT
This sequence comes from Stegophilus panzeri, assembly GCA_024331685.1. Lineage (NCBI taxonomy): Eukaryota > Metazoa > Chordata > Actinopteri > Siluriformes > Trichomycteridae > Stegophilus > Stegophilus panzeri. The sequence continues at coordinate 29,412,768 of JANDJT010000199.1, read as the reverse complement.
CAACACCTTCTGACCAATCAGAATCCAGAACAGGACTTATAGTGTAACAAGGGGTATACAGAAAATTATTTTCATGTGTATATTTATGGATTAATTTCCAAGTATTGTAGTTATCGACATGCATATGGGTCTTTAGGAGAGTTGTATTGTGTTCATTTGACATCTCTGTGACCTTTACAGTGCCTTTAATAGAACCCGGAAGTGGAGTTGTTTATTTTTAAACGCCTTCGTGAGCTCCACTGTTTAAACGGCTCTATCAGGCCAAACTAGTCGATCGCGGTTTGAATTCATTTTGCTTCTACACTTTTTTAAAAGTGGATTGTTTGGAAAGTTTTAGCGTTAGTATTAACAACTGAATAACTTCTTAGACTAGTGATTAAACAAGAAAAAAATTAAAAAATGAAGACAGTTCGGCGAGACGAGCCGCTCTGGATCTGTTAGTCATGCCTTAGCGCAGTGCACCGAATTTGAAAATAAAACTTTTGCTATCTGAGTTAGCCAGCTAGCTAGCTGTTTAAGTCCTGTTAGCTTTTAATATTGGAGCAGTGTAAATTAGCCATTTAGTCACGTTATGCCATTATGAAGAAGGTTGTTAGCAGTATATATGCTGTAGGATTAATTATTATTTTCATCTCACGCGCTGAAGGAAACAGAGGATATTCCTATGCAGGTAAATGCTAGCTGAGCGAGCTAATGGCTAATCGTTTGCTAGCTAGCTAACTAGTACTGTAAGGAAGAAACGTTTATGTTAAGTAAAGCCTTAAACCTAATTTTAGCTTAATTATCTACAACAATTCACGTAGAAGTGTGCTTATTAGCTATGATTAACTGTTTATCCTAGCTAGAGAGCTGTGAATGCAGTACATATTAGCAGGATTAGTTGGCTTGTTGTTTTGTTGTTACATATACATGAACACACATATTGAAACAAATACAAAAAATGATGCAAAATATAGCATGTAAACTTAAACTCTTATTACTGCACATTTTTGCATGAACAAAAATAAAGATAATAGCATTAGAAAGGATACTTTCTTTCATTAAGCTGTTAATTAAATTTAACATAACACTATTTTAATTAAACTGTTCCGATTAAAGTAAACTGTTAATTAAACATTATTCTGATGAAACTGAAAATGAGAAACAAGTAAATAAATAAACATTCCAAGGCCGAACACGACCACTTCAGCTTTTGAATCGTTAAGGTTAAGAAATTTTTTTTAATATCATTAAATCAGAAAAAAAATTGGCTAGTGTCGCTGTGATTGACAGGGGAGACTGAGTAAGTCCCACCCCCTCAGGAAGCATGGACAGTTTTTCCACTTAATAAACTGTTACTGCATTCATCACTGAACAAAGACAAGCAGTGATGTTCCTCTAATCACGTGATCTCAGAGGTCCAGTGATGACGTGTTGTTAACGCGTATTAATTTATCCTCTATTCTCCAGACTGCACCTACGTGAAGCCAGACTACGCCTCCATCTACTATGGGGGTCGGTGCTTCTGCTACACCAGTCCCGCAATCAAATGGAAAGACTACTGGTCCACTTTCCAGGTATATACTATACAGGTCAACCCCCAAGCTGTGCTAAAGCGAACGTTGATAATCAAGCTAATGTGCCTGTAGGAGGAAGCGTTTTGCTGCAGCGTGATTTAATTTCACTTCCTGTATGAGTCTTTGATCAAAGCAGAGCTGAGTGTTCACAGCATCAGCCACGGTATCGCTTTTAAACCTGAAACCGTTTTTTCATGATGACATCATCAGGTGCTTCCTGCAAGGTTAGGTTAGCGAGATAAAGGGATTAAAGGGGAGTTAGCTAGCAGGAATTGGCAAGATAGCTGATACTGTAACAAACAAAATGGAGTCTGATACAGTGTTAATGGAAAAAATAAAGCAGTCGAGGTGGTGGGATGCAGTGGATTTCGCACGGGTTAAAAAGGGGGCGTGGCATGAGTAAAATTCATAATAAAATCAGCATAAAGCACGACATCGAGCGATTCGTTGCTTATAACTTAGTTGTAGATGAAGGATACGATACAGATATCGTCACATACTGTATTATCACTTTTATTCCTCTATCCTGTATCTGATTGGACGATAAATTCTATTCCTGGCACCAGTCGTTTACAAAATATGTAAATTTTGTTATGAATATTCAGTAGCATTGAAAACGGGTTCCTCCATTTTCGTTTCTGCGCTTTGCAACCAAATATCGATTTCCGGATTCTGATTGGTCAGAAAGATCACGGGTTTATTATCCTTTCTTTCCTTCTATGTTGCCGTTTCTATAGCGACGGCTCATATTCGCGCGACACGTAATCAACAATACGGAGACGTTTATTTAGCAGTTAGAGGAGTTTACATGTCATGACGTGTTAAATGTATCTATAAATGGATAAAAAGTACAAGGTGCTGTTTGTTAGTTAGTTAATGTGTAACTTGGTAAGAGAGTCGTTAACGTACAGCTCTGTGGGAAGTGCTTTTCGGGATCTGGAATGGAGGAGGAGGAGGAGATGGAGGTGGTGACTGTGACGCCGCTCTGTCACAGCACCTCATCCTTGATTATTTTCCTGCAAAAGCACTACACAGAGAGGTTTATTCCGTGTATCAGAATACGTCCGCTTGCTGTGACTGCGAGTCTGATCCGATCCGATCTTCTCACCGTGCAGGTCCAAGTGTCGAGCCACGAGGGCGTCGTGATCGTGTACCCGATGGAACCCAGAAACTGCCACGACTCGGAGAACCTTCTGAAGCTCGGCACGTGTCTGATGGAACACTACTGGCTCTCGAGTGTTCAGAAGGAGAGCACCGTGGACCTCCCGCTGGTTGAGGAGGAGGTGTTCTTCATGGCCAGGTCTCCCAGAGCCAGCAGCGAGTACACACTCTACGTCTCCAAACAAAGTGAGCACGACAATGACCACTCGTACAGACACACAGTTTAGTTTTTATCCTTTTTTATGTTCTGCTTCTTGCTCCATTATGTGTTTTTGCAGTTCAGTTCCACCACGAGAAGCTGTTTTGTAAGGAATAAAACACTCTGTGTTGTGTAGGAAATGAATCAACGCCAGGGTGGTGTGATGAAGTCACTGTCACGATACCAAAGATGTTTATTTTCCTATAACAGCGTGTGTGTAACAGGAGTGTTTTATTACTCTTATACGACAGTATAAGAGATTTTTACAAATAATTATTTTGTACAAATAAACCATGGGAATTATGTAGAAAAAATAAAAAATTAAAACAATGCAATAAGCCGTGGCCTTTAAGAAATGCTTATGTTCCGTGAGTCAAAACTAAACTGAATGAAACCTTTACTCTCTGTACAAAGTCCTGTTTGAGTGAAGCTCGGTCATACACACCGCGTCTTTCTGTTCCTGTAACCGTTAAATGATTTTATTATCGGAGTTCTGATGGAGATTAAAACTGTGTATTTTACATTCCAGGGTTTAACAGGATGCGGTTTTTCCTCTTCGTCTTCGGACTCGCGCTCTTCTTCTTTGCCGGAGGCATATGCAGGTAAACAGCAGGTGTTTATACTTCTTCACATTTTACAGTGATGTAAAATTTGACATTTTACAGGGTATGTCTGGGATTTTCAGTACATATTTACATTGAGAAGCAGGAGGGAGATGGGGAGGCATAAAGGGAGGGAGGGAGGGAGAAAAAG
>JANDJT010000199.1:29394782-29404790 GCA_024331685.1 Stegophilus panzeri | reverse complement strand
GGGGATAAGGATAGTGACGTTGCTCAGCGCCTCTATTTCACCTATTATAAACAATTCTGATTAGGGGTGGGGTGATGTGACAAAAATATCGTATCACGATTCTCAAAGGCATTTCTACAGTACACGATATTCATTTAATGTCTACAAAAATTGATTTTATATACGTTATATTTAAAAATACACCATTTTTTCAGCTTTGTTTAATCCGTTTACATTCTCTTCCCTTTTCTAGGAGCTCGTTATTTTTCTACATCTCCGGGGTTTCACTGGGAATGGTCTCCATTTTAGTTTTCCTGCTTCTGGCCCTGAAAAACATCGTACCGACGGTGAGTAACGTATCGACGTAGAGTTAATATCTTAAGAACTTAGAACTGGTTAGGATTGATGGTATTTTTCCTTGGTTAAAGCGAGGACTCTTCCTGTTACTGTTCGCTGCCGGCTCCGGTCTCTCGTACCTGGGCATCCAGAAGCTGATAAACGAGCGGGAAGAGATGACGAGGCTGTACTGGAGAGAGCTGCTCGGTAAAGCAAAACCTTCTCACGCTGACTCGCTTTATCCGTCCTACGCGTCACCTGCTGGAATTTTCTTTGAAAAAGTTTCACATTTACTCTGCCATTCACGAATTCTGCACTCTGATTGGTCAGAAACTGTTGATTAATTCGTTATCATTTTAAAATGATGTATAAGAACATTGATAATTATTTTCCTGTAACATCACAACACTGTTTTTTGTACCCACATCTGTCAGTGCTAAACTTTTTTTGTAAATACCCCCCCCCCGATCGTCCGATTACTGAACGCTGTAAGCCCCGCCCCCGGAGACATGTCTAGCTCCACTGCCGTATAACACCCTAGGCAACTCCAAAAACATACGCCATCTCACCCCATCGTCTAGGATATCATCCTTTTATAAACTCCTCACTGTTTAATTTACTCACTAAGGTAAAGTCTGGTACCGTTAATATTCGGCGGGGGCGTGGCGTGGCGTGCCTCAAATGCTGTTAGCTGCTGTGTAAATCAAGCAAGCACATCAAAAGGATATAGATCACAGGAAACAGAATAAGCTGTATAAAGTCTCCTGTTGGGAGAATATGTATGCGTTATATCCAGCCCTCTGTCCCACAGGTTACCTGCTGGTGTCAGGCTTTGTGAGTTTGGCAGTGTGTCATCGCCTCGGCCCCGTCACTAGCAGGCGCACGCTGAACGTGGCGACGTGGACTCTGCAGGCTGTAGGCGTGGTGCTGGCATGTCACGGTGTCACCTACGCTCCCGTGTCCTGGATATTGCTGGCTGTGCTGCTGGGGCTTAAGATCCTGCCTCTGCTGTTCGCCCTCGTCCTGGCCATCTGGAGGTGCTCACTCTTTCACTCATTTATCACATCTTTACTGTATATATACATCCCTCTCTCTTTCTCTCTCCATCTCCCTCTCTCATTTATCACATCTTTACTGTATATATACATCTATCTGTCCCTCTCTCCATCTCCTTCTCTCTCTATCACATCACGTCTTTCTCTCTGTCTTTGTTTTTCTTTCTTTCTTTTCTTTTTTGTGAAAGTCTGCACCTGTATTTTTGTGTAAGATACACTTATGCAGTAATTTCCCCCATATTTGAATTCACCGTTTGTTTTCTTCTCACATCCCCCTCCTCCCAGACAAACATGCTGGCTGCTGTCGATGTTCCTGGGTCTGTTCCAGAGGAGGAGATCACCTAACTGCAGGCTGCTGACGGAGGAGGAGTATCGGGAACAGGCAGAGAGACACACCAGAGCCTCTCTGGAGGAGTTGAGGAGGCACTGCAGCAACCCCGGCTTTCCTGCATGGGACACGGTGCTGAGACTCCGCGCCCCACAGAGGTACGCTGTCTGTAAACACCACAGCGCTGCTATCAGATCCTGGGTTCTGATTGGTCGATTAATTAACCGCCGATCGGTTCTCGTCTCTCGTCACACGCAGGTTTGCCGAGTTCCTGCGTAGCGGAGCCCACATCACGCCGTCAGAGCTGCAGAGCCACGAGCAACACTACAGCTTCGGAGCAGAGTACGGCGAAAAATCACTCCTGGACTCGACACCCACCATGACCACATCAGAGGACTTCAGCAACAACGAGATCAACACGAACACACACCAATCTCCAAACCTGAGCCCCTTCTCTTCTCTTCCTGATGTTCCTGCTCTGCCCATTCCTCCCGCCTACACAGCCTCTATCTGCCCCTATCCCCCCACGCCCTACCCCCCACTACCAGAGCGCCCGCTCACAGACGACGACGAGCCCTTCTGACTCGTCCAGCTCCGACTCTCACTCGCATCATCACGTGTATATAAAAAAAAACAAAAACGTTTTTTTTAAAGGTTTTTTTTCCCCCTGCTTTTATTTTAAATAATTTAAACTGGAAGATTGTTTGTAGTTGTTATTTTAACTTTGTATACATGTAAATAAAGACGCCACGTCTAATTCCTGAGGGCTTTTAATTACGATTCAGGGAAACACTGCCCTCTAGTGTCTGTGTTATATAATCACAGCACACACAGGAAGCTGGATTTATTCTCAATTTGATGTGGCATCGTCATGTGATATTTTTTATTTTTTTTTAAAGATTTTATGAGTAGATCATTTTACAGTAATGCATCACATCACTGTCTAGTTTTATGCCTTCTTTAATAAAGAACAATGACACTGTACAGTCTAATGTCATATGAAGTGATTATTATTACTCCTGCATTACAGGCAAATGAGATTTCTCTCACACACACACGGGTAAATTTATGACACACACCTCTCATCTTAAATATTATGTTCCCGATCTTTAGCTCTTAATTGTCGTTTTTAATCCGTTTCTCAAATACAGAGCTTAATTAGCATAAACACACAAGTTCTTGGGTAATAAATCAAATAAAAATGTACTCTGAATTAGATATTAAGTTCTGATTGGTCAGAAGGTGTTAATTAGTGTTAATCTCTGTGTAAACAGCAGCTCTGACAGTTAGTAATGCACTTTAATCTAATACTTTCTCGTTTCTATAGTAACGGCTCACTCACCTGGACTCCTAGAGCAGATTTTAAACTTATAGTGTGTGTAATCATTGACATTTCTGTGGCATAAAATAAACTAAAACATGGGGACTATCATTACCTAGTTACCCAAAATTAACCTCTAGCTAACTTAACGGTCATTAGAGAGCTTATTGACCTACATATCCTATCCAAACATTAAACTCTAGCTAACTTACCTGTTCAGCTGATATGAATTCATTTTACTGAACTTAACCATCAACTAACTACCTAACATTAACCTCTAAATAACTTAGCTGTAATTAACTAGCTACCTAACATTAACATTTATCTAACTTAGCTGTCATTAGCTAGCTACCTAAGCTTTAGCTAATCTTTAGCTTATAATTTTGTCATTAACTGGCAATCTAACATTAACATTAGCTAGCAAGTATTATTCTTTATCTAACTTAACTTTCATTAGCTAGCTAACTAACATTAATATTTAGCAAACTTAGCTTTCATTTGCTAGTTATCCAACATTAACCTTTAGATAGCTTAGCCACCATTAATCTTTAGCAAACTTAGCTGTTATTAACTAATGTAGCTGTCATTAGCTAGCTACCTAACACTTATACCTATTGCTAACTTTGCTTTCATTAATTTGCTACCTATCATAATATTAATCTTTACTGAATTTATGTCATCAACTAGAAAACTAAAATTAACATCTAGTTAAGTTAGCTCTAATTAAATACCTACCTAACACTGATCTATAGCTAACCTAGATGTCATTAACGATCTATCTGTCTAAGGTTCACCTTTATCCAACTTAGCTTTCATAGGCTAGGTACCCAACTTTAACCTCTACAGAACTCATTAGCTAGCTATCTAACGCTAAACACTGTTGAACTTAGCCATCATCATCTAGCTAGTTACATAACATAAACCTTTAGCTAGCTAAGATCTCATTAACTACCTAACATCTATCATTGATTATCTAGCTAGTGAACTTAGCCATGATTAACTAGCTACCTAACGTTAATCTTTATCTTACTTAGTGATCATTAATTAGCTTATCTAACATTAATATGTATGTAATTTACCAGCCATTAACTAGCTACCCAACATTAAGCATTAGCTGACTTAGCCATCATTAGCTAGCAACCTAATATTCACCTCTGAGCCATCATTAATGAGCTAGCTTACATCAATCTTCAGTGAACGTAGCCATTATTAGCTAGCTAGCTAGGTTTAGTTAGTCATTTAGCTGTGTATATTGTAAATAATTGTGCTCACAACTGAATTTTATTCCCATCAACAAACTTTTACTTGCTAAAATAGTTAGCATTAACAGAGACACTTATTATTTCATCATGTCCAAACTTTCTGTTTAAACTGAGGTCACGGTGTTGATGTTGGTGCGAGTGTTCTGAACGCAGGGCTACAGTCAGAACCTTCTAATATTGTCTCTCCTTCACATTCTACTTCTTTGGCTGCTTTCACACTTCACGGTTTTTTCCTCTCAAGAAAAGTGGATGGAGTGCTTTTGTGCCGATATGAAAAGAAAAATGGCTGACGTGACGCTCATACTGTAACCACAGCAACTTTCTTACCTGTGCCAGCTAGTATCTGCTAGCTAACTAGCCTAGCGTCCTCTCTAACTGAGCTTTATGCAGTTGAAATAAACACTGGTGTATCTCTGGTGATGACGATGCTGTTGTTTGTCTTCGTTGCAGATTCAAAGGCAGAAAATCAAGACAATTTGAGCTCTTTATTATTTTTAATTGGAACACTGATGATTAAACAAACATTTTCCCTTCACCTCACGAAGACTCGTATTTTAACTGGCACTGTGTCCTCCATGTTTGTTTAGGTTTGATTTTTTGACCTGACTAGCAACCCTGCTGAAAAAAAAAAAACCCCAATAGAAGCCATCATAGAAATTCTAATGGTTTCCACTACAAATACCATTACAAACTATGAGCTAACTATTAAAACCATTACCGGTCCTTAATGGTATCCACTAGATACAACATGCCACCAATAGAAGGCCTCAGGGGCCATTAGCGTTTCCATTAAAACCAATACAATTCTCATTATAACCATTAAAACCATTACAAATTCTATGAGGGTTTCTATTGTTTGTTTGTTTGTTTGTTTTTTCAGCAGGGAAGTGTGGCTTGTAGTTTGTCTCCTGTGGTGTGCAGCGTGACTGGGTGTGGCTTGTCCAGCAGTATTTAAAAAGTTACAGTAAGAAACAGGAATACATAACCCTGGAATGCTAACTAGTTTCAACGAAATAACGCACTAATCGATCAGTGGGAAAATCGGTTATTGCGCGCCAGGTTTCATACTAGCATCGTTCTCTGATTAGATTGGCAAAGCAAGCCAACTGAACACATTTAACGAGAGGTCGTACATGACAGGATAAGATGAAACCACGGTTATGGGTTATTTTTCTGTTTCTGAGTGTCGGACAGTAAACAGGAAGTGATCTCAGGTTCAAGTTGCGAGTGGGAGAACTGAAGAAACGTCGATTTGTCGTTCCTCCTATCTTCAGTGTTTCGGTGCTCTGTTGAGTATTTCCGTACCAAATGAACGAACGCCTGTCTCTTTGCGAGTGTCAGTTCACGTCAAGTGTGAAAGCAGCGTCATAAAGCCAGCGTGCGTGATTTCTGGAGAACGTTGTGGAGCGAGATGATAAATACAACAGGGTTTAACGTTTTCTGTGCGTCGTAATGTATAAACTCTGACCTGGCAGTGCGAATCGTATTTACTGCATGACCAAACACCAGCGTTCAGTTCAGATCTTCGTACAGTACTAAGAGTTTACATTTTAAAAGTAGTTTCTAAAGCAGTTTTTGTGTTGTTGAGCTGCAGACGTCATGGATCAGAGGTTCGAGATGAGTCTGGTGTGGGTGCAGGCTCCGGATCTTTGTCTGAAATCTTCTGTGGATCTTCTGATGATCCTCCCGAGTCTGTGTGATGGGAGACGGGATTATCAGAGACGGGACGATCAGAGACGGGGCGATCAGAGACGGGATTATCAGAGACGGGACGTTCAGAGACGGGACGTTCAGAGACGGGACGTTCAGAGACGGGACGTTCAGAGACGGGACGTTCAGGAGGATCAGGTGAAGAGATCTGCTCTGGAGCACTGGTTAAAGGACCTGGAGGAGTTTCTCCAGCAGATGGCGCTGCAGACACCTGCTCAATGCTCTCCTACAAAGACAGAGACAGGAAGGAGTCAAACAAGGACACACCCTAGACAAGTATAAATAACATTCTCGGTGGAGACTTTTCAGAAGCCAGTGAAACAGTGATGATAAGTGCCGTGTGGATTTTTTCCGTCTCAGGGTCGTTGTACAGAACATACTCCCATTATATTCCCATTTCATCAAGAATCACCAAGATTAAAGCATAGCTAGAACAAGCAGGAAGTAAACCCAAAACAGAGTAAAATGCAAACGTTTTCACTCCCCCATGTTTTTAACGGAAGAAAAGATAGTATAGCTCTTTGTTTTAACTACTACGTAATGCGAAAAACTACGCGGACATCCCGGGAACAAGACCAGAACGCAACGTAACGATCCTCTCAGCCTCCATTTTTGCACTTGACTGGAGTTCATGGTGAAAAATACATTAAGAGAAAATCATTTAGCGTTAAAAAAATATATATATTGAGGTTTTTTTTTTGGTCTTCTTAACTTCAAAAGAGAGAGAGAGAGAAAAGAGGCTGATGAGGGAATGACTGTTTATAGCGGCTATAAATCAAGCGAGAAAAGGAACTAATTTGTTCACACAACATTAAATGTAACAATAAATGGATAATAAAAGTATGACGTGTCGTTCTTTACAATTATAAACTGTAATCGTTGATGCGTGATGCGGTGCAAGAGGAATAAAACAGTCACAACAGGACAGGTGCAGTTATTGGAAAATAATTCAGCTGTGACTCTGCTTCATCACACCACTCAGACACTGATTATTTTCCTTTAACAGCACGACACTTAAGTGTTGTTGTTTTGGTTTTGTTTTAATTCCTTACATATATAATTCCTAAGAAAAACACCAAATCAAAACCACAAAGCCCAGGAGGAAAAGAAAAAGATCTCACCTTTAATCTGAGCAAAGAGAAAGCATGAATGGGGGGGGAAAAAAGAAAGAGTTGAAAGGTCACTCTCGCATTTCTTGAAACTGGTTAAACATAAAAAATAAAAATAGAAAAGATAAGTGACAGATACAGATCGTTAGTTAGCTGCTGTAAAGAACAAATGAGTGAAATGAAGAAATAGGAGACCAGAATTTGTTCTTATTAGTAGTATTGTTGTTGTTATTGTTTTCTATAGGACACACCCCCTGTAGGCGGGGCTCCTCAGCTGGACGGTTGCTCCTGAAGGTGGACATCATGTCTTTGATCTGGTGAACGGTGTAGGACATGGTGACCCAGGGGGAAGTGGACACCACCCACGCTGGCTTGCTCACATCCTCCTGCTCTTCCTGGAACTTGGTCTTCTTGACAGCAGGAGCTGCGGCGCTGTTGGTGTTGGTCTCGCCCCTCGTCTCCGGTTGCCTCTGGTTCTGCACCAAGTCGATGGTGGCGATGGGAACAGGACTGGAAGGTACCAGAATGTTCTCAACCTGCATCTGGTCTCCTGTGTGAGACACACGGGTTGTGATTTATCATCCTGTATTACAGGCTGGATGCATTTGGATGGAATAAAGCGCACATAAAGCGTACTTACGCCTGTCGTGGCTCGGCCCGATCAGGCCCTGGATGAGGGCGAAGATGAGCAGGATGACGAGAGACGCCATTCCTAAACCTCTGAAGGTTTCAGCCGCACCTACACACACACACACACACACACACACACACACACAATTTAAATTCAAATGAATGAAATAAAATGAAGTTTTCCATATTAGATGAATTTAAATCTGAATAAATTAATCTTTAAAAAAAAAAAAAAAAAAAAAAAAAAAAAAAAACAAAAAAAAACGGACTACAGAAAGAAATTGTGGAATTCCGCTTGATCTAATTCGAATTTAAATCTGCATATGAAAATAAACTAATTATGTAACCGACTAATTAAAAGATGAATGAATGAATGAATGAATGAATGAATTAACATAAGTTAAGTTTTAAAGTTAAATTAGATCAAGCATGACTGATAATATAAAATATTACACCAAGAAAGTGTGGACAATAAATTCAGTTTGAAGGCATAAAAAAAAAATAAAGCAATAAACATTAAAGTCTAAAAATCATTACATTTCCTTTTTTGGAAAACAGAAATCATTCCATATTAAAATAAATGCAAAGGTGCAGTAAGTGTTTCTAGAAGTGTGGTATTCATACAATTTTGACACAAAAGTTCATTAGGAACATCCGTACTTCACAGTATTGACCACCCCGACGTTACATTGTGGATGTTTTCAGTTGTAATTCCCCACACAGGCAGCAGATGGGGCTGTACACATTACACACCGCACCTTTAACATGGAGACACTCCCGTCACAGTGACCTGATGTCATTCCTGAGAAACATCACGGGTTTTTTTTTTTCATGTTTGCGCTTATTTTCTCTCGTCATACCAAAGAAGTTGACGAACACTCCTCCGATCATGGCGCCGCAGCCACGCCCCAGCCCCAGGTGGAGGCCTTGCAGGATCCCCTGCGCAGATGTCCTCAGAGCCGGAGGAACCGCCGCGCTCAGGTACGAGATACACGCCGCCCAGACGGACGCGTGGGTCAGACCTACAGGACAACGTCATTAACATAAATGGCCTGATTAGACGGATCAGTTCAACTGATTTACACAGTACACAGAGAAGAAGATAAATACGCACAGGTATGTACGTGTAAAAGGTAAACACTGGTATGAAAGGTCAATATTAAACGCAAACACCTATAGGGATCTGAAGTAACTACCTAAAGGGGGGAAAAATGTAAGATACAATGTGCTTTTACATTATTAAATAATGCATGAAATTAGCTGAAAATTAAGCTGAATCTGTTTCCACACACACACACACACACACACACACACACACAATATAAGGACGACATGTCCTACTTTTTATTCATTTATTGATACATTTAAACAAGGTCGTTTCTGTTGTCACGTACGTTATAGCAGCTATAAAAAGTCATTCCCTCACTCGCCCTCTCTTTATTCTCTCTCTTGAAGTTAATAAAGGAAAAACAAAAACAACCGCAACTTGTCATGTGACCGAGAAACCGCAAAGAAGCGTAAAATCTTCTGTCCTGAAGATGTCGGAAAACTTAAACTTACAGCTTTACCTCTGACACTGGAGACTCCTTCAGTAAATGTTAAATGAATAAACGCCTCCTTACTTTAAGAAAACGTTGTTGTTTTTTTTTGTTTTTTTTATCCGTTTATGTACCGTACAAGTCCCTATGAATGAGCTGTTACTATAGTAACAATAACGTATTCGAGTGAATAGGTGAATACTACTGAGACGCAGCTGGTTTGTATTTATTGGTCTTTATTTACTGCCTTCACTGGAATAAAGTGTAAATAATGACATTTTCTGTGTCGAGTCAGAGCTTTTATGCGGCAGTGAGATGATGTCCTTTAAATGTTCAAATGGCGTGATTGGGTGTGACTTTGGGCTGAGAGTAAACAGATTATTACCAAAATTATACTTTTTGTGGCCAAACCCATGTAGGACAATAAAGCTGACCTGACCTGAGTCTGTGCTGGAAGATCCAGACAAACAGGCTTATTTACTCTCAGCATATTTCTCATCAGGACAGTCATGGTAAAAGCTGCCAAACCAGCCTGGTGCCGTGGTGTAGTTACAGGAATTTCATGTGGGCCTGTTAAAGGTTGGGTCTGTGTCAAGCCTTAATAAGCATACTATTATTACTGGAACTCATTAATAATTCAGAACATTGATTATACCTTTAATGCAGTTGGAATACAAGTTCAGTTCAATGCAGATCCCAGGATAATCCTTTTCTTTCTCTCTCTCTCTCTCATATATATA
>JANDJT010000199.1:29323587-29345883 GCA_024331685.1 Stegophilus panzeri | reverse complement strand
GTCACATGAAAAGATATAATCAAATATTTACAAAAATGTGAGGGGTGTACTCACTTTTGTGAGATACTGTATGTATACATATATATATATTTACTTCACAAAAAAATAATATATAATTCTGGGAAAGACATTACAATTATGTAGGGTATTTATTTAAAAAAACAACAACAAGACAGAAAGCCAGTTGCTAATTAGAACGTAAAATGTACCTTTATGCAAATGATGCGCCTGCTCAAATTGTGCACAAATTTGCATAGTAACCAAAAGCGATGATGCTAGAATTAAAGTATTTCAGCTCTGACAGTCGTGCAGGTTTATATTACTGCACTCTTAATGCGTAATACGTTATCATTTCTATAGTAATAACATAATAACATTTATGGAAGGAATCTCCAGTGTCAGGGGTAAAGCTTTTAGGGGTAAAGAAAAGTTATTTTCAGGACAGAAGAGTTTGCGCTTCTTTATAAAACGTTTCAGGACATGCCGTTTTCGGAAAATTATCCAATTCAGGGTGGCAACAGTAACTCCGTGTTTAATTCCTTAGTTACCAAGGTGCAGTGGGGAGGAGATAAGACGCGTGTAAACAGATCTGTGTGTAAAGAAGGAGCAGAAACATTATCGCGTTAATAAAAACTGAATCAACACACAGACGGAAGTGTGTTGGTGTGTAGGTACAGAGACTACGTCTCGCAAAAAAAACTTACTTTTTTTTATGATAAATTATGGATGTTATTTTTAGCTAGAAAAATTTAGAAGAACCCATATGTTTAGCTAGAGAGTTTGATAAGAAAACAAAATGTCTGTGGTGTAGTAGTGTTTACTTTAGATAAACACACACACCGGGCGTGGCATTGGCATTGTGTGTGTGTGTGTGTGTGTGTGTGTGTGTGAATTATTACACATTTAATCAGACTTCCTGGATCGTTTGTTTTCCGCACAAACGTATTGAACACGTGTCACTTCATAATCATTTTTGTTTGCATAGTGCTCCTCTCATGCTGTTTGATAATTACGCGTCTGATTTCCCACAGCTGGAGTGTGTGAAACAGCTGGTGCAGGTGGGTTGCGGCGTGAACTCCTTGACGTCGCGTTTCGCACAGACTCCGGCTCACATCGCGGCGTTCGGCGGACACCCACAGTGCCTGATGTGGCTCCTGCATGCCGGCGCTGACCTCAACAGGCAGGTGGGTCACCTGTAAACCCACGCCCATGTCTCCGAGTCAAAGCACAGCCTTCCGGCGTTCATTGTTCACGTCACAACACGTTACGGACAGAATGCTGCGGTGTTATCGCAACGTGTCGTCTTGAGTTAAGCAAACTAACCATAGAGACCTCAAGGAACATGAGCGTGTTAAAATTTTTTTACACTATTATAACAAATTCTATCACTTTTGGCTGTCGGATAGCAAACTGACCTACATTCAGTCCTTCCATAAAACTCTCTCAGTGAAAGGACAGGGAGCTATCTCTCCATCTGGCCTATTTATGGCACTGAATAAACAGTAGCACTGGGATGTGACCTTTGCTTAGGTTTCATCCTTTAAATATCAGAGGTCAATGCTCTCGCTCTCTCTCTCTTTCTCTTTCCTTTCTCTTACTTTCTGTCTCTCAGGACTATGTCGGAGAAACCCCCCTTCACAAGGCGGCGCGTGCGGGTAGTGTCGAGTGTATTAACGCTCTCCTGATCCAGGGAGCGAAAGCTGAGTAAGTGTAAACTCATAACTGCTCTACAGTTCGTTTTCTTTTATTTATTATTTTATTTTATTTTATTTTATTTTATTTATTTATTTAAAACTCTCTGTCCTCAGCATTCCTGAAAACACTCCACTGCCACTTTTTATTCACTCAGGACTCTCGTCGAAAACACCTCAATGTTCACGTTTAACGCAGTAAACTTATCTCCTAACGTACAGTGATCATCCAGGTGTAACTGTGAATATAAAATGCTATGATGTTTACCCGCTCGCCTGATTTAAAACCTCTTCGGCATACATTTTACTAAATAATAAATACATGTACATTGCGTACATTATTATTATTATTATTATTATTATTATTATTATTATTACTACAAACATCTAGGTTATTTACAGTACTGTGCAAAAGCCTTAGGAATACTAATTATTAGTTTGTTTTTTTTTAGTACAAATTTAGTTAGAATTTTTTTTTCTGCATTATTGAGTCAGTACATTTTAAATTTCTGAATATTACTATTCCAACAAAAACTAGGCTAAATGTCAGCCAAGGAAGCACCAAAAAAAAGCACCAAAAAACTTTTGTACCTGAGACTACTAATGTTTATTAAACAAGCAAAGGGTCGTCACCCCAAATTCTGACATTGTTTATTTTATTGTTGTTTACTGCTTTTTATGGTGTTTGAGGGGTTTTTTTGTTTTAAGATAGAAACATTTAATTTTCAGTATTTTTGAAGGCATCTTTTCCTTACAGCATTTCTTTCGAGACTTTTGCACAGCAATGTATTTTATTATTATTATTACTATTATTATTACAATAAACACCTGGTCTATATTTGTTACTTTTACAATAAAAGTCTAGTTTATATACATTATTATTTACAGTAAACACCTAGTTTAAATACATAATATACATGAAATACTTAGTTTATGCACATTATATGCGCATTATTACAACAAACACCAAATTTATACACGTTATATACGCGTTATTACAACAAACAATACATTTATACACGTTATATACGCGTTATTTCAACAAACAATACATTTATGCATGTTATATACGCGTTATTACAACAAACACCAAATTTATATACATTGTTATAAACACCTAAGTTGTATACATTATTACAGTATATAGTTTGTATATATACAAATGCATTTCTATATATAATTATTACAATAATTGTTTAGTTAAGATAAGATGTACCACCTTTATTATTGGAAATTCAAGATTAAAATAAATTACATCATACAAATACATTATGTTTACAGTAAATACCTAGTTTATATAAATTATATACATTAATACAATACATACCTTGTTTATGTACCTTACTGTTATAATAAATGGTTAGTTTAAATACATCATTATTAGACTTAACACTTATATGCATTATTATTACAATAAACACAAAGTTTATATGCATTAAATAAATATTGCAAAAAATATTTGTTAAAAAAAGATTATTATTATTATTATTAAGTAGTATAATAAACACCTATTTATATGCACTTTTTTTTTTTTTTTTTTTTTTTACAAGAAACACCTACTTTATATACATACACTTGTTTACACTTTTCCAGTATTAATATATTTATATTTAACTCTTAATTTTTTTTCTCCAGTTAAATGTATTTTTGATGAGAGTCCTTTTTGAATATTTGTCCAGATGGAAGATTTTTTTAAAAGAAAAAAAAAAAGAAATCTTTCTGTGACGCTGATTAATTGTGTATCTGAATTGGAAAGTGTGATTGTTTTACTATTGTTTGTTATAATGTCATCATGTGCTGAGGAAATGCCATTTTTGTTTTCTTTTTTGTTTTTAAACTTTTTTTGTTGTTGTTTTTCATTTTGGTAAGTATGATTTAATGATGAAGCGCTGCAGAGTGAAATGCACATTTCCTCATCGTTTCAAAACACAGATGCTTTACTGGAGCTCGAGAGAGTCCTTTACATTGTTGAGAGATGCAAAGTAGGTGGGATGCGGCTGAGCGGTTTTAAACAAAACCAGCTGAATATGTAGTCTTAATAATCATTTGGGGTTTTTTTGTTTGTTTTTTAAAAGAAATGCATCTTATAGACATGAATTAATTGTTTTTCAAAAAAATTCTAAATATTTCAGAGTACATCAAACGTAGTGTGAACTTCTGTTAAAAAATTTTAATTAATTAAAGTTAAATTAATTAAAGGTTTAAGTTAAATAGTGCAATCCCATTAAGACTACTACAGTAATTAGGCTAATTTAAGCTTTCTAACTTTAAACATGCCACATTTTCTCCTGCTCATGACCTCTGATTCGGGAAGTTTTAGGAAGGCGTGTTGGTTATAATTTTCCATAATTGAGCACATAAGAGAGAAAGCTTCTTGCAGAACCTGATGGATCATTACGTATGTCAGCACGGCATCCATTATGTGATACCAGACACCGAAACATTACAGACACACCTGTTTATTGTTGATTTTAGGGCCTTGTACATAGCTGGAGATCAGCATGTACAGATTTCTCACCATTTTGTATCTCTTCACAATGAGAAATGACAAGTCTATTTAAATACTTCTGTAATGCTGTTGGATTTTTCAGTATCTGCTGTTTCACAGGAGCACATTTATGCTAACTGGTTGAAATAAAGATTTTAGCTTGTGAAGTTCTTTAGTTTTAAGTTGTACATTAGTCACATTTCCTAAATATAAATGTTAAATCAAATTTCTTAGCATCACACAATTAAACTGAATATTAAATATTCCTGTGATCTTATATCTGTATATAAATGTTGGCTAATGCATACAATTTTAAACAATAAAAGAGCTACACAATTGAATATATCTTAAATTAACCATGTTAAAAAAACAATGTGTAGTGCCATGGGGGGCGGGGGGAGGGGGTATTTGACAGAACAAACTTTTTAAACATAAACTTAAGTGCTAAAGCTATTAATAATATTACTTACTAGTACTAAGTAAAAAGTATAATAACAAAATTGTTAAAATTTTAGGGATTTTTATTTCTGAGAGATGGAATAGGTGAAATACAAATGTGTACAAAACCTAAAGTTAAATAAAAGTACTTAAATTTTACCATGTTGCATCAAATAAAGATATGTAGTTTTATAGAAATTATTTTTTTAAAAATATTTCACATATAAATATGTGGTTTCACAAGGAAAACAATGCATATTTGACATGTTTGACATCTGCTAAACCCCATTTTCAACTTTAGAAAAATGTAGGAAAAGTATACAAAACTCATAATAATACAAATGTATTATGTACATAATATCTACTATTAGTGTGTTTAATATATTCTGACAGTTTTTAGACAGTTATTAAAGCAGTTTTTAAAATGGATTTATTTTGGGCATTGCATGTTGATTTTTTATTTTTTTTTTTAGCATTTGTACGTACATGTGAATACAGCTGTTGGCTAATGCATAAAATATATAACACTAAAAAGGTCTACACAGGCTAAAATGTCTTAAATTTACCATGGTACATCAAATGGGGAAAAAAAAGTGTAGTGTAATAGGAAGAAAATAGCATATTTTGCACAGAACTGATTTTTAAACATAAACCTAACTTATAAACCCTATTTTAAACTTTAAAGAATGTAGGAAAAGTATACAAAAAGTCGAATGATACAAATTTTATTGTGTAAATGATATGCAGTATTAATGTGTTCATCATAATCTCATAGTTTGATATTGATTTAAAACTGTCACAAGATCTTAACTTTTTAAACTTAAACCTAACTGCTAAACCCATTTTCTCATTTTAAAAAGGTAGAAAAAGTATAGATTAAGTATCATTTTACTAAGTTTATTGTACACATAAATTGTAGTATGCCCTATTTGTGTGTTCATCACAGTTTCATATAAACCTTTAAATCTTTAAAAACTTTAGTTAAATCAAATTACCTGATTAACATCTTTATTCCTCCGGAATCATCTGCCTACAATATAATGAAACTGATACATCAAAATAGAAGAAACAAATATTTATTATTATGAATGTTGCAGAAAAGCAAATACATTCTCCATGGCTTTGTACATTGTTCTTTCTTTTATACCCTTTATTTGTGCGATGTCATCTGTGAAACAGCAGATATGTGCTAATAAACTTACCTGATCCTGATATTACAGTTTGCATGTTCAAAATTCTTTCAACTGGTCAATAAAGAAAAAAAAAAGGGAAAAAAAATATATATATTTTTTCTGACTTTGACTCTGAATGCCAAAAGTTGGTCATTTCCATTCGTTTTAAATTGAATTCCTCAATCATTAAAAAAAAATTATATTAGGGATAAGGTATAAGTTGATGCATGCCCAGATCTATATGTGGTTAAGTTTTGTTCAGTAGCTCAAACAAGCACAATTATAATTTAATGGTTGTTAAGGATATAATTTGGGTTAAAACTAAATATATCCTTAAGCCCAAGAAATATTTTTATTTCTACTTAGCAGTACACTAATACACTAGATTTGAAGTTAAAATGCAAAATATCAGTCGATGGTATTTACCTCGTTATTGGAATGACCTTCACAGAACTTAACTATACATGACCAATCTTTCTGCATTTCTTTCATTTTAAGTCTTACCACAACATCAAAATTTGTATCACTATACTTCCAGCATTAATTAAACAAAGTCCAGAGCCACCCTGGTGAAATGGCCATTTTGTGACGGCCTTTTGTCATATCGAACAACATGGCATTCAGACTCACTGTTCATTAAAAATTCCACTTTTAAATCAGTACCAAAAATGTTAGTTCTGGTGTTGAGGCCATGAAGAAATGTGCACACTGCAGTTGCTCGACAGGATTTGTTAAGATTTGTGCTTGTAATTCCTGTATGACTGTATATTTTAGTAGTACTAGTAGGGTTGCTGCAGTTTAAGGCAGAACTGAAGATTGTTGTAAGTATGTTTTCCTGTGACAGGTTTAGAACTTCATAAGCACCCAAGTCAGGGAGTACCTCAGGTCTAGAGTAAATGTACAGCACCGGGAAGGAACTGGAGGAATGAAGGGCTCTTTTTATTTCCTTTATTTAAAAAATATATATATATATATATCTCGTAATAGAGGTTTGGTAGGAGCAATCAAATTTATAGAAACTTTATAAACTAATTTAAATTCTAAAATAAAATACATTTTATTATTGTACAATATAAATAATAAAGTATATGAAGTTCAATATAAATAATAAGTAAAAGCCAATATAACAACATACATTTGAGCCACACGCCTTGGACAAAATAATGTCAAAACCAAAATACACAAGACACTCAATTTCTGTACTTAAACTCAAAACCATACTTGTTCTCAAATATCCATAGCAAAATATTAATACTCTGAATTAGAAACAAAATTTTAGGTTGCTGTTTTTTTTTTTTTTTTAGAAACAGTATGGTAAATATGGGAAATTATATTCAGATATCTGTATGAACCTCTGTGGATAATTTGGTCTTTCTGTGAATTAGAAATGAAAAAACTGAAACGATGAACTGATGTTTAATATAAAATCCTAAAAATGAGGAATATTCTGCATGCAAGATCTAAATAGAAGCAATAAAGATAAAAATATTAATTACTTTATGATAACTCATTGTGTTTAAACGCTTTAACATATTATAATTACCTTTTAGCATTCACATACTTATGCAATCCTTTAAAAATTGTAGCAGGATCAAAATGAAACAAAACATTTTGTGTTCAAGCAGACACCTTTAGTAATCTTAAGTAAGTGTTTCCTTTTTTCTAAACTAGAAATCTAAAATGTATGAGAAATTTTAAAAATCTAAAATAAAATTTAGAGTAATATGTAGAAATAGCAACTGGATATTTAATCTGTGCAATATAACTTTCATCAAAAAAAAAAAAGTTGCCTTCCATGTCTGAGGTTGAACTTACTTCATGAACTTGTTGAGAAGCTGAGCCTTAGAAGAGGTGAAGACATGAACCATTCATTGGAAACAACCTATAATGAAGAACGGCATGTGTTTGGTTACTTCAGTGTTTCTAATGATAAGTCTTTTATTATATTACATTCAATTTTAATATTCAACTTTGAGGTTAATTGTTCTCTGCTTTCATCCACACGATAACTGGAAAAATGTGCCCAGTCACCAGAATTTTTACAATACATAAAAAAAAAAGTAAATCTAATACTGTAAAGGAATTCCTTTCTAATTCAGACTTATGTCAGTTCAAATAATGAGGAAAACCAAAAATGTTCTCACGCTCTGGAAATGTGCTGGTCATTCCACAAATAAACATATTTATTCTCAGACTTCATTATTCATACTTGGAATTTACAGAACAACCCCAATTTCTATTCCTCTTCAAATTCTTTAAAGAAGAGCACATCAGCAAATATTTCAGAAATTCATCCTTCCCAGCTCGAAGTTAAACATTGTCCTATTTCTGGTCTCAGCATGACTTTTCTACACAGGAAAAGAAGAATGGAAGGTTTTCTTCTTCAACATCAGCATATAAATAAGCTGTTTTTGACTTATTAATCCAGCGTTCCGCTCTTTCAGGCTCCCCTGATTCTCGGATCTTATCATGGCGGGGTGATTTCTTGCACTGGTTTTATTTTACACTTTTATATTATTGCTACCCGATTGTTGTCTAAATTAGAACCTCAGACCTTTTTCAATGAGGTCCAGATGAAATATCCAGTTGAATCTACTGATATAGTACGAATCCATACTACAAATGATAATAAGAATTGACATTTTAACAATTATACCGCTCCACAGATTTAAAAAAATAACCTCAAACATAGTCATGTTCTTAAAGAGCAAAAATAATAGCATACAATCATAGAAAACGGTTTCTAATTCAGACGAACAGTTTAAAAAAAAAAAAAAAAAAAGTTTATTTAAAACATATTCTAGCACCGAAAAATAATTTTAATGCAATTTTAAATGTTAAAAGTAGGTTAGAACAAAATATTTTTCTATAATAATGCAATTTAATATAAATTTAAATGCACAAATCTTTTAAATTTTAAATAAAAATTTGTTAAAATGTTTTTTTTTTCTTTCTATGAGCCCTTAATCCTCCATGTAAAACAGTTTAGAAATGTTTTAGCGAAAGCGTTAGGGGTAAACCTCAGAACTGTACATTGCCTTAACTCTAATTTATCCTGTCTTCTTTATATTTATTTTTTTTATTTTTGATGAGACTTTTATTTTTTGCGTAGAGGTTCTTTTTTTCTTTTTTTTTTGTTTAAAAATAAAAAAAAATGTCATCTGCAGCGTTATTATTTTTCATGATTCAATGATTAAAAAAATAAATAAAAATATGTTGTTTTGTTAATCTTGTCACTTTTATCCTTAGGAAAGTGACACAATTACAGCCAAACCCTGCAGATTGAACTAATTTCATATTGTTAACTGTTGCCAAAAAATAAGAAAAAAAAAGTTTAGAGAAAATCTACACGTCTCAATGTTTTTACAGCCATTGAATTCGAAATGACTTGACTTTTTCAAGTAATCCTAGAAAAGGGGGAGAGCATTCCAAATAGACACTGCTGACTCACTCCAAGTTCCCTCAACGAAACTGCACTGTTGTGGCATTAGGAGTGTTCTCACTATCGCTCCCTTCAGTATCTACACTCTGGCAAACTGTTGAGGTATTTCTTGCGGTGATTGGTTTTACTGATAGGAAGTTTTTTGTACATAGACACAAGTTTCAAAAGAAAATACTTTTTTAATTTAGATGTAGTTTGTTTCTTAGCCCTGCATGCTTTGCTAAATTTATGCCCTTAAATCAAAGCTGTGTTTTTTTTTCTTTGTATTTGTTTTGGGTTTGTTTCTGTAAACTAACCATAGGACTTTTTATGTGTAGAACAGGTCTAATGAGTTCGCCTTTTCACGTTCCAGAATAAAAACGCATGGTTTAAAAGATGCCGTTAGGGCTAAGATGTGTTAGGCTAAGACGATAGCGGCAGGTAGTTTCTCTGAATAGTGAAGCAAAATATTTCAGAAGAAGAAAGTAGGGAAAAAAAACCCTGAATGCATCCATCATCATTACAATTCTATAAATTGAATTCATTGTAATGACTAAATCAAATTTTATTTTCATAAACATTGCAGCCTGGTGGGTCTCATAATACTGGAGTATGAACTACTTTTGTTGTTTTTATAGTGTTTGAAAAATGTTCATTTGCGGTAAAAGCAAACAAAAAACAATATTATGGTTTTCTAGCTACATTTTCAAAAAGGAAATCTCCCAGAAATTACTGTAAAGATTATTACTACATTCCACTGAACCTGAATGTTCTAAAATATCTTGCATAAATAATACATTTAAATATATAACTCTCTATATATTTTTATATACACACGTCTTTGCTGTCATGTCATTTACTTTATGTATTTATTTAACAGACGTAACAGACATTTATTTAATCAACATTATTGTTTATGATCGCTAGTTTTCATCTGTTGTACCTGGGAATAAAAAAAAATGCTCCTGAGTTGGTGTAGGAGCTAAACAGATTAATTGGTATACGTTTTATATACATCTACTATAAAAATAGTTCTCCATATAATACAGCAGCATATCGAGCCTA
Organism: Stegophilus panzeri; assembly: GCA_024331685.1. NCBI lineage: Eukaryota > Metazoa > Chordata > Actinopteri > Siluriformes > Trichomycteridae > Stegophilus > Stegophilus panzeri. Next base: position 29,335,608 of record JANDJT010000199.1, on the reverse strand, counting down.
AATTCAGTAACTCTTCAGACAAATCTGTTACATAAAGAAAAATCAGAGCGTCAAACTTTCCTACAATAGATTTTATGTAAATATGATGTAATGATGAGTGTAGGTTACTGGGCCTGTTAGATTTCAGTGCAAAGTATGAATTGTTCTCTTTCTGTTTTGTATTATTTGACCTCTGTAAGGTAAATCAAATGGTTGTACGTATATTATAATACATAACTACCATTATGTAATATATTAAGTTAGATAATGTACAGAACACTTGATAGTTCTGACAAATTTGTAAAAAGTAAATAAGTAAATAAATAAATAAAAATCCTAGCCACAAATTTCGAAATGTTATGGTTTTATTGCAGTAAAAAGTAAATTGTATTTATTAATCAAATGAAGTACGTAGTTCCATAGAAGAAATAGCCCAAAGTGACAAACTGCTTGACATAAAGCTCTACTTTTATTGAATTATTACTTAAATTCATAAGCATGTGGCTTAAGATGTGGTTATTTAATGTTAGCAAGTGTGATGTAATGTTATTTCGTACATTTTGATTATTTACACAAATTACACTGGAAATAGCTTTTAAATTACAATCCTATAATAAACAGCTTTTTTCTTTAATGTTTTTTTTATATATATATATCTGTCATTAATATTGCAGAAGCAGGATTCAAGCCAGGTACAAAAATAAAAGCATGCTTTATACAACTGTTTTCAAACATTTTATTCAGTATCTCAGGTCGAATTAAATATTTTTAAGAAATCAGTAGGACCGTTATTTTATCTACCTAAAGATGACCAACTAAAAGCTAAAATAATTTTTAGTGAAGGATGACAGAAATCTGAGGAAATATTTGATAAATTCAAGCAGGATGTGTGTAAAGGAAGCAATTTTATGACTATTTGATGTAATAACTTCAAAACTACACATTTGCGTGTGCAAGACGAGGTATTATATTTGTGTATAATTATATTCATGTAGTTCTTAGTTGTAAAAATGTTTCTGCTGTATATCCTTATGAAATTATATGAAATCGACGTTATTACTATGGATAACCAGTATAATTGCTAAAGTAAATCATCTTTAAATGCTGTTTGAACATTCAGATTTTATTTATTTTGGAAAAATAATAAATTGCTAAGATTGTGTTCAACAGCTCACTAACAAAACAAAAGTATGTTTTATAATTGAGACTGTTTACTTAGTTTGAAACCAATATTTCTACACCAAAAATGTACATTTTATTGTTAAAATAGACTTGCTATAAAAGAAAACTTGCACAATTCTGAAAGTCTGAATAAATTCTATTTGTGATTTAAGTGAACTACCACTGATTTGCATAAACTTTAAATAAAAAAAAAAAGACAAAAAAAATTTAATTTAAATTAATACTAGCTTGAATTTTCTACTTCCTGTATTGAGGTAGTTTAATGGATGAGATTTGTGATTAACCTAAATATAACCTGTAGTAGTAGAAATGTATAGATTCAAAATTAGTATATAACGAATATTTAGTGTATTATTTTGACATTATCTTCATTGAAAAACAGGCTAAAAGTAAATTTAAACTTATGAATTTTTTCAGATGCCCGAGTTTACATTTTAAAAAGTTAAAAGTAACAGTTGGACCCATCTTGCACAGCACATGTTGATTTTTAACAAAGAAATGTATATCTAGCCTAATTTTTTTCTTTATGCACATTTATAAAAAAAAATTTTCCTCATATTTCTTGCATCGACGAATCTGCCTTTAAAATGAAACCCACCTTGCTAAATTCTACACCTTTCAGAGTAACTGGTTGTTGATGCGATTCTCCTGTTTGATCGCAGAACTGTGTGGACACATTCAGGGTTTTTTTTGTTTGTTTGTTTTTGTTTGTTTTATTATTTTTATCTCATCAGATGTGTTAGGAATCGAGTGGGGAAAGTCTAATCAAATGAACAATGTTTGACATTTTAATTTCCATTCAAAATGTTTTGTTAGATATTTGATTTAATGATGCGTTTGTGTGTGTGTTGATGAATGTGTGTGATGTGGTTTTAGAAAGGCATATATTTTAAAGAAAGTTGAAAGAGAATTATATTTAGATAAATAAATTCATGAATGAGCAAACTTTTTTCCAAATTTGGCTTTGATAAATATCAATTAATGAATTGCTGTTGAGTGGTTGCACTTCACAGACTAGAAAAAGCCTCATAAAGCTTTTTTTTTTTTTGTAAGTAATCTTAAATAATTAGTAATTTTGTTATGTGTTATTTATTTAAACGCTAAGTTTCTTGGTTTAGGATACAGGGACTGTCCACTTTCACCCTCTCCCTGATAAAATGCCAAAGTCTTGACATGTAGGTGTTACAACAATGAATCTTTTGTCCTCTCTCACAAAAACACAATAACACAACCCTCGAACAACAAGTGGAACTATTATACAGTGGAAATGTTAGACATGTCACATCCAATAAAACACTTTTGAGAGAAAAACAATTGGGAGTGGGATTTAAACATGTATACTGTGGTGCTTGAAAGTTTGTGAATGTTCTATATTTTTGCATAAATATGACCTAAAACAACATCAGATTTTAAAACTAGATTAACAGCACCCAATTAAACAAATGAGAAAAAATATTATACTTGGTCATTTACTTATTGAGAAATATGATCCAATATTACGTATCTGTGAGTGGCAAAAGTATGTGCACCTTTACTTTCAGTATGTGGTGTGAGCCCCTTATGCAGCAATAACTGCAGATAAACGTTTGGGGTAACTTGATCAGTCCTGCACATCGGCTTGGAGGAATTTAATCCCGTTCCTCAGTACAGAACAGCTTCAACTCTGGGATGTTGGTGGGTTTCCTCACACGAACTGCTTGCTTCAGGTTCTTACAAACATTTCAACTGGATTAAGGTCAGGACTTTGACTCGGTTGTTCCAAAACATTAACTTTATTCTTCTTTAACTGTTCTTTGGTAGAACGACTCGTGTGCTTAGGGTCATTGTCTTGCTGCATGACCCACTTTCTCTTCAGATTCAGTTCATGGACAGATGTCCTGACATTTTCCTTTAGAATTCGCTGGTATAATTCAGAATTTGCCATGCACACCATTGTTGTTCAGTGTTCTCCTGATGGTGGACTCATGAACATGTGAGAGAGGCCTGTAGATGCTTAGAAGTTATCCTGCGTTCCTCTGTGACCTCGTGGACTATTACACATCTTGCTCTTGGAGTGATCTTTGTTGGTCTCCACTCCTGGGGAGGGTATCACTAGTCTTGAATTTCCTCCATTTGTACACAATCTGTCTGACTATGGATGCGTGGAGTCCAAACTCTTTGGAGATGGTTTTGTAACCTTTTCCAGCCTGATGAGCTTCAACAACTCTTTTTCTGAGGTCCTCACAAATCTCCTTTGTTTGTACTATGATACACTTCCACAAACATATGTTGTGAAGATCAGACTCTGATAGATCCCTGTTCTTTAAATAAAACATAGCGCTAACTCTCACCTGATCTTCATCCCATTGACTGAAAACACCTGACTCTGATTTCACCTTCAAATCAACTGCTAATCCTAGATCTTCACATACTTTTGCCACTCAAAGATATGTAATACTGGATCATTTTCTTCAATAAATAAATGACCAAGTATAATATTTTTGTCTCATTTGTTTAATTGGGTTCTCTTTATCTACTTTTTGGACTTGTGTGAAAATCTGATGGTGTTTTAGGTCACATTTATGCAGATATATAGTAAATTCTAAAGGGTTCACAAACTTTCAGCACTACTGTACATTTATACAGTTCCTCCAGAAAGCAGGAAAATATATGGCATAACACAGACACTACCAAGATCAGGCCAAATGGATTGCTCAGGCAAGGACAATTATCAGAGAAGTGTCCAAGAGTCCAGCTACAACACTGAAGGGATTACAGAACTCACTGGCTGAAATCGGAGAAACTGTACAGACCTCAACATCATCATCAGTTCTTCACAGATATAGGAAGCGGACAGAAGGAAGCCACTTCTGAGAAGGGACAGCTCTTGGAAAAAGATGTTGTGGTGGAGCCATTTGGTCTAAAGCCAAAGCATGTCTGGTGCAAACCAAATACAGCCCAACACCCAGGTAACACCAATCCTGTGATGAAGCACGGTGGTGGTAGCCTCATGATGTGGGGTAGCTTTTCAGGTGGAGGAACTGGAAATCTTGTTGCCATCACATAGAACATCGATGGAGCCAAATATAAGCAAAGCCAGATATCTACATTTAGGTTGAAAATAAACATTCTAACAGGACAATGAGCCAAAGCACAGGACATAAAATACAAAGGAACGGCTTGGAAGAAAATGCAAAGAGACCCATCCACAAAAGGACAGTTCACACTCAGGGGGTGAATACTTATCAATGTTCAAATAATTCTGAGAACATCTAAATACTTTATTTAATTTTTATTTAATTTCTGCAGAGTCACTTTAAAATGTGCAAAAAAAAATCTGACTGATATCTTTACAATTGATGTAGTACAGCAATAAGAAAAATAATTACTGAAGGAAGGAGGGGGTGAATACTTTCTGGAGGCACTGTATATTGATTAATAATGAGCTCCAGTTAATTCTTTTTTTTATTATTTATTTATTACTAAAATCAATTCATAATGAGCCCTGAGTGTTTCTATTTTTTAATAATTTTTTCTTTCTAATTTTTGTAAAAAAAAATAAAATCCCCATGTTTCAAATTCTATGCACCTTATTTGGTTTATTTATGTAGCACAATTTTGTCTACACCGTAATTCAGGATGCTTTGCAAAGCAATTATTTAAGATGGAGATTGTGGACAATACTGATTCAATATAAATAATCGAAAGATAACATAATGATTCAGTAAAGTTCGAAAAATATGTAAAGAAAATATAAAAATAGGACTTCTGTAATAAATAAATAAATAAATAAATAGATAGATAGATAGATAGATAGATAGATAGATAAATAAGTGGGTTAAATTGAATATTTAATTCACTTATATATAATTTTTTTAATTTTATTTAAATTGTTAAATAAGCTAAATTTGTAGAAAGGTCTGTGATACGTAACCATGTCAGCATGAGTTTCATGGCTCCATTTTGGATTGGGGGTGGGGGGGGTGGGGGTATAACCAGGAATCACTGAATGTTGGGGTAAGTGCAGAAACTGTACAGTTTGTTCATCCATGTGTTTTAGTTTGTTCCATGATTGCGACAGAAAATGAGTTTTATTTAATTTACAAGCCTGAGCCATGTATATTCTCATGTCCTTTGTTCCAGACATGTCTCGTTCTTGCCATAGGGAAAAAAATCCTTTAATAAGATTTTACTTTTTACTTGTATGTCTTGTTTCCAAAATACAGACTGATTTTATCCTTCTTCTCTCACATTTGTTACTTGTTATTTTTCTGAAGTTCTCCTTAAAGTTTCTCCTTATTCTTCAGAACCTCTTGATGAGTGTATTATCCTTTATCTTCGACAGGAAAAGATCAGCGTTCTTTTTACTTCATTATATCTATCCATGGATTTTTTAATGCATTTATTGAGATGCCTCCGAGGAGAAAACTTCGTCCAGGATATTGCTTCCTGTTTCTTTATTTCTTGATTCCTTTTTGAAGCCCGTACGTCCACACTAGCAAGCGGCAAAAGCGACAGGCGTTCATTTTCTATGCACATGAACCGATAAAGCATGCAAGCACACAGTATATCTAACAATTTTCACACCTTTTCACTTTAATATATCACAGTACATTTTAATCCTACACTGGAGTAAATCGTATATTGTAGGCTATACATTTTGGCTACTATCGTTTCTCATCAGAGCGAGAGAAAAAAAAAAACGCTGGATGGACGCTACACGTCCACGAAACTTTCTCGCTAGTGTGAACGTAGGGTGATTCGTTGCTTGTTTTAAAAATTAGACTTTAACATAAGAACTCCATTCAGAAGAAACTCAAAAACCCATCACGGCAATCCACCTTGTCCTTTATTCGGCTTTATTTCTCTTCTCGGAGGCCGTTTTGAAGATGCCGTCATCGTTCTGAAGTTCATACATCCACATTTGCAGAATGGATAACAAGTAAAATTTACGATTTCCACTGGCTTCATGTTTAGCGCAGTATTCCGAGGAAACAATAAAGGGTACTCTCCTTGTCCTTACCTTGTGTACCTGGAAATGTCCATATAGTGCACAAAAATGTTTAAAGGTACACTACACACACCCTTCTAGGTAAAAGAACCGTATTAAAGGCACAAAAGGTGTTACTGTTATTATTACAGCACCTGGTCTTGCCTCATGGTTGTATTCCAAGTCTTTAAACTTTTAATAACTTGATCCTCTGCTTCACCCCTCCCTTAATTCTGACTTATACATGCTTTCAGGCTTGTTCTGAACATCTTCTGTTGCAGTCAAAACTCTCTATATTTCCAGTACATGTCAAAACCAATTTGTTATGAAAGGCAGAAAGGATCTGTATGTGTTTGTGTGTGTGTGAGAGAGTGAGTGATTGAGATGCCTGTACAGTAGATCAGGAGCACTAACACATGAATTTTATCGTTGCACAGCTTGAGGAATGCTAGTGGACTGACCGGAGCCGACCTAGCCCACGCCCAGGGCTTCTCAGAGTGCGCTCAACTGCTGTCCAACGCCCAGAATCAGCAGCAGCTCAGCCGTTTTAACGGCTTCTCCACCAATAACTCTGTGGAGCAGACGCGCGGCTTCAGTAACGGCATACCCAGCAGAAAGCGGTCGTTCGGCTGCATCGAGTCCAGTCAGTTTAAAAAGGCCAGAACCAGCGGTAGGTCTGAGGAAGATCATGCCATTTATATGTGTGGGGGTCTGGGAAAACCTTTCACGTGGTCAAAAATGTTTGGACTTTTATGAATTTAAACGTTTGTACACTTCCAGTCAAATTCCAGCCTAATTTACTAATGGACTTAATGGACAAATTGTAAAGATTTATTCGTTTACAACAGGAAATGAGCTCACATGATCTTTGAATAATCACTGATTCATTCAGTCACTTCCGTTCTGTTGGATAAATCTTTTTATTCGGTCATGTAAACATTTTAAAACTTGTCTGTACACAGCGTGTGAGGTAAAAGCTCTTCTCAAGACCACCACATATACTACCGCTGTTATTCACCCTTATTTACCCCAGTTATTCACCCTTATTTACCCCTTATTCACCCTTATTTACCCGTTATTCACCCTTATTTACCCCTGTTATTCATCCTTATTTACCCCTGTTATTCACCCTTATTTACCCCTGTTATTCACCCTTATTTACCCCTTATTCACCCTTATTTACCCGTTATTCACCCTTATTTACCCGTTATTTACCCCTGTTATTCACCCTTATTTACCCGTTATTCACCCTTATTTACCCCTGTTATTCATCCTTATTTACCCGTTATTTACCCCTGTTATTCACCCTTATTTACCCCTGTTATTCACCCTTATTTACCCGTTATTCATCCTTATTCACCCTTATTTACCCGTTATTCATCCTTATTTACCCCTGTTATTCACCCTTATTTACCCCTGTTATTCACCCTTATTTACCCCTGTTATTCATCCTTATTCACCCTTATTTACCCGTTATTCATCCTTATTTACCCCTGTTATTCACCCTTATTTACCCCTGTTATTCACCCCTCTAATTCACCCCTGTTATTTGCCCCTTGTTGTTTACCCTTGTCACCTATATACTCTGTGTTGGACCTTAGATCTGGATCTTCAGATGAGGCTGATGAACGGGATGAACAGCTATGGCGGAGAGAACCTGATGGACACGGCGCGCGCGGAGCTCGGACCGGCGCTGAGCAGCACTACAGGTGGGAACGGATCCATAACCGGGTCATTTGCCCCCATCGGCTTGGTGGAGCAGGATGAGGAGCTGCGGATGGAGGACTCCTCCACCTCGGCTCCTAAAGAGATGGAGATCTTCACCGTGGCTGCAATGCAGATACCCTGCCGCTGCACTAACTCCTACGCCTACCTGTAGTGGCCTTAGCTGTGCTTGTGGGGGAGTTTGTAGGGGGCTGTGTGTGTGTGTGCGTGCGTGCGTGTGTGTGAGATGTATCTTATAAGAGGGAAAAATGGTTTGTTTTTATTTTAAATTGAACGCGGGCCTCGTTTATCACGCTAGATACGAACGAATTTATTCAGAAATCATTCAATATACAAGAAACGCGACGTCCAACAAAATCCTAGGTTGGAAAAAAACGTACGTATGTAGCGAGAATGTGCGTAAATATTTACGTCTAGAGATCACATGATTTCACGACGAGTTACTGAGGTCGTATATACGCAAATTACGCAGGTTATTCCTGTCAGTTACTCGCCAATTTAACAACGTTTTGAAAGAAAACGATTCCAAAACACCCCGTAAATGAACACGACTCAGACTAGCTGTTCAGTTAGGACAAAAGTAATGGCGCCCAAAGGCGCACAAGAAGCTTTAGGACACTAATGAATAACCCCAGGCTTTCGATGAGGACAAAAGTAATGGCGCCCTATAAACGGAGTAGCACTCTTTCACCCTTTAGTTGCCATTTGGTCTTGTCTCCTTTTGTGGGCGTGGCTAAACCTAAATGGTGTGGCCATTTATGGCTGATATGCACGTGCGTGTGAAGAGATTAATAAATGAGGCTCAGTAGTAAAAACTAATGTAACACCTGAACATAGACTGGATTACCATTCCCAGCTTGTATTTAGTTTCTGCACAATAATTTCCCTGAATCTGGTCATTTTTTGTTTGTTTGCTTGTTTGTGTTTTTCCCCCATGCCCTCGAGTCTCAGCGATGTGTGGGGAATTCATATAGTTAAACTTTCAACTGATCTTATCCCACATCATATCTATACTTATCGTTAACTAATGCAGCTTTTATTCATTTACGGTGATGTTTAATCAGATTTCTTGATCTTAAGTTCTCTTATTTTCTGTATTTTCTTTTCTTTTTACAAAACTGTGTATGACTATAGGTTGGTAATGTACTTTTTTTTATAGCTTTGGTGGTCATTTAATTCATATATGTATATATAAGGCTGATAGCAGGTTGTTACACAAGTTCATTTGCAATAACAGACGAAATGTACGTGAGCATGAAGTTAAAATGGTAGATAAAATGCTAACACACGTCTTCAGTGCACGGCAGGTAGTTTTGAGGAAGAGGAAGCACTCATTCTGTGTGTGTATGTGTTTAATATCAATGCGCTCTGTTTGTTTTATCATTAAATGTCTCAGCCTGATGTGGTGATGTGTGTTCTGCGTTTATATGTGTGTGTGTGTGTTTTAATAGTTAAATCTTCTGCAGTTCTGGAGCAGATTTGCTTTATTAAATCCTGTTCAACTCTGAGAACTAACATCCTGTTTATGCTCGGAATGATTCTGATTCCTTAAATACTTCAAACATCGGGTTTTACTTTAAACACAAAGACTCTCGGGTTTGGGCTGCGTTCACTCTGGAGCCGAAAATCTCAACAAAACTGAATAAATAAATAAATGATTGAATGAATGAATAAAGCTCTGATTGCTGATGGAGAAATTCTCTGGAAATTGTCATGCAAAAACAAAAAAAACGAACCTTAAAATATTCAAAGGCTTAAAAGCTTGGTTTCTTCTTTCCAGCACCAGGAAGCACTGGTGTGAGCGAGAACATGGACGCGGCGGAGAACATTGAGGACGAGAAGTCGGTTGGTTCTGAGGAGCGGTACGACCACACCTTCTTCCACACCATGCACCTCTTCCATGGGTCTTAGAGAGAGAGAGAGTGTGAGAGATGCCATAAACTTTTAGTAGATACCATCGTCCGATACCATGTGATGTATCACGTTAACGAACAGACAACAGGAAATGACCAACATCTTAACGTGGGTTTTAAACAATTAATGATTAACAGCATGACCTGTGAGAGAGTAGAGCAATCTCCGTGAGCGTGGTCATTTCAAAAAATGAGTAGTAACGTATTTACGAGCGTGGAGCAGAGAGAGAGAGCGCTTCATATCTGCGAGCACTGAGACACGCTTCCTTTCTTTAGCAACTAGCCCTGGACAGTAACTACTTTTTGTTGGACGATATATTGTCCCAGAAATAGTTGCCATTAAATGATATTATTGTCATAATATAACAGTATAATAATGCAAGTAGACCCTTTCAAAGAGTACTGAACTTTCAATTCATTAGGAATATTCAGACATTGGAATTCTGATGAAAACATCCTTTAAATTTAGTCAATATTCCGTCGTGTCGTATTGATTAATTTTAGTCAATTCTACTCTGACAAAAATGCCATAGAATATTACTCACCGGCATTTTAGCTGCAAAATTTAAACCAAATATTCACACATTTTGTATAATCAACTTAAACATATATCAACAAAAACATGGAAAAATTCAAACGTGCATTTTTATCTTCAAATCGACGAATATTCGAAGTTCGGATTTTAATTGCACCGCACTAGAGCAGACGAGAGCGGGAACGGCTAAAATGTCGGTGATGTTTGTTTTTACATAAACACGATAGCCGATATCGAGGTCGTGTCCGCATATCGTACGATAAGTCGATAACATAATTATTGTGACAGTCTTACTAGGAACAACAAATAACACAAACCGAGCTAAATAAATAAAGAATTGTGATGTTCCTGATCGATGAATAGTAAGTTCTTTACTCGTTTCAGTATCAGTGTCGATTCCTGTGCCAAAAACACCCTTTACTCGTACTAATACTCGTTCTGGAAAACCCTGTATCGATGCATCCTTCCTCAGGAGGATATTATGGCGTGCGCTACACATGTCCACGCAGTCTACTCTGTATGTATGAATCACACCGAGTGTTTCTCTCCAACAGCACATCAGTATTAATCGCAAAATAATAAGAGATTTTTATCAAGACTTTTTGTTTTTTTGTTTTTTGCCTTGTATTACGTTATACTGCCTTTATTACAGTCCTCTTACTTTGCTTTGAAATTGTCTCTTTATGTTCATGTCAAATAAAAAATCGTGTTCCTCGACCGAAAGTTGCTCCTTTGATTTTGATTTTGATTTTGAGTCACACTTTACGTATTCTGAGTGAACATCCACTCCACAATGTTATTTATTAAAGCAAAAAAGTTATCCAATACCAACTGGGTCTGTGTGAAAATGTATTTGCCCCTGTAGTTATTAATTCCCCAACTCTATGAAACTGCACTGATAATGGGGTTCAGCTGGACTAGAGACAACCAGGTCTGATTACTGCAAACCCTGTTCAATCACATCTACACTTAAATATAACTTTTTCAACAGCATGAAGTTGGTTAAAAGGTCTTACTCAGTAACACACTATGCCAAAGTTGAAAGAAATTCAAGAAGGTGATTGAAATACATCAGTCTGGGAAGGGTTACAAAGCTATTTCAAAGGCTCTGGGACTCCAAAGAACCACAGTTTGAGCCATTATCTCCAAATGGAAAAACTGCATTAGTGAATCTTCCCAGAAGTGTCCGACCTTCCAAAATTCCTCCAAGTGCACAGCGACGACTCATCCAGGAAGTCACAAAAGAGCCAAAGACAACATCAACGGTCCTACAGGCCTCTCTTGCATCAATAAAGGTCACTGTTCATGACTCCACTATCAGAAAGACACTGGGCCAAAATGACGTCCATGGAAGAGTGGTGTGGTTAAAACCACTGCTAACCCAGAAGGACATTAAGGCTTGTCTGAATTTTAGCTAAAACACACCTTGATGATCCTCAAACCTTTCAGGAGAATGTTCTGTGGACTGATGAGTGGAAAGTGGAACTGTTTTGAAGACAGGGGTCCTGTTACATGTGGCGTAAACCCATCACCGAATTCCACAAAAAGAACATCATACCTACAGTCAAGCATATTTTTTTTGATAAACCTGTGTTTTATTACTTTTTTTTTTAACAAAAGATCAAAAGGTTCAACAATAAAGACAATTTTTCAGACTTCTTTGCTCATATTTACCAAAGGTGCCAATATTAGTGGAGGGCACTATGTGTGTGTATATA
>JANDJT010000199.1:29309059-29323487 GCA_024331685.1 Stegophilus panzeri | reverse complement strand
AAATATTAGACAAGTAGATAGTATTAGGATTAGAGGTGATTTGTGTTTCTTATATGATGAAGAGTGGATAGGAACGTAGCTTGACTCTCTCTCTCTCTCTCTCTCTCTCTCTCTCAGTTACATTAATTCATCACTACTTGGGAAAGAAACTGAGTTCATTGACGTTTCTGTCACATCACTTCCGCATTACCAAAAAAAAAGAGAGAGAGAAAAAAAACCCAACCTACACACGTCACTCCTGCGGTTCCCATACAGACTGTACCAAGACGAAGAGTAGGGGTAGGGGACTCTCACGAAGGCTATACTGACAGCAAACTTATTTTCACTGATTTGTGTTTTTAATCCACATATTTAAACATTTTACCAGCTAAAGTTTTATCATTTCATTAGCATGGCACTAACTCCTACTTTAAGTAGCAAGTTTTTTTTTTGTGTTTTTTTTTTACAGTTTCGGCGTCGCGCCCACTTTGTGCACACCCTTCTGTGTGAACGCAATGGTTCGTTCCAAGCTCTGTCGTCAGAAAGAGACTCACTAGTCTGTGTGTGTGTGTGTGTGTGAGAGTGTGGTCGCTGTTAGCGGTAGCTTTAGTTTTTATTTAGTTAACGCTTCACTATTTTATAAACACTTAAATATTTCATCTGAATCACCAAAATCATGTCTACTCCTGCTAGACGACGACTAATGAGGGATTTCAAACGGTGAGATTTCGGTGTTTTAAAGAAGAAAAGCCGGCTCGGAGGTCTCCGGCTAATAAAGTGTTATTTTAATACGCGACCACCTGTATTCTGACAAATTCCGCCTTTCTCTATGGTGATTGGTTATTCACAAAAGCGCAGCGCCAATCGGGAGCTCGTATTTGACGTGGTAGCTAATCCCGAGGCAGGAGGCGGGGCTCGCCGGAATAGAGTTGGGCTGGAGGTATTTGCGAAAGCTAGCTATTTGGCAAACATCGTAAACATTCAGAATAGTGAATTATATTTTGCTTTACGTTATATTTATATAATGTTCTCAGGGTGAGTGGACAGATCTGTTATATATAGTGTGATGATAACGAAACCGTGAGCTAGCTAGCTGGTTAGTTAAAACTTCACCCTAGTTAGCACTAAAACTTCATTAATGTTCGTGTGAACACAGAGTTAGGGTTCAATTCGGTTTAATATAAACACTAAATCAACCGCTGAGGCTAGATTTCGACTCTTGGTGAACTTAACGAACATGTTCTTTGATATTTAGTGTTATGTTTTTGTTATTTTGATTAAATTATGTGATTAAAGGTGTGTGTGTGTGTGTGTGTTCAGGCTCCAGGAGGATCCTCCAGCTGGTGTGAGTGGAGCTCCATCTGAGAACAACATCATGGTGTGGAACGCCGTCATATTTGGGTACGAGATACCAGACGAAGTTCTGGTTATAAATCATGATGACGATGATTTCATGGTACACACATACATAGCCATGTACTTGGTCTGAGACATGATACAGCATCTCCTGTCTACTCTAGCAAGTCCTCCTCTTCCTCCGTGGTCGTTTTATTGCTGTCCGGATTCCAGACTTTTATCACTGATGAGACATGTATTTATCGGATAAACAAATCCAGTCCGAACAGCGCTTACGATAACCCAGACTACACGTTTCCGTATTTCACACTAACACTGCATTAATCAACCGTTTTACACACATGCACACACAGTCTAGTGGTGAAAACAAAAAGGAAAAACGTCTCACGAAATCGCATCAGAATTAAACCGTTCGTCTTTCTACAAAAACCTTTTCTGAAAACGATTTTTTCCATAAAATCTCACACACTGGGTCTCGTTTATCGATCTTCCGGTAAAAATGTGTGTAAATGTTTGTGCGTAAGCGTAAGCCAATAGTTGTACAAAAAGTACAAAGGGTGTTCCTGATGCGGCTCATTTGCATATAGTGACGCCCACAGAACTCCATAAAAGGCAAAGCGCACGGAGAGCTGGGAGCACGAAATGAGCAATCCGGGGAAAGACTGAAAAACAGAAGTGGAAGCCATTTTAACTCACTTCTACACCAATAACAATATTCAATAATCTAATAATAATAATAAGGTAGCGATAAATCCTCTGTCAGATGAGGCGTTTGTTTACAGGTGTTTATCATATCATTATCAGCTGAGAGAGAGAGAGAGCAGATGTGAGGAAACGTGGATCGGGTCTACTGTAACAGACAGACATGGATTTTAATCGGTATTTGGGGAATGTTAGAAACCGAAACATACAAAATACGAAGCTCACAGGTTCATGAGCGCTCCGATTAGCACACCTGGCTCGTTTTTGTTGGGATTAGTTTGTCGAGACAGGGCAGGTGTGATCAATACTTAGCTAAGGCGGATTCATGATGTTAAAAATATTTAACAAAACGTTTAGGGGACAAAAATATTAACATAACTTTTCTTGTTGTTGTAATAAATACCCAGGGAGGGTTTGTGGTGTTTTTGTCATTTATCGTTAAGGTTTTATTATCTAAAACAAACACACAACCTACAAAACTCTACAAAATGAACAGATCTAATAATTCACTTCTCTTCATCTGGTTTTGTTTTTCTGACCCACAGCCCTGAGGGAACCCCTTTTGAGGACGGTGAGTGTTGTACATCCAGATGTGTAGGATTTACAATAGAGTTTATAAACTGAATTTATCATAAGAAAAGTGAATATGGTGTGTGTGTGTGTGTGTGTGTGTGTAGGTACGTTCAAGCTGACGGTGGAGTTTACGGAAGAATATCCCAACAAACCTCCGACGGTGAGATTCGTCTCCAAGATGTTCCACCCGAACGGTGAGGTAAACCTCCGTCCTGAGGGGGTTTTATGTACACTCTCACTCACTCACTCACTCTCTCTTGCTCTTCACCATGGTGGATAGTGAACTCCATCATCACCAGGCGTCCATTTTGAGGCCGTGTACATTCAGAGAGACGCTTTAATATTTACACTTTAATAAACAGACACTTGGTACAGTCGGTGTGGAAATAATCAGCAACAACATCTGGAACATCTGTGTAGCGCTTAAACACTGACTGTGTGCAGTACTACAGAGCAAACTCACACTGTTTTACTTCATGTATCTTCTCTGTGTCTGTCTATCTGTGTGGCTCTCTCTATCTGTGTCTTTCTCACTACCTGTCTCTGTGTTGCTCTCTGTCTGTCTTCCCTGTGTCTCTTTTTTTTGTTTGTGGTTTTATTTGAGTTATTTATTTACTTAATACGGTAAAAACTATGTAACACCTGAATGATTTGAATGGTTTATTTCGTAACGTGTGTTGTTTAATAGCACATCAGTATAAATCTGTGTGTGTAATCAGTGTATGCAGACGGAAGTATTTGCCTGGACATCCTTCAGAATCGTTGGAGTCCAACGTACGACGTGTCCTCCATCCTGACCTCCATTCAGGTGTGTATTTACTTAACTTCACACGTGACGTCTCCAACACAGGAGCGAACACACATTGACTGTGTAAACACACACACACCAGTCTGAGGCCAGCGCAGATAATCAGAGCGTTACTCCTCCTACAGTCTCTTCTAGACGAGCCGAACCCCAACAGTCCGGCCAACAGCCAGGCGGCTCAGCTGTACCAGGAGAACAAGCGCGAGTACGAGAAGCGGGTGTCGGCCATCGTGGAGCAGAGCTGGAGAGATAGTTGACCACACACATACACACACACACCCTCTTTAACACTCACCTCCCGTTTCTGTCTCTGTTTAGCGGAGAGGAAATATTTACTCTTTTTTTGGGGTTTGTTTTTAAGTTTTTTTTTATGCACTTTACTTATCTTACAGGCTTGTTGTTTTGTGTTTCTCGTGCACGATCAAGTGAGAAAACCCTGCACGTCTCTCCCTCCCACCACCATTCTCATTCTAATCTGATCATGAGGAGTTTACCCTCCTAGTGCTGTATTCTGAATAAAAACTCACGCCGTGTCAGTATTTCAGGATGATATATATTATATATACTGTTTTCCCCCCTGCTCTTTGGTGTCGTACGCTATTCTGTGCATGAATGCTTGCATATGTACCCGTGTGTTCCAGCAAGCTTGTATATAAGACCCGTGATGGATTATATATGTACAGATTTTGCACTGGTTGTCAGTCATCTTTTCCAGCACTTGTAAATAATGGAAATTAAAAAAAAAAAAATAAAAAAAAAAAACGAACAAGAGGTGCGCCATTTTTTTTTTGTGGTGTCGGAGACGTGTGGGATTCAGAGTCTTGTTATCATGAACAACAACAGAAAAAGTTCTCTTTCCACTTTACACCATGTAGAACCATGAACACGAGGCTGTGTCTCAAATCACTACATACTTGACTGACTAAAGGGAAACGACGTCACTGTTTGAACTAAGAATGCGATATATAAAGAGGTTACTCTTTACACGCTCTGTGTAACAGTAAACGGATAAAACGTAAGCAGTGCCGTTCTTTAATAAATAAAAATGTCTTAACGCAAGTGTGAACAGGAAGCTGTTTCACAGACATTAAATGCGAGAATAAACGGATAAAAGCTGAGACTCAAATTGTACGTTTTGTGCACCGAGCCGCTTCGAACATCCCAGACGACCCAAAATGTTCACTCTAGACGTGATTTTTAAATAATAAACACACATTTTGTTGTAGTCCATCCTGTAGTGCCCTGTCATGGCTCCGCCCCTTTTCCTTCCTCTGTGTAGAACAGGCTGAGCGTCTGCAAAGTATTAATAGCACACTACATGTTGACTTCCTCAGCGTGAAGAAAGCATTCTGAGTAAAAACATATACCTTAGGTGACGATCTCTCACACACGCACATAGCAAATCCACAAAATCGTATTCATATCAAAACAGAACAGGTGAAATACATGATGCGTAGGATTCTGACTTTATTGTAATTGTGGTACTGAATATGATGTTAAGTGAAATACAGAAGAAATATCTATAAAACAGTAATATTGTGTACATTGAGAGTTCTGAGAGTCATGCATAACAATACAACTGGATTCAAATGTAGAAACTTTAAAGAAAAACTCCGGTCGTGTGTGTGTGTGTGTGTGTGTTGATCAGGAACGAGAATTTCTCTCTCTCTCTATAGTGATGAAAAATAAATTCAAACCCATTATAAAGAAGTCCAAGGGCAGCCTCTAAACGCCGCCAATAAACATTTAAAATACGTAACTCAAACTCGTTACTCTAACGGTAACACAGTCAGGGTTAAAAACCAACCGAGAGAACGTCTCGAACATCGAACGACTGCTTATTTAATCTTCCTTCCCGCTTATTTACATCATATTTTCTAATGAACTTAAGCAGTTCTGTTTTTTCAAAGAAGTGCCGATAGCTGATTAATAAAACATTTCTTAAGTATAAAATTATACAAAAACACTACGATAACCTTTCAAAACGCTCACCAAAACAAACTCGGAGCAGTATTTTTGTTTAAAAGTTACCGTATGTCCACACGAATAAGTGATTACGTGTGGGCGTGGCCTGTCCAGCGTTATTTATTATTAGTTCAGATGAGAAAAGTGAGTAGCTACACAGCTTCAAAAGCTAACTAGTTAAACGCAAGCGCACTAAGCGGTGTAGAACTCGGCTTCGTCCTAGCTTCCTTCTCGGATTAGATTGGCAAAGCGAAGCGAACTAGCCATAGTTGTAGCTAATAAAACTAGCCTAATGCGAATGTCAGTTGTTGGTGAAATTTAAAACTTAATTATAATGAAAGGAAACATAGGGATTTTTGTCCATAATAAATCTCTCTCACACACACACACACACACACACACACACACACACTAGACGTATTGGACCGAGTTAGAGAATGAAGAAAAAAAAAAAAAAAAAAGTACTAATAATAAAGCTGGTGTTTTCCTTTAATGCTGCTTCTTCTTCTCCAAAGTATAAAATGAACCAAACTCCATGTATTAACTCTTATTGAAAAGGCACTGTGTATATGTGTGAGAGAGAGAGACTATCTATTATAGGCTCTCTCCTTTTTAGGCCTCTCGAGGGTTTTGTCCATAGTCTTCTCGTTGTCTCCTCTGCACTTCGGACAGTACCACTTTCCCTTGGGCTTGTGGTGCAGATCGACGCAGGAGAAGTGGAACCACTCGATGGGGCACTTGTCGTTATCGCAGCAGATCATCTCTCCATAGGAGACCTGCTCGCACAGGCAGTACGTGGGCTCGTTCGGGTCGATGGGAAGGTCGGTCGGAGACGCTTCTCTCTCTTGCTTCGCTTTTGACCTCTTTTTCTTTTTTGTCGACGACGTCGATGATGTCCTGGCCTTCTTCTCTTTCGGGGTGACGACGCTCACCGTGTCGTCGCTGTGCTCCAAACCGTAATTGGAGTTGTCCCGGTTTTCCGATCCGCTTTTTTGCCGCCGTGAGCGTTTCCCGCTCACTTTATCACACAACCCTGGCGTCTCCTCCCGCTTTCTTTCGGCCCCCGTTTTGGCCAGAGACATCAGTGGCGTGGGCAGTGGCGTCACGTTTACCGGCGTCACGGCAGGGGAAGCGATGCTCCCGACGGACACGGTGCTCTCCGGAGAACTCTGAGAAGCCTGGAAAAGCTCCACCTGCCACTCGAACTGACGAGTGCGGTTCTCCACGAGCTCCACCATCTGCCCCGCGATCTGGAGCTTCTCGTCTCCAAGCTCTTGGGTACGGATCAGAGAGCGCTGGATGTGCTGGAGGAGACGCCGCCTCTGGACGGGATCAGATTCCTGCTTGTGCTTCTCATAAACGTCAGTCAGCTCCCTCAGGATCTCTGCAAGCGGGCCAATACAACAAATTACGTTCCGTAAAACAGAAGCAGGACAAATCATACCCCCCAATACATGAAGGGCAAAAAAAAAAAAATCTATCAAATGACTCAAACATTGACAGTTTTCATGTTTTAAAGCTAGGGCATGTGTCCTGGTTTTTTTTTTGTTTTTTGTTTTTTTTTTAAAAAGAGAAATGTGAATAAAAATATTTTATAAAAACAAATTGCATATCATCTCTAAACTTTAGAGAAGTTAGAGAACAAACGGCTAGTTAACTTAATAATCCACTTTTTCAACGTATTCTACCTTAAAAAAAAACGACCGTTATGTTTTTATATCTCACAAAACGTCAAAATACGCATTTTCGTGCTTTTATGTCAATAATTTATAAATATATAACTTTTGTTAATTTTATAAACAATAAAAACTTAGCTAGCTGCTAGCATAGCTAGACAGTAATGTACACGAGCTTTCTTATTACTAACTACAATATTTAACGTTTTGCTCATGCTAAAGCTAATACGCGTTAGCTAGCTCTTGTTAGCATTCTTTCCTCAGTAATAACGGAGAAAACGCAGAATTTAGAGCTGCGCGTGGCAATTACAACTTGTTGCTATGATGACGAATAACGGCCATAAAAATGAATTATAAGCTAGCGAGATAGACTTATGAAGAATGTTAGCTCGGTTATGCGCTAACTTCTACGAACTAAAACTAAACTTTTAACTTGAAATTTGAACATACTTCCAAAATAATCGCATTAAAAATACATGTATATGTATATTTACTTTGAGAGAACATTAAACCTAGCTGATTAGCTACGTTAAAAAGTTATTTATTTAACTAGCACAGAAAGATTGATCCGCTTAGCATGCTAATTATGGACATGCTAACCAAGCTAATAACGTCAGTGCGGAAAAAGACGTGATGTTTACTAGTGCAACTACGAATTATATAAATGATAGAATTAATTTTGATAAGTGTAATTTGTTTAAATAACGTTAACGCATTTTTATCCAACATTAGCGGTTAATAATAAACAACAATAACGTTAACCATGATTTAGCTACAATATAAATGCATTATAGTAAATGTAATATAGTTAGAACAAAAATAGTTATATTAAATGGTAAAAGGTTTATTTCCCCCCTCTAACATGCAGGTCATTATCTAATCTGTTTTTGTTTATTTCAGGGGTTTTGTTTATTTGCAGCTTAGCCGCTGCCTCGGGGGAAAACATGACCACGTGGTTAGATCAGAGAGCTCTATAAAGGTGTTATGTTCCATGTTAATAAACCAACCTTGATATTTCGCGTCTATTTCCCTCATTACAGAAACATATCTCTGTAGGTCCAGAGGTAACGACTCCACCAGCTCCAGGTATTCCTCCACGTAATTGGAGAGCACATGCACCGACTCTCCGTTTGCAGCAGGGTTTAGCATGCTGATCTCACTTTATTTCTTTCTTTTCTGCATTTACTTCCTCAGTCCAGGGTGAATTCGGGGACTGTAATGTGCAGCTCCACGTCTCAGATTTCTGCTCAAGAGTAAAAGTTCACTGCCCTGGATTGTTTTCCTGCAGAGCCGCTGCTTGTCTTGTTTTCACGCTGCTGGAAGAATCGATTCATTAACTAACCGAATCTTTTAAACGACTCTTTCAGGTGAGTCGATCGCGGGAGTCGATTCTTTAAAGTATTTTCATTTTATCGATTTTCCATTTATTTTAAAAGTGCATACACTTTCAGAAATAAAGTATCAAACTAAGTTACTTCTTTTATATCTTTAATATGTATGTAGCTACTCCCTGGGAAGGCTGTTTTTAGAAAAATATAAGAAATCACCCCCTCACTTCACTTTAGACCAGTGGTCACCAACCCTGTTCCTGGAGATCTACCTACCTTCCGGTTTTAGTTGAAGAAGAAGATCTTTAGAACTTCTCAAGAACTTCTTCAGGCTTCTAATGAATATATGGTCAAATGGGCATGATTATGGTTGGAGCTAAAATCTTCAGGAAGGTAGGTAGTTAGTTCTCCAGGAACAGGGTTGGTGACCACTGCTTTAGACCATCACTCTAATTCATCATTATCCTGATTTCTGTTATTCTTAATCCAGCATGTCTCTGGTACATCGCTACACAATTTTATAAAATATAGCTGCAAGCAGCGATTAAGGGAGCCAAGCACTTTGTTCTGTACTTTTGTTCGTGTATTTAATGTCATTTGTAGGGAAGTGTTTTTTTTTTTTTTTTTGTCCGTTTGTAATTTTATGTTCTTAGGTATCATCTCTAGATATCTTCGTTGTGATTTGGAGATTTTCGCTGTGTCCGCACAACGACAATAAAAACTGAATCCCTGAACCCTAAATCAAACGGTTAAAAAAAAAAAAAATCACAATTAAGTTCATTTCAGTTCCTCAAAGTACATTTTGCTAATGTCAAAACGGAAAATGGATCTAATTTTGGGTTTAGGAGACTGGAATATTTTATATTTACTTTCTTAATGTATATAATACAGTAAATACATTTCATATTTGATCTTTGGTTATGTCTGGTTATCTGCGCTATCTCTTCTGTCCTCAGGAGGTCGCTGTCGCTGTGATAATGACATTTAAGGACTGTGCGTGTGTGTGTTGTGTGAGTCCTAAACGTCCTAAACAGCAGAGTCCCCAGTGTTTAATTAACTCTTACGGTGTTTCATAAGTGTTTAATTACTCATCTGGTGTTTGTGTGAAATTTGTCACACCTAATACCTCTTAAACTTTTAATGAAACACTTGTGCTTAAAGCAGAGACACACACTCTGATTGGATATGTGTTTAGTTGAACTACTTGTAGATACTCTCTTCCAGAGGCATTTTGGGTAAAAACAACAACAAAACAGGATATGATGGAGTAAATAATCCATTTTGTTCACGTTCATTAAACCGAGGAGAGTAATTGAGTCACTGCTGATGACATGTGAAAAATATCAGCTCAAATAGGGATCAGATCTAGTGGGTGTGTCGCTCTATAATCACCTGACCACGACTGTTACTGATTGGCTGCAGGAATCTATTGCAGGTAGCTATTAGCATTCAGTTAGTTATTATCAGGCTAGCTAACATTTGACAAATTAAGGGTATGTCTCAATCAGCTCCCTAGTTCAGTAGTCAGCTCACTGATCAGGGAGTCGGCCATTTTAAGTTCTGTCTCAATCGCAAATTCCTTCAAGTGCACTAGAAGGTTCTCTCCCTAAAAAAATCCCACAATGCACCGCAAAAACCACGGAGCATCCATGCTCACTATGTCCCCTTACTGGAAATGACATCATGTTTTCTGAAGCATCGCAGCTCGAAAACAAAATGGCGGACGAGCTCTCAGCCAACTTCGTCTATAAACGTAATTAGCGTGCAATCGTTGCTCTCAAATGATTACTTACGATAGCGATTTTTTACTTTCTTTGACGTCCTGTACAGTCGTGAAAAAATAAGTACACCCCATGGAAATGGTTGCTGTTTGTTGTTTGTTTTTACATATTTGGACAAGCAAACATTTGATACAACTCACACGTATGATTAAGCATAAACAAATTTATATGACGTATAATGTCAAAAAGATTTCGGTCCTGCCTGTTATTGATAAATGCCAGTGGTGACTTATTTACAACGCGAGAACGTAGTCATGTCGCCGAAAATAGAGTCATAAGTGTCCCAAAGTGTAGTGAGCCAGGGTCTTTACCAAATCTCGTGTACACCATATACTGATTCAGGCCCTATAGGGAGACAGGGAGCTGAATGAGACATATAATTTAATATAATATAATAAGTTAGCCTTAGCCAAGGCTTAGTTCTGCTACGTTCCTTGGTTCCCTGTTGAAAGAGGCACTAAAATGAGACGTCTTTTGTGAAGAGTTCTTCTATTCTTAGGAATATCACCCTTACTAGAGTTTAGTTACCTCAGTTTTTTAAGTTCTACTAAACGTGAGAAGGTGAATTATGTCTTGTGTTCACATGCATTCATGGCATGTAAATTGGAAAAGATATCAAATCCGAGTTGACACTGATCCAGCGCTTCTTCAGGCCAGACCTCATCATCGCCTCAGTATCTGTGCATCCCTGATTAGCCTGTGAGGATGATTAAACCTATTTATACTGCTGTAATAAAATATGAATCATTACGGTCATAATGACTGCAATTATTTATCATTTGAAAGCCTTCAACGTGGGCGAGGTTCCTCATTAACTAACAATGTCATGCACCAGGTTTGTGTATTAGAAATAAACAGTTAACGCCTCAGTCAGGAATCAGGGTTTAATGTTCAGATCAGTGTTTAGGATCAAAACAACACCAAAGCACAAGTTACAGGGTTGAGTTAAGTGTGGAATGTTCCAAATATTTCATAGGGGTGAATGTAATCCTGTAACAGGGTTGAGTTAGTTAATGTTGAGTTCCACATTTAGGTAACTTTTTTTTTTTATATTTTCACACGTTCATTCTTCTCGTTTCACATGATTTTTCACATGTAGGGCATGCGGTTTTAGCGCTATATGTGGGGGGAAACTGGTTGACACGTGACGTGAAGGGATAAATTTAACACTGAATATTTTTAATGTGTTGCAGCTTCGTGACAGTGTCCATGGTGAAAAGTGCTATATAAATAAAACTGAATTGGAGACGTGACGAGGAACACGTGTAATCACGTTTATGTGACTTTTCTGTAAAGAGTTTCTGTACATATTGAAGAATATACATTTACTGTATAAAATAAGAAGTTTTGTGAGAGATCTCTGTGAGAAAATTTAAATGCAGTGGTGTTGAAGTGGAGTATAACGGAAGCGTACACACACACACACACACACGCATCTTTTATACACGTCTTTCATTTAACACCACCTTTTACGCCTTTAACTGTCAATGCACAATTCAGAGCTGTGTAAATTAGGCCAGTTTCCACATTAACATTGAGAGCCGTGTGTGTGTGTGTGTGTGTGTGTGTGTGTGTGTGTGTAGGCTGTGTAACTCCAGTTCAGACTCTGTTAGGAGTACACAGTGGTGTGTGAGAGCTTTGTGAAATGGTGATATATTTTGTCTCTGTGCTTGAGGTGGGCGTCTGCTGCCACGTTGTCTCCCTGTGCGTCACAGACCTGCTGTAAGAGTACAGCAGTGTGTGTGTGTGTGTGTGTGTGAGTGAATAAAAGGTGTGTTTTCATGACAAGATCATTCAGAGCACCCGGGTCATATCTGATACTCATTAGCACTGCTCTAAAAACACGGTGTGTTGTTTATTGTTTAGTCCTCACACGTCTCTCCTCCATTTTCCAGGTTTTTAAAAATATATTTATTTCATCTGTGCTGATAATTAAAGACAATTTAACCCTTTAAACTCCCAGGATCTGTTAAATGGTCCAGACTTGTATTCCTTTGTTATTTCCTGTTATTCTCACTGTAGATACTGAATAATTCATACTGTACTTAATGATAAACATGTGTTAATAGCCTACTGCTTTTACGTTTACATTGTTTTTTTCCACCAGCACACGTTTTTCCCACATTTTTCATGTAGCCATATGTCCTTTCCTTCCTTATGTCCTTTCCTTCCTTCCTTCCTTCCTTATGTCCTTTCCTTCCTTCCTTATGTCCTTTCCTTCCTTCCTTCCTTATGTCCTTGCCTTCCTTCCTTATGTCCTTTCCTTCCTTCCTTCCTTATGTCCTTTCCTTCCTTCCTTCCTTATGTCCTTGCCTTCCTTCCTTCCTTCCTTATGTACTTTCCTTTCTTCCTTCCTTACATCCTTTCCTTCCTTCCTTACGTCCTTGCCTTCCTTCCTTCCTTACGTCCTTTCATTCCTTCCTTCTTTACGTCTTTTCCTTCCTTCCTTCCTTCCTTCCTTATGTCCTTTCCTTCCTTCCTTCCTTATGTCCTTTCCTTCCTTCCTTCCTTCCTTCCTTACATCCTTGCCTTCCTTCCTTATGTACTTTCCTTTCTTCCTTCCTTCCTTCCTTATGTCCTTTCCTTCCTTCCTTCATTACATCCTTGCCTTCCTTCCTTATGTACTTTCCTTTCTTCCTTCCTTCCTTCCTTCCTTATGTCCTTTCCTTCCTTCCTTCCTTCCTTCTGTCCTTTCCTTCCTTCCTTCCTTCCTTCCTTCCTTACGTCCTTGCCTTCCTTCCTTATGTACTTTCCTTTCTTCCTTCCTTATGTCCTTTCCTTCCTTCCTTCCTTTCCTTCCTTCTCTTCATCTTTCTTCCTTCCTTCCTTTCTTTGTGCAGCTGATCCAAAAAGATTTTAACTTTCATTTTTATAGACGACAATCGACATCATCAGCTTTACAGAAGTTTGAGTAATATCAGCGTGTTTGCTCTTTGACCCTCAGTGTGGAGTGCAGTGAGAAGACTACAGATGTATGCAGATGGAGATGGAGGACGTTTCCCCGCAGGTGGCATCAACTCAGGCTCTGCGCTGCGTCTCTTCACTATAATGCCTTGTGAGATGATGCTCGTGTCTCGTCACGCTGCCTGATGTGTGCTTCTTACAGCGAGAGAGAGAGAGAGAGAGAGAGAGAGAGTGAGTGAGTCTGTCTGTCCCAACCCTTAAGGTACTTCACTGGAAAGCTGGAAATGTCAGGAGTGTTGACGGATGTGTTTAAGTGCATCAGTGAGAGCCGAATAAGTGCTGATGGTGATGTACGACCTGATGATCTGTCTGATGCTCAGCCACATGAAGAGCCCTCTGAGGAGAGTTAATCAAGAGTGACATGATTAATACACACACACACAGCTCTGTGGAATACATATGGTGAAATGCGAGAAATACAGTCCCCTCCAAAACTATTGGAACAACAAGGCCAATTTATTTATTTATTATTTTGCTGTAGACTGAAGACATCTGGGTTTGAGATCAAAAGATGAATATGAGAAGAGAGTTTAGAATTTCATTTTGTATCAGACCACCCGATCTGTAGGCAAGCAAAAATATTGGAACATGTGACAGACAGGTGTTTCTTGTTACCCAGGTGTGTCCTGTTAGAGTGATTGTTTAAACAGTAAATAGCTCTGAACATCTACTCTTGGCTTTAGCCTTCAGTTTCACCTGTGAAGACTGCATTTGTTGTTAAAAAGGATAAACCAACATGAAGACCAGAGAGCTGTATATGGGAGAAAAGAGGAGAATCATTCAGAGGCATTTCACAAACATTGGGCGTAGCCAATATAGTGATTTGGAACGTCCTGAAAATGACCACTGGTGTACTAACAAGCAGACACGGAACAGGTTGGCCAAGGAAAACAACAACAGCTGATGACAGAAACATTGTGAGAGCTGTGAAGGAAAATCCCAAAAGAACAGTCAGTGGCATCACCAACAATCTCCACAGGGCAGGGTGAAAGTATCAAAATCCACCATTCGAAGAAGACTTCGAGAGCAGAAATGTAGAGGCCACACAACAAGATGCAAACTACTCATCACAGAAAGATTCAGAAAGCCAGATTGGAATTCACAAAGAAATACAGAGATGATCCACAAACGTTCTGGAACCAAGATGAACCTCTACCAAAGTGATGAAAAGGCCAAAGTGTGGAGAAAGAAAGGATCTGCTCATGATCCAGAACATACAAGTTCATCTGTGAAACATGGTGGAGGTAGTGTCATGGATTGGGCTTGCATGGCTGCTTCTGGAACATTCTCACTAATCTT
>JANDJT010000199.1:29242340-29268838 GCA_024331685.1 Stegophilus panzeri | reverse complement strand
GACAAGTGAGTGAGGAGACACAAACCTGACCAAGTTACAGCAGTTCTGTCAGGAGGAAGCAGAGAAAATTCCAGCAAAGTATCACAGAAGCTCGCGGAAGCCTACAACAAGACAACGGCACCAAATACAGCGTTCTGGTGTTTCATTAGTTAACCCAGGCCGAATCTTACAGCACATTGTTCTCCAATTAACCGTGTTAATATCTGCGCTCAGGTGAGTTCTGCAAATGCACTGCAGATGACATGTAAATCAGTGAGAAGTGCGGCTGGGCTGAGAGAAGACACCTGCGATTCACACACAGCATGCGGCGTGAGGAGCTCGGCCTACGAGTCTGCACGCGTGGGCAGGTGAGAGGCTGTAACCTTTCGATCGAGCCGCCGCTTTGCATCTCGTTTGCATCTTTTCAACCTGAACCAAGTGCCATCAGTGAGTGGCGTGGGAAGACTTCTGCGTTCCTCTCGCTCACGATCTGCTCTGATGGGGTAATGCTCGTGTTCCCTTACTACTGTGTGTTTTTAGACACTTCAAATGTAATATTTTATATACACTATAGTGCATGTGCTTAAAGATTCCAGGTGAGTCTTACACGTTTTTATTTATTTTTGTCTGAAGTCCAGTATCAGTATCAGCCCAATACCAGCAAAACATTCTATAAAATATATCAGAATGATTAAAAGATAAATAAATGGATCGGATATTGGAGAAAACATATCAGATATTGCATATTGGATTCAGATTTATTTATTTTTGGAGCTGGAAGTGTTTACACTTCCACGTGACTGGTTTTTTTTTTCCCCTTTTGTTAGGATTGATTTGATTATATTTATATACTTTATACATTATTATATTCATTATATTTACAGTGTAAATGACTTTTTGTGAAAAAGTTTACCTGTGCAGTGCTTCAGTTAAAAAAATTAAGACATTTTAAAGTTTATGGTATATATGTACAGCATTATTCGCACCTTGCATTTTGCCACTTAATTAAAAAGAATGTTTATTATTTTTATTTTTAGGACTGTTATTATTCTTAGTTTTTAATTCTCATTTCTTATCTATAATGAAATAATTTTGCAATATTGTATGTAAACAGTCATGCCAATAAAGTACTTTTGAAATTGAAAATTTATAGTTTTTTAAAAAAAAAAGAAAAAAAGAAAACAATATCAGATGGTATCGGCGGATACGCACGGTTTCAGGAGCGGGATCGAAATCAGAAAAGAAAACGTGGTATCGTGTCATCTCTAATTTTGATGTGGTTTTTACACACGATTCATTTATTTTCACGTGATTTTTAAACATAATTCATTTAAATTAATTTTCAGATGTGTTTAATTTTCCGTGCGGTTTCATTTTTCACACCTGGTAACATGTTAAGCACATGACGTCACGTGTAATTTGCGGAAAAGCACTTTTACCTGTTTGGTTTTTTTGTACGTGTAATCACATTAATAACAGGTGATTTTTTTTGCTTTTCTTGCTCTTTTTCCTGTTCTCTCATTGTTGTTCTGATATTTATACTCCACTACACACCTTGTTTGTTTGTTTGTTTGTCTTGTTCCATTCTGTATGAGAGGTGACTAAGAAACAAAATTTTTTTTGACTCTAACAAAAACACCTCAATGGAAAGGAATGTGCTTTTGGTTGAGAGGTTTGCATTGTCAGCGTTGCGTGGGCCCGTGTCCTCTTCTTGATCTTCAGGAAGACCCCGTAATGAAGGTCAGAGCTCTGTGATGCTCCTGTGGCTTCCCGTAAGAGCTTAAAATAAAACAATATAAGAACCATGTTTCCCCACTACATTCCCCTGATCTTCCCCAGGCTGCGGCCTGCTTTAAAACCACTTCCTGGGTTGTGCTTAAGTCATTTCCTCCTCTGAATGTCAGAGAAGACAGACAGGACAGAACCGAAGTGTGCATAAATGACACATTAAATCTAGTCTAGCTGTATAACTGCACAGATGCTGAAAGGTTGAAGCACCAGTTGAGTATTTTCTTAATTTCGGTACAGATTTAAATCTGGTGTCACTCCACACCACACTAACACCAGGTGTGAATTATTTGGCGAGGAGCAGTGCTGAGGTGTTAAATGACCTGCAGATCGCTGGAGCATGGCCAGAGAAGGTCATTTAATTTATCATGTGTGTAATGTGCAGCAGATATCTTCACTGGAGTGTCCGTACAGGACCTTTTGCAGTGATATTACACAACGATGTGTTATATTTTGCATGCATTTGTGGAAAGTTCCCATTATACAGCACTTGTGCAGGTTTGTGTGTGTGAGAGGGAGAGAGGAAGAGTGAGCATTGCTATTGCACACACACA
Organism: Stegophilus panzeri; assembly: GCA_024331685.1. Classification (NCBI taxonomy): domain Eukaryota; kingdom Metazoa; phylum Chordata; class Actinopteri; order Siluriformes; family Trichomycteridae; genus Stegophilus; species Stegophilus panzeri. The sequence goes on along the minus strand of JANDJT010000199.1, from coordinate 29,266,517 downwards.
CACATGCCGTGCATACCTCTGTGTGGGTGTGGATGCTCATTAATACGCTGCATTAATGTGGTATGTTTGTGCTTAGGCAAGCATGCAGAATGCACCGACTCCTTCCCCCCCTTCCCCTCCTTTCTCTCTCTCTCTCTCGCTCTCAGAGACTAGATTACAACCTTGACACTGAGAAGGTGAAGTAAACCTACCGTGCAGAGCTGCATATAAATGGAGCAATGAATTATTAGATATGGTTCAGTGCACGTTTGTATACTTGTGTTTTGTGTGTGTGTGTGTGTGTGTGTGGACAGTCCAGTCCATTTAAAATGATATTTGGAACGGAAAAGTGAAAAAGCAGCGCCGATTAATTTGAAACATTTCTAAATAATTCTAAATAAACAAACAAATACGTAATGCATGGCAATCTAATTATTATTATTATTATTATTATTATTATTACTACTACTACTTTGTAATGTTTAAAAACGAGAACAGTTTGTGTGTTTACATCTTCATTTTATGAGCCCCTAAAATAATCTGTCATATATATTTTTAAAAAGTTGTATAAACTCCCTTAAACGTGAAAAGGTTTACATTTCGAAACGCTTTCCATGCATTCCGGCTCAACAACGTATTTTTTGGTCCCTGTGGCTTTTCGTAGCTCCATTACTGTGCGTGTGTGAGAGAGAAAGAGAGGGAGAGAGGGAGATAGGTCACGTGGTCACACATCTCTGGGCACCGACGTCATCGCCCTCAATCTCCAAAGCAACCACTCCATCAGCACGCGCGTCAGACGGCTCTGCGAGCTGCTCCGTTGCCTGGTAACACTCGCCCGGCGCGCTAGCGCGCTCAGAGCTCTGACGCGAGTGTGACGTAAATGAGGCGAGGCGGGCTTCCCATTTCGATACGGGATGGGAGGGGAAAGGGGGCGGAGCTCGGCTCGACTCACTCCGTCCAATCAGAGAGACCGTCGCTTGCATTAGCGGCGCGAGCCGAGCTCGAGAGCGGGCCAGAAGCGTCACCCTGGTTACAGAGGAGCTGCCTTTCTACCGGCTCTCTGTAGGAGCTGGGACGCGGATTAATACTCAATAAAATCAACTACAAATAAATACAATAAAGACATAAAGTAGCATGGTGGAGAGTTTCTGAACAGCGGGAAGATTAACATTTATCCGTGGAATGAGTGACACATGCGCGGGTTTGGGTTGTAAGGAAGGAGGAGGACATTATTATTATTGTTATTAGTGCGGGACGGTGAGTACTAACTTTCTACACACTTTAAAGAAATATTTTATATCATTTATATACTTGATTCACTTTATTCTCATCATATACACTATTATTCTAGCTTTTATAATCCTTAACCCTGCTGTCTGGATCATACAATTATTTACAATATAATTATTTTCAGCAGGATTTAACATTAATTAACAATATATTATTATTATTATTATTATTATTATTGTATTTTATATATAAAATGACATTTCCTTGTTTATTACATTTATATGCATGTTTTAAAAAAATTAAGTTGTGGATATTCCTTTATGATTACATTTCTACTTGAATTTTAAACCTTATCCGCTTATGTGTAACTGAAACGCAATAATAATAACAACAACAAAAATACATGGCATAAAATAAAGAAAAGCTGTCAAATTAATAATATTAATAATCATCATTCAAATTAAAACATATCTTATGTTCAGGTTATTTTAATTAACATTTTTAAAGGATAGAATAAGATATTTTTATTGCTTTATTATGCAGTGTATTTATTCCTTCTGAGTTTATATATAACTAAATAATAATAATAATAATAATAATAATATACACATGTATGTACTTACACATAGCAGCATATAGATGTAAGTGTTATAATTGACATGAAGGTTTTTAAAAGCATTCATGCGGGGTGAGTGTAGTGTTATGGTGTTAGAGTTTTATTCATCGAGTTATTTATGCGTTAACTTTACAGTCAGATCTTACTTATTTGCAGACGTGAGAGTGAGCCGAGGTCTTCTTGCTTGCACGCAGTAATCGGTATGGTGATCATGCGAGAGGCGAGCACAGGAGGGCCGGCTGCCGTGTCTGCCCAGGGTCGACCCCTGCAGGTGGGCTTCTACGAGATCATCCGCACGCTGGGGAAGGGCAACTTCGCTGTGGTCAAACTGGCCAGGCACAAAGTGACCAAAACCCAGGTACACATCATCATCATCATCATCATCATCATCATCATCATTAAAACACACGCTGCTGAGTAAACACGAGAGACTTCAGGGAGTTTAATTCCCATTTTATTAGCTTTAACGTGACGGCTTAATGAATGCAATTATGTCATTATTGTTGTTTTCTTTTCTTTCTAAACAGGTCGCCATTAAAATAATCGACAAGACCCGTCTGAACTCATCCAATCTGGAGAAGATCTACAGGGAGGTGCAGATCATGAAGCTGCTCAATCACCCGCACATCATTAAGCTTTACCAGGTATTCACGCTTTATATAACTTGGTCAGGAAACTCAATCGTTTCCAACCAGTGAGAACTTAACCAGTGGATCCGATCTAGAGATGAGAAATGTAACGGAAAATGGATAAAAAAGACAACTTGAGCACATTTACTTGTGAAATTGCTCGAATTTTTAGAACAGTGTGATTTCAAATCAACCAATTTTTTTTTTTACATACTACACTACAAAAAAAAAAAAAGAATTATTTTTTCCCCTAAACTTAAAAGTCTGATTAATTAGACACTAAGTCTGAGACGATGTGACAAAAATATCGTATCACGATATATGAAGATGTTTCTATGATATACAGGTTTTTACCAATAAACTACCAGGAAAACAGCAGTAAATGTAAATAAATAAATAAATAAATAACGGATAAAGAAACAAATGACTTTTATTTTAAGTCTGAACATACATTGTTTAAAATGGAAAATTCTGAAATATAAATGATCTTGCAATTCAATTTCTGTACATGTTACGATTTTAAAGGTAGGTTTAGCATCAAATCAGCAGTTTTAATTAATTTAAGTTTAAAATGTAAATAACGATATGCAATAAAATATGCATATAAAAGTGCACTGTGATGCTGGTTATGACAATATGGATATAATATCATCATATCACCCAGCTCTCTATTGTAGCTTTAATGTGTATGTTGTGAATATATTGTACCTTTAAACATGTTTACGGTGCATGACTGGACCTTAAGGACCACTGATAAAAGATACAAGATACACACTAATGGTACCTCCTGAAGTACCCTTGATGGTACCTGGTACACTTTTAGTAGATGGTACACTTTTATTTCTGAGAGTGTAATTCTGACAAATTAATGGGAAAAAACAGTATGTCTGATTATGTAAAGCCAAGCTGCTGGGTCATATTGTGCTGTTGCTCTGAAAGTTGATTACAGAAACTGTGTGTGTGTGTGTGTGTGTGTGTGTGTGTGTGTGTGGGAGAGAGAGAGAGAGAGAGAGATTGAGATTGATTAACCCGAGTCAAGTACAGTGTGTCCACTTGGTCACGCAGAACGATCTGTCTGTAAGTCTTTAGCCGGTAGAACAGGTTTTGACGCGCACACACACACACACACACACACACACACACACACACACAACCCGCCTTTCTGGTCAGAGTTGGGATCATATGATTTCCCGATACACAAATAGTATCATGGTGCACCAAAAAATCGTACATGTCTCTCATGGGCGTGTCAAGACCGCTACCGTTTAGCTTGTGGGCGTGGCCTGTCAGAGTTTCTTTAATTTTTATGTTTTCCTTCCGATTTTTGCGCGTCAAACAGTACACAGGTAAAAGTGCGTGTGCACGATAGGCTCGTTGCTACGAATTGTCCGAGCCAATCGTTTCACCTCATTTGCATAGAAGCCTGAGGATCTCTAACGGAGGCGTCGTGTCGTGTCGTGTATGTGTATGCATATAGAAAAGCCTTGTGCACTGTCAGTATTTTAAGCATTTCTTGCTATTTCTCAGCACCATTTGATCCAGTCTGGCTGTACAGTATTTATATTTAGCCAGAGAAGCAGCCAAGAGATCAAGGCTAGGTAACACGATGCTCCCACCACCGTGCTTCACACGTTTCTACAAAACTTCGTGCCATAAAGTTTCTACGATACTTCTGGCGAAGTCTGAACGGGATTTGGTACAGCTCAGACTGTACGCTCATACGATTGTGCGTGATTTTAATTTAATCGTGCACACGGACTTACAGCTTCACTCGTTGGCTGTTTTTTGTTTTGTTTTGTTTATTTTTTGTTTAGAAAACGAACAATTTCTAAACGACACGCTTTCTTGCTAGCTTTACAGTGTTTAAAATGCCAGGAGAGGTAGACACCGTCTGTCTATGTGTGTGTGTGTGAGAGAGACGGTTAGGTTCTCACATTCCCACCGTCCAAATGAAGCCAAGAGATCAGGAGGTCACGTCTCCTATGCCTGCGTTCTCCTTTCATAGCCGCTTCTCTCTCCCCGAGACTATTTAAAGCCCGTGAGGATAAAACACACACAGACGCCTTGCTGATAAATGCCGGGTTACACACTCCTCTGCTTTGTCGCTGCAGATGTGACGACAGTACGATCTATCACACACCAGGAGAGTGTAACGGGGTGTGTGTGTGTGTAACGCAGAAGGCTTTCAGTATGGAGTTTATCTCATGGCAAGTTTCCTATCTGGAGGCGTCATTACCGTATCGCACTCCCTGAAATCTGTGTGTGTGTGTGTGCATGGATGTCACAAGAGTCAAACCCGTTGTGCAACGAGCTGCTGTTGCGTTCCTTCAGGCTCTCCTGGGAACAGTCAGAACGTTCTGCGAGGCAGGCGAAGCTCGACGTGCTGCTGCTCAGGAATATAACGTAACGCTCGCGTCGGGACTCGTCGACTTGTCGGTGTTGCGGTTTTTTTTTTTCTTCGATCCTCTAACATGGTGACGAAAGACAGACAAAGACAGACATTTCCACACAGTTAAAAAAAAAATAAGAGAGTGAAATCCATTAAAAAACAAACAAAACAAAAAAAAAACTAACTTCCAAATTGTAAATAATTCGGTACAAAATTCAGCTGCGTCCAATCAACGTCTGTAAACCTGAAAAAATGTTATACACCTGTGATATCTTTGGGGAGGGGGAGGGGTGGGGAGTGTATTGTGAAATAATTATTCGCAATATCGATATTACAGTATTATCATCGTATTGCTCTAGCTTGTACGTTTTCACTATTTCTTGCTATTTTGAAGCACCATTTGATCCAATCTGGCTGTGCAGTATTTATATTTAGTCAGAGAAGCAGCCAAAAGGTCAAGGATAGGTAACACGATGCTACCACCATCGTGCTTCGCACGTTTCTGCCGAACGTAGCACTTTCCACTGTAAACTCCGAACGGGATTTGGTACGGCCCAGACCGTACGCTCGTGCATGATTTCGAACTGAAGCGTGCGCACGGACCTGCAGCTTCGCTTTACAGCATTATAACATGTAGGATTACATGATGTTGAAAACTAGAAAACCAGAGTGTCATAAATAACGGGACAGGCGTAATACAACACACAGGGAAATCGGCGTGTTGGTCAGTGTGGTGTTTTTGCAGCACTGTGTTTGTGTAGAGTTCAGCGACGCTGTCGGAAAGTTCTGGCGTGTTTCTCTATAAATAAGGGACGTGGATCAGGAAGCAGCTCCATGCGCTGGTGCTTATCGTGGGAAAGCAGGACATCACGTCAACCAGAACTTCACGTGTGTGTGTGTGTGTGTGTGTGTGTGTGTGTGTGTGCGGCCTCTTCACAAGCCCTGCTAATGCCAGCATTAAAGTTTAACAAGGCTGTAAAAGGAGATTTATTAGGCTGCTTAAACCCAGCAGCACCTTTCTGATCTCCACGTGTGTGTGTGTGTGTGTGTGTGTGTGTGTTGGCAGGTCATGGAGACTAAAGACATGCTGTACATCGTAACGGAGTACGCGAAAAACGGCGAGATGTTCGGTGAGTACAAAGCGACTCTTCTGATCCGTTAACGTTTCAGGCTTGATGAGTCAGACGTGACAGGTTAGAGGAGAGGTGAGGACAGGAAAAGACCACCAGGTGGTGGAACAGGTGTGGGATTTTTTTTTCCGTAGCCTTTTATGCAACACACACACACACACACACACACACACACCTGGGATCACAGTATGTGCTGCCATGAGAGAGAAAGAGAGATAGAGAGATATTATGATTCCTCTATCACAGCCATCTTTTCACAGAACTGATTGCGCTTATCGTTCCTCGTCTTCATCTTTCCTCCTCCTCTTCCTCGTCCTTTGCAGACTACCTGACTTCGAACGGGCGCATGAGCGAAGCCGAGGCGCGCAAGAAGTTCTGGCAGATCCTCACAGCCGTAGACTACTGCCACCAACACCACATCGTCCACCGAGACCTCAAGACCGAGAACCTGCTGCTGGACACGAACATGAACATCAAACTGGCAGGTGAGGAGAGCGAACACGAGTGTAAATGCGCCGAGCTCACGTCCCACGTCACATCCGGGGTCCCTCGACAACCTCATCTTTACCGAAGAACCCGTCAGGAAACCGCCATTTTAGCTGCCCTTGAGGTCGTGTTTATTTACAAACACTGCGTTATGTATTATTCTGAACAATTAATCATCTAGATATCACAGATAAATTATTTAAAATGTCACTTTTGTAGGAAAAAGTAAATGCATGTACTGTTTAGGGATGAAATGATATATTTTTGAAATCTTCCACTGTGTTTAAAGGGCTCGAATATTTATAGAAAATATCATTTTAATGATAAAAATAAAAAACTCTAGCAAGACAACATTTGACACGTAATCTTTCATAAACAAAATAACAACGTTGAAGCGTTCATTTGGAGTCAAACCTAGATTATTCATCGAATTTGTTATTTGATTTTGTGTAGAAAGTTTAAAGATTGCACTCGCAAATTCCTTAAAACAGCTTTTAAGCGTTAATAATAGTTTATTTGTATACAGTATTACATCATTAGCTGGCCGGGTATTAATGCATAGCCAGCGTAGTCCGCTGATGGGGTTCGTTTCCCTCACACCGTCGAGAGTCGACACACACGGGGCTGCAGGATGGAAACACTTCCGATTCGTCGAAAGGAAAAAAGAAACGAGGCCGATTATAAAACCGTATTATGTCGCTGAATAAGCTGTGCTCAAAGAAGAGATGAGTTTTTTCCCCTCGTAAACACACACCATTCAGCTTCGACTTGTTTACATAACACAGACACCCCTGAGCTAGGAGTGACGCATGGCTGACAAAAACGTCGCGTGACCTCTCTCTCTCTCTCTCTCTCTCTCTCTCTCTCTGTCTCTGTCTTATTCAGACTTTGGGTTCGGAAACTTCTACAAGGTCGGAGAGACCCTGTCCACGTGGTGCGGCAGCCCGCCGTACGCCGCGCCCGAGGTCTTTGAGGGAAAAGAGTACGAAGGACCACAGCTGGACATTTGGGTACGTGTCCTATATAATCTCATGCAGTCTCTGGAGGAGAGGAGATTATAACATCTGGAAACGTGTGCTAAATCGTTCGTGCGTGTGTGTGTGTGTTTTCAGAGTCTGGGCGTAGTGCTGTACGTGTTGGTGTGCGGCTCGCTGCCGTTTGACGGAGAAAGTCTGCCGGCGCTGAGGCAGAGGGTGACGGAAGGACGCTTCAGAATACCCTTCTTCATGTCAGAAGGTAACAGAATAAATCGTGTACCGTGCGGTTATAGGAAAATAATCAGTGTCAGGGTGTTCATACATCAGCACGAAGTTTAAAAACAACATCAGGTTATGAATGATATATAACTGTTACTATAGAAACCATAAGAGAATGCATTATTATTATAATTATTATTATTTTCTCAGACTGCGAGAACCTGATCCGGAAGATGCTGGTGGTAGATCCGGCCAAGCGGATCAGCATCTCTCAGATCATGCAGCACCGCTGGATGTTATCCGACCCCAGCGCCCCCCACCAGACCCTCTCACACTCCTTCACCGACTACAACTCCAACCTGGGGGACTACAGCGAGCCCGTCCTGAGCATCATGCACACGCTGGGCATCGACCGCCAGAGGACCGTGGAGGTGAGAGACGATAAATCAGAGTAACAGATGCTTACTTTACTGAGAATTATGGGGCGCTACGGCACGCGGCGTTAGTCACTGCATTAGATTATGGCAGCTCTGGTATCGGGGGTCAGCAGGAAAGTTTTAAATGGCGTCGATTGAGGGATTCGAGCTGTCGGTTTTGTCGCCGCGGTGACGGTGGAAACCTGGTGTTTATCCTAGACGCTTGCCAAGGCTTTAAATACGTTTCCCTGCTGGCACAGAGACGATAAACACAGCAGCGTCTGCTCCTAAAATCTGCGTTCGCTTGAGACGGTTTTCATTCTAATAGCAAAGCGAAAAACTACTTTTAACATCACAGCACGTGCAGACATACGCCAAAATGAGCGTTTTTGGACACTGTAGAAGCCCCTGCCCCCTTCCCAATATCAGTTGGGACACTAGATAAAGGAGTTGATCGGAAATCAAAAATGTAAAAAAAAACAAAAAAAACAAAACTGTCTGTTTTTATTACTCTTTAGGGTTGATTTGATATTCAATCAGTTAGAACAAGGAGGTGTGTCTACTTTCCTGTCACTCATGTTCTAGAGGTGTGGCTTGAAACCTAGGTCCTTATATGATATGATATGATGGGGTTTTTTAACAATTTTTTTAACATACACTCATTCTTATACTCCTTCGTAGTCACTCCAGAGCAGCAGTTACAATCACTTCTCAGCCATCTACTACCTGCTGCTGGAGCGGGTTAAAGAGCACAGGGTCAGCCCACAGCTGACCCGGCAATGCAGCGGCACTTGGACCCAGAGGAGCAGGAGCACGTCTGACTCCTCGTCCAGCCCAGAGGTCAGTGTCTCCTCACAGTCCCTCTCACTTCCTCCTCCCGGTGTGACATTACATCCCTCCGGATGCTCACTCAGCTCTTCCTCCTCAAGGTGATGGCGGAGTCGTCCGACAGCTTCCGCTCTGCCCGGCCTGTTGCCACGACGATCAACACGGCTCTGCACTCACAGATGGAGTGGGACCAGGGAGGTCTGTTTCAGGTCAGGAGTGTTTGTTTGATTGTTTTTTTTTTGTACCTCATTCGTTCTCATCTCAAAGCCTGTTATTAACCTCCTCCTCCTCCTCCTCCTCCTCCTCCGTCTGCAGCGGGTGGTGTGTCCGGTGGAGGCGAGTCTCAACGGTCTGCTCTGGAATCGCTCCATCTCTCCTAACAGTCTCCTGGAGACCACCATCAACGAAGAAGTGCGTCCCGGAGACCTGGAAGAGGAGGACGGAGCGCCTCAAGCCCCTCCCACACTCCTCGCAAACACCGCCTCGCGTAGACACACCCTCGCCGAAGTCTCCGCCCGCTTCCATCTCTGCAACCCTCCCTGTGAGTAGCACGAGTAAATAAATTCAGTGTGGATTTTCCTTCTGGTACACGACGCGTGACAGTCCTTTCAATTCAGGTATCGTGATCAGTCCGTCAGACGGCGCTTCGTCGGACAGCTGTCTGAAGTCGTCTTCGAATCCGACTCCGCCCCTTTCCGCTGCCGCAGTAGGAGATCTCTCAGCGCTTCTGGCGTCCGGGTTCGGAACCGGGACCTCAGGGCCCGTCGGAGCTCCTTTGGCTCTGTCCTCCAACCGAATCCTGCAGAACCAGGGCAGTCTCCATGCAGCCAGCTTCCAGGAGGGACGCCGAGCCTCCGATACCTCCCTCACACAAGGTGTGTGTGTGTGTGTGTGTGTGTGTGTGAGAGAGAGTTAATGATTATATGAGGATAGGATAATTGCGTCCTCTTGAAGGTTTTTATTTAGGCTAAAAATACAGAGAAACATGAAATTAGCCTCCTACACATGAACACAGCACTTTAGCAAATTAACTGAAGGTCTATAATAGTGTGTGTGTGTGTGTGTGTGTGGTGGACATGCTGATGTGTGCAGGACTGAAAGCCTTCCGTCAGCAACTGAGGAAGAACTCTCGTACCAAAGGTCTCCTGGGCCTGAATAAGATCAAGGGCCTGGCGAGACAGGTGTGCCCTCCAACCTCGTGCTCCAGGGGCAGCAGGGGGTCACTAGGGCCCACCTTGTGCCCCCCGTCAGGCCTGCAGGGCGCCGGAGGACCTCGAGAGAGACGTAGCATGCTGGAGGAGGTGCTGCATCAGCAGAGGTGAATTAGACGAATTCAGATTCGATCTGAACGTAACTGAGAAGAGATACTCGTATAAAAGCAGAAACTAGTGACCTAGTGACATTAAATTCCCACAGAGAGTTCTTTTCATTTCAATGCATTTCATTTGAGAAAATTCACAACATGCACTTTTAAGTCTAATCTAAAGAATCTGTATATATATAATACTTTGGGAAAAGTGAAAGGTTTAAAGGAGCAATTTGTCTTTTTGTTGTTGTTTTCTTTTTTAGTTTACAAAGTGCTTGTATGGGAAAAAAAATCTTATAATTTTAAAAGTCTCATTTCAGAAACCAGAAATGATGATTTAATTTTGCCGTGGAGATTTCTATCCTGTTTCTTCAGTTTTCTGGCCCTGAAATTAGCCCCGCCCACTAGTCGAATCAGATTTGACTCATTTTTATTTATTTAACCTTGTGTTTTTGTTGTTTTTTTTTCTTCAGGATGCTGCAAATCCAGCACCAGCCCCAGCAGCAGAGTGCGCTCTTCCTCACGCAGTCCCACCAGCTGCCCTCCTCCTCCTCCTCCTCTTCCTCCTCTTCTTCGTCTTCCCCTTCCTCTTCACCTCCATGCAACAGCCTGTTCGCTCCTGCTGCTTTATTCTCCAACCCTCCAGCCCAGACCTCCACCCAGCTGATTCCCGCATGCCATCGGAGCGCTGTTCCTCTTCAGCACCGCAGTCTGTGGCAGCAGAATGTAGACTCCTCTTCCTCATCTTCCTCATACTCATCCCTCTCTCCGGTGGCGTCCGCGGCTCATCTGCTGGAAGCCCGGCTGCACATCAGCCAGCAGCCTAACCTCCATGCGCATCCTCATTCGCAGCTCCAGCTCCAGAGCTACACCCAGGGACAGCTCTCGCTCTTACCCCAGCAGGTGAGCTGGAGCCTGGGAGGCAGCAGCCACAGCGCAGGCCCCGACACCCCCGAGCTCCAGGAGCAGCAGCTCAGCAACTGTGTGATGGTCAAATAAGGACCGATCCGGAGTGAAGTAGAACTGACTCGCAGGATGAGAACGCTTCATGTCTGAAGTGTGTGTGTGTGTGTGTGTGTGTGTGTGTGTGTGAGCACGAACTCAAAAGAAGACAAAGAAGCAATAACCAAACTCTTTACAGACGTCACGCTCCTCGCCCTCTAACTCCTGTCTCCCATTCTGAGAAAGCAATAAAAGATGGGGGCCGAAGTGAAGCGTAAAACACACACACACACAGAGAGAGAGAGAGAAAGAGAACAGACGTCTGTTTTTTTAAATAATCACGTCAGACCTGTAGATTTCGTCATTTACTCTTACAAATAATGTATGAAATATAGGACGGTCTTCCTTCTTTCTTACGAGTATGGATTTGAACCGTTATTATTTTTTGCTTTGTTTGCTGTAACTTTTTTCACTTCACTGTAGAAGACCAAAGTTTCATTTAGCCTTTTTTTTTTTTTCTCCTTCAAAACAAAAACGCAGTATCTACAGTTTGTAATTTAGCAAACTGCGACGCACAAAAACGGCTGAACGAGAGCTGCTTTACGAGCGGAGCCGAGGGTCGTTCATGGTACTTTATTATTTTAAGGAAAAAAAAAAATAATAAAAAATAATAATAAATAAGAGATAGGCACGAGAAACTAGACACCGTCATCTTGATGCATCTTGATTGTGATCACAGATTTAATAATATTTTTTTCTCTAATACATCGACGCCTCACTTATAATCATTACAACTTATTATTATTATTATTATTATTATTATTATTATTTATTTAGTATTATATTTGGTACTGTTGATTCACTTTTTTTTTAAACATTTAAAAACTACCAGAAATCTAGAACTGCGAGTTCTGTTGTTATTTCTGACTTGATATCTCATTATTTCGAGTGATTATCTTACCTTTGTGACTTATTAATAATAAACACCCCAAAACCTATCAATAAGAGTAGTTTATTATAGTTAAAATAATGGGATAGAAACACATTATTTCAAGATATGAAGTCAAAATTATGAGCTTTGGAGTTAAGTAAAAAAAACTATGAGAATAATAACTCGAAATAATGACTTAAGTTGAAATATTCAGTCCCTACGGGATTTCACGGAGTGTTGCGGCCAAAAATGCTCGATTTTGCTGCGGATTTTTTTTCTGAAATTTGCGATTCAACTTGCGGAGTTTCTCGTGCTTTTTTTTGTTTGTTTATGGCAAACTACTCGAATTGGCGAAATCGCAATCGCATGAAATTGTCTTTCGCAGTGATGTTTGTTGTTAAACGAGACTCGTTTTAGCTGTACTCATGTTCGACGCACGTGAACGCATGTTGTGACGTCACGTGACGCGTCTTGGCCCAAATCCACAGAAATTTAGAAAAATCGCAAGCTCCTCTAAATACGGCGTAGTTTTAGCATTGATTTTGCGTTCATTTCTGCGATCGCGAAATCCCGGAAGGACTGATGATTTTACACCCAACCCCCCCCCCCCCACATACACACACAAACTTTGCGTATCAAGGTTTCCGTTTTAAATAAAAAGCATCGTAAATTTAATTCGCGACAGGATCACGATGCATCAACCTGCCAATTGTTAATAAAACGGGAGAAGGCATGACGACCTCCTGCTCCGCTGCTCAGCACCGCATCTCGTGTAGATGCTCGTCATATTAAATGCACACACACTGAGCTTTGAGGAGCTGCTCTGACTTCAGTTCAGTCCTGCTCCTGAGTCCAGCTCCTCCTCTGTCGTATCACTACCTCCACCTCCTCCTCCTCCACACTACAGCGAGTTCCTCCCAGAACAAAGCTTATGGGATTAGTGCAATATTTCACACTCAGCTGTAGTACCTGTAGTACCAGGTCGAGAAGCCGATAGGAATCCAGCAGGTACTCAAAGCGTGATCTATTTTTGTTTGTTTCTTTCAGGAAAGCTCCATCAGGTTCTCTAAAACAAAATCAGAGATCTCTAATGTTCACAGCTGTATTATTTATTATTAGCACGAAAAGCTGTCCGGTTATTCTTTATAAATTATTATTATTTATTTATTTTAAGCGATTTCCGACATTAGACTTTGTAAACAAACGATATAAAGCAACACAAACCGATTACAGGTTTTGTTTGACATTTTACACCGGTTTCGAGTAGCTAAATCAGGGCCGGGGTCGTAAATCTTCCCGAACTGTCCGTGAACACCTTTTTATTTTCACTCAGGAGACAAAAAATAATTAAAAATTTTTTTTTTTTTTTAAATCGTGGATTTGGAAAACATCTTAATATATTAATATCCACGGTGTGTTTGTTTAAACTCTTCTGAATTCTGAAAAACATTTAAAAAACGCATCCAGGAAGTTACGTAAACAATCCTTTATTTTATTTTATTTTATTTTTCCTCTTTAAACATTCTGTAGCAATATATAGCTGAGACGTTAGTTAGGTGCTAGAAGTAGATTTTAAACAGTGTTTGTTTGTGTGTTTCTGTGTGTGTGTGGCTGTGTGTGTGTGTGTGTGTGTTTCTACACCATTTGTACCCCCAAACTGCACGTTTGTCTCTTTTTAGCTGGAGAAACAGGGTTTGAAACCAGTGACTGAAGCAGATAAGCTGAAGGTGACGTGTTTGTCAGAAACAGTGTTAATCCATTTTTATTTGAGCATTGTTAAATAGATTTGCACTCACCAGCGACGCTTGTGCCTTTTTTACGAACAAATTCCATAGTGAGGAAAGCAAGTCCATTTTTGTTTGTTTGTTTGTTTGTTTGTTTGTTTGTTTGTTTGTTTGTTTTCCCCTGTGCTGATTTTAGGACACTTGCAGTGAATCAGACAGAACTTTTTATTTTTTATTTANNNNTCCCCCCCCCCCCCCCCCCCCCTATTTTTCACAATAATGCACTTTATAATAAATATTTCTCCTTCTGAAAATAGTGTTGTTTCCAGTGCTGGGCTAGAGAAGACTTCTTTAGTGTTAATGCATTTACAATAATATTAAACACTATTTTATCATTTGATTTTATTTGATGTAGAACTATAAAGAGAGCTTGTTTTTGGATATTTTTCCCCCTGATTTGCTTGCTGAACTGTAAATGTCTTGAATGTGTGAAAGTGTGTGTGAGAGAGAGAGAGAGAGAGAGAGAGAGAGAGTTGTTTTATTTATGTGGCTATTTATTTTAAATAAAAGAGAAAAAAAAATCATTGCGATTTTGTCATTTTCTTTCTTTACAAAAAGAACCGGGTCAGGGAACGTCTTCAGCGACATTAACACTCCAGCCGGTGTATTTGAGAGATGAGGATCTTGTAAAACAGGAAGTAGAGGGTTGTGGTGTTGCAGCTGCAGTCTGCACGGTCGATTACGATTCGTCACCGTTAGTTGCAGCATGTAGGGTTTCCTCCTCGTGCAGGTTTTAGTGCTTTGCTGGCGTTTCCTCCCGATTTTGTGCCGAAGAAGCGAAAGCAAGAAATCCATCCTGATTTCATTACCTCACTTCCTGTAACTCCGAGAGATGAACCGCTTCATATCGCTCTGCACCGAAATAATCGCTCTCTGTTTCTCTCTGTAAGATTAATGCAACGGAACGTAGAAGGTCCGAGTATGACCAATATAAAGGGGACATTCTTAAGTAAAAATAAATAAATAAATAAATAATATAACTTTTATTATTTTAGACAAGTTGAATAATTTGATCGGATGGTTTTGATTGGACAGTAATCGCTTCGTCCTGGAAAGGGTCAAGGCAGTTATCTTTTTTTTTTCTTCTTCTTTTTTTTTTTTTTTAGTTGCCTTATTTAAAGTTTTCAAAAGTCGACTACTTTTACTTAAAAAAAATAAATAAAAAAAAACCAATTACCTTTTAAATTCAGTTCCTTGCTTTTTAAAAGTCGACCCCCCCCTTAATTTTTTTAAAACACTGACTGACTTATTTATTTGGGTTCTTTTTTTATTATAATTTTTTTTAAGAGAGAGAGAGAGAGAGACTTTTACTACTTTAAAAAATAGTTTCAAACTTTTATCTAAACTTACTCCCGCCTTTATTTATTTGCCGTTATTTATTTTCAGATTTTATGTAAAGCCGTGTCAGTGAATTAAACCGGATTTATTTCTCCCTAACCCTAGATTCTTTAATATAGTCTTGAAATTCTTCTTTCCAAAGTTGCCTGCTTTTATTTAAAGTTACTTAAAGTTCTAAAATCCTTTATTTATTTAATATCTTTTTTTAATGTTTTTTCCCCCAAACATATAAAGTAGCTTTATTTCTTCAAAAAAAAATTTTAATGGACTGTTTTATTTCAGGATACTTCTCCTTTTCCAGATATTATATATCTGCTTTTATGTAAAGTAGCTTCTGCTTGTTGCTGATTAATTTTTATTTTATATTGTCTTATTCATATTAATAAATGAATCTGAGTCTTGTACCCTGAGAGAGATCTCTGCTCTGAAAGATTTTGTGTTTTCTCTGGGGGTTTATTTTTTCCCGTTTTTTTGTGATTCCGTGACTGATTCTGCGCTGGAATCTGGGATGTAAGCGATTAGCTGATGAGTAAGGAACAGTCAGTGGACATGTGGTGTAAAGTAGATGAGGTTTTACTGTTCGGCTTCATCAAATCCATGTTGCAGCTGAAACCGCACTTGTTTTTACTCAGCTGGTGGAAACTTCGCCTGGAGGGAGGTGTATCTCTGTTTGCTTTGTGCTTGGGCTGGATCTGTGTAACTGCAGGAAATTTTGGGCCACTTCAGCCTGCACTGGCCCTGCTAGCTCACAAACTTAAACTATGAACTTAATTAAGCAATCTGACTTGTATTTTTAGAGAAATAACATAGCAGAACTCACGGAGACTGGATTCAGATGAAACAGGTTTATTCAGCAGTCAGCAAGACAGCAAAATGAACCCGGCTGGGCCCATCTAGGCCCAGGGTTACACGCTTCACTCAAAAAGTGGAACATGAAACAAGAAACAATCATTTACAATGTGTCTTATATCCAATTAAAACATCCATGTACCTTTAGGGAGTACCCTTATCTTAGCTCGCATCTTTTCTCTTACGTCTTTTCTGATGGGCCCTTGAGTTTTTTCTAGTGAAAACTTCTGCCTGGATCTGCTCTCCCCCGTCAAGCGGACGTCATTAACAGCGTCATAGTAATAAAAAGCACGATTTTTCTTATCTATCCCTGCAGGCTCCCCTTGCTGACGCCCCACTGTCACTTAGTTTTTCAGCTCTAGAAAAAAAGGAGGGTCTTTCCTTTTCTTCATTTCTCTATTCTATATTTTTAATCTAATATAATTTCCCAACATAACGTGGAGAAAAAAAATAAATGTAAATGTGTCTGTCGGATAGAACACTGTGTCCTAAAGCAGATATACAATGGTGTTGGTGCCATATGCACTGATGCATTCTGGGAAAGCTATGCTAAGCCAGGCAAAGCTCCCTGATCACTGTGCAGACTGTCAATACGTGGAACTGAAAGTGGGTGAGAGAGTGTGAGTACTGTAACCCTGTCAGAGATCTATTCCAGCAAAAGCAGCTCACTTCCTCGCTTAGGAACATGTTGTAACCGCTTGAGCATGCTGATCTGAGCATCTGCCTAATGTGGACAGGGTCACTGAGTGCAGACGCTGTTCACACAACCGTCAGCTGTGACCAGGACATGAATCATATGGTCCAAGACAAGGTAGGACTGAGACAGGTTCAACCATAGGACACTGAGTGAGGTTCAGACAGAATGATTAGGATAGAGGCAGCACCAAGAGTCTGAACGCATTGGGATGAAATTGTATGTAAAACAGCAAAGATTAAAAGGCAACCAGCACCAAAGAAGAGTGACAGATTGGGAACTGTAAAGATTGGGCCACACTGACAGCACTAACCTGGAGGTATTGGTACAGAACCATCACGTAGGGAGCATTGGAACTGGGACAGAACAAAAAGTGGATGGATTGGGACACGATTGGCACCAAGAGAGTAGAGGATTAGAACAGAACTAGAACCAAGAGTATGGGTAAAATACTTGGACAAATACTTGGCAAGTGATGGGACCTGGGCAGTGATGTGATTGGGACAGGACCATCACCTGGACAGTTATGGGATTGGGACAGGACCATCACCTGGGCAGTTATGGGATTGGGACAGGACCATCACATGGGCAATTATGGGATTCGGACAGGACCATCACCTGGGCAGTTATGGGATTGGGACAGGACCATCACATGGGCAGTTATGGGATTGGGACAGGACCATCACATGGGCAGTTATGGGATTGGGACAGGACCATCACATTGGCAATTATGGGATTGGGACAGGACCATCACCTGGGCAGTTATGGGATTGGGACAGGACCATCACCTGGGCAGTTATGGGATTGGGACAGGACCATCACATGGGCAGTTATGGGATTGGGACAGGACCAACAACTTACCGTTGATTGAACTGGTACAAAAACAACACCTGGCTAGTTATGAGATTTGGACAGAACTAACACCTTGACAATTATGGGATTGGGGCAGTGCCAGAATGGGACAATGCAAAATAAACAAAAACAGATGAAGCTTACCAACAGGGAGAAACAGTTGTGGAGAATAGAGGAGCAAAGCAGTATTAGCAGAATCTGTAGCATAGCAAGTGTTCACTTTGGTCTGAAGAACTCCATTTTAGCAGTCTGAGAACAGGCTGCAAATTACAGTTCACCTGAGGTCAAGTAAGAGAGGGAGCAAGAGAGAGATAGATAGATAGACAGATAGATAGAGGGAGCAAGATAGAGATAGGTAGATAGACAGATATATAGATAGATAGAGAGAGAGCGAGAGAGAGAGAAAGAGAGAGAAAGAGTGTACGGGAAAGTACCCTCTAGTGTTTCATGTTTCTGTAGTGTAGGCTGTCTGTATCCTGAAATGTCAAAGCCGAATAGAGACCTGCTATGTATATATATATATATCTTGAAGTGTTTTATTCCTCTTACACCACAGCAATTTGTCAACACTTATAATTTTTATTCATTTACTAAAGACCGATATGTAATGCTTTGTCATTTCTTATAGTTACATATGATACCGTGAGCCTGGAAGCGTACTGACCATTAGCAATCGCTGAAAATAGAGACTCCTTCCATAAATGTTAAATAAACAATCAACGTATATATCCTAGTTAAATAACAACACTTATTTTAAGTCAGAATATTTGGCATTTAAATTATGTCGAGCGTGTAAGTCCTCATGAACAAGCGGTTACTATAGAAACGATAAAGTATTAGGACGAGTGCGTTAATATAAACCTGCTCTACTCTCAGAGCTGCTGTTCTGGAAAATTAATCAACACCTTCTGACCAGTCAGAATGCAGAATTCAATAGCTGTTGTGTAAGTACATTATAACGGCAGGAGCAAGGATTTAACATAAGAGAAATAAAACACAAAGCTCATTCTGTGCACAGCTGTACCTCAACTCATGGCTGCTTTAACCGCGAGCAATGTCATGAAACTTCTTCGACCTAATGAGTCATTAGCAGACCTTGCTCAGGGGTTTTGTAACTCCTATTAACTACACAGTGTGCCTTGGCCTGGCTGATTATCAGAAACCTCCGTCTGGTCCACAGGCTTGCAAATCGCTTAGGCTCATTACACACATACACACACACACGTCGGGAAGATAATCAGAGCCGGTTTCTTATAAACGCCGCTCTTCTTTTTTATCTTACTCAAGGTGAATGATCTTATGTAAAACCCAACACCCTTTTCGGGGAAGTGAACTCTCTCAGCGGAGGGTATTTACTGTATTTATAGCCGCGGTTGTATCGTTGCTGACGGACCATGTCAGCATGAGATCAGTTACGGATCCTGATTGTGTGTGTTTATGAAGTGAACTTCAAATAACACTGAAATCTGGCAGGCTCTCTTGTTCGGGATTGTCGGTAAATGAAAGAGAGAGAATAAGAGTGAGAGAGGCCAAATAAACGAGCACACAGCTGCTGAGTGAACGCAGCATGCAGGCCTTGTAATGGAATGCTTAGTGCCTCCTGTACAATATTAACTGGGGCTCAATGTGCGTCATCAAGTAAACAGCTGACCCTGGGAGGGTTGGACAAGAGACAAAGAGCATGTCTCTCTCTCTTTCTTTCTCTCTCTCTCTCTCTCTCTCTCTCTCTCACACACACACACACACACACACATACTCCCTCTCTCACCGCTTGACTTCCTGTATCATGTTTACCTTTGTACCTTTCTGTAATCCCACACCGTTTCAAATCCTTTAAAAATGTTTCATTCTTGAACTTTCCTTTGCAGTGCCCTAAATATGTCGGTTCTGTTTTGAGAATGTAAACAAACCAATTAGCTACAGATTAATTTGCAGCAAGACGCATATCCGGAAGTGCAGGATGGAAATACAGGAAGAGGGTCCTGGTCAGAGCTTTCTGGTTTTCATTGCAGCTGATCGTGTTTCCTGTCACGTTTCACAGCTGCTCTGAAGGCGTCACACACGTACGCCAGGCCTGCGTGACATGCTGTGGAATAACTTGTGTCAAAGGCCAACGGTTTCCATCCAAGTCTTCGACTCCTTTTCCCGTCACCCTTAATCCAAAGTTCTCTGACCGATCTGCCGCTTATCTACATTTCCTAAGAAAATAGCATAAAACCTGTTTACTCTAAACTCCCTTGGAAGTCTCACAGCAGTTGCTGAATTCTGAAATTCTGTCTAGGAAGGTTTTTTGTAGAAGTTTTGATAAAAGGTGTAAAGGACAGTCTAAATATATATTGTATTATAAAATTGAACGACTGTTTCCATGGGATGAATTTGTAGTTGTATGGCTCAGATGGTTACAATAATACGGTGTAATACTTTAGTCAAAATCGTCAACAATTGCATTAGTTATCCATCCATCCATTTTCTGTACCGCTTATCTTACACAGGGTCGTGGGGAGCCTGGAGCCTCTCCCAGGGATCTCAGGGACACCCTGGACGGGATGCCAACCAATCGCAGGGCACACACATTCACACACACATTTGGAAATGCCAATCAACCTACAGCTCCCACTTTCTGAAAGGTCATAATAATCTTAAGAGACATCTGCAATGCACTAAGATGGCAGCTGCATATAACTTACTATATAATATACTGTTGCTGTCTATCAGTCCTTGAAGAAAAGTAAGTAATTTGGGAATTGAACAATGCACCAAATCCAGAATATGTGCATGCAAGGCCTTTGTACTAATGGCTCTTGCATTCAGAACAGTTTCCCAGACAGCTCCTCAGCTGGTGGTTCATTCCAAGGAGCTAAACACACAGCTACAGGTGGCCTGGCTGAGTGTACCAAATCTCTACATTCATTTGGGACAGCAGATCTGGTTGGGGAGAAATGCAAGGTCTTGCTGGCCATATTGAGCAGACAAGCAGGTCTAAGTGGCGTGGGAGCCAAAGAAGCTACCAAAACAAGCACAGGACAAAGTTCTGGAAAAGGTTTCTGAAGCATGGTAGTGGCAGCATCGTGGTGTGGGAAGCTTTTCATCAGCAGGGACTGGGAAGGGACAGCAGGGACAGTCCACAAGAGACATGAGTCTGGGGCGGAGCGTCACCTTCCGACAGGACAATGACCCTAAGCAATCTGCCAAACCCACGCTGGAGTGATTCATAACCAAGACCTTGAATGTGATAGAGTGGCTCAGTCAAAACCCAGGCCTCAATCTGACTGAGAATCTATGGCAAGACTTGAAAACAGAGCTTGAGCAATTTCGAAGCACGAAGCATGGAGAAAAATAACAGAATCCAGATGTGCAAAGCTGATATAGACATATCCCAGATGACTTCACCCTGGGGTGAAGGACATTAGCCTGTGTATTGTGTGGTCTGAATCACTGCTTTGACTGAGCCATCTCTTCTGCCTAGTTGTTAGTTCATCTAGAAAGTAATTCAGACTACTTTCTAGCCTTCTTGTTATGCTTATCAGTCATCACTGGATGTGAGGGATTGCGATTAACACGCTGTTTAGACTGCAGCGTATGGGTCGGATTTGACTCCTAATTGCTGTCTAAATCTGCCAGCCGACCGTGCTGTGTCAGCATCGGCGTCACTGCACAATCAACGCTGGGGATTTCCGAGCCAATTGCCACGTCCTTAAGATTAGGTCAATTCCCAAGGCAGTGAGCACGTAGCATCAGCTTCTAGGGGACACAGGCAACAGCTTCATGAGCACAAGTCTTGAAGCATGGCTCTGACCTACGTGAAAAGATCAAAGGGTCTGTTGTGTGGAAGAAAAACAGTCCAGCCCCAGAGCTGTGTTAGTGGAAATCCAGCTAACTTACAGTAGCATCCTTAACAATGAACAAATCACTCAATCACACTAGCAGTACATAGCTACAGGGCAGTTAGTTGGCTAGACACTGGGGGATGTGGAATACATGGAGCAGATAACAAAGAGGGTAATCCCAATCCAGTAGTTAGTATCAGGGGTGAATGGAGGTCCAGCTTCAATGGAGGGATCAGGTATCAGCTCTAGCCGCAGTTATCCAGCTAACATAACATGCTCAGCAGTAAACAGTATGGCAATGGAAAACAACGCAACCACATTAGCAACAGATAATCACAGGCCCTGTGGGAGGAGACTGTGAGAGGAGAGTGCCATTTACTGAGGAACACCACAGAGCAAGTTCACATAGATAACTAACAAACAGTGCAGTGAGGGAATAGCTAATAAAGCTAGCAACATGAGAGAGATGGAAAGCCAATTCATAGCTAGTGAACATCACAGAGTTCTGTAGTGTATCACTAGAATAGTGTGCACAATATAAAAAGCACACTCACCGAGGTAGAACAGATGAAACAGGGCTATGACTCGATCTGTTACTCTGTTGATGAACGTTTCTGTATTTGTGCACACACGAGAAGGTATGCAAGTGATATTCACCGACCCTGGTGGTTAGGAAAGGTGAAATTGAACAATTTTCCCCGCCACGTCATTACAAATCTAACATGAACATGACTTACTCAGAGTTAGAGTAATTGCAAGGCATTGAGAGTGAAGAGGAGGAAAGTAAGACGAGTTTGTGCTGGACCTGCTTCTCAGTTTCTGTAGGTGAAAAGGAGAATCAAGCGGTTATGATGTCAGCCTCTCTGGGGAGTCTGGCACTTGTCCAAAAGCCAGTTCTGATGTGTTATTGCGTGAGAAAGACACATCGTTGTGTACATTTCGGGAAACTCTGTGTTCGGATTGAAAGCCAGCCCACGCAGTGCCAACCAAAATCACAAATGTTGACAACGGCATTGTGCAACGTATGAATCAGGACGGCCCTCATGATTCCCTTTCTCTTTCTGTCTCTCTCTCTCTCTCCTTCACTGTGATGATGGCGGGGCTGCACAGAAACATGTCATGACGCAGGCCGCTTGCTTTTGTGTTTATTGTGCAAATGTATAAAAGGCTCGAAGTAACTTTGTAAGTGGACATTTGTGTAGACGTATAGTACTTGGATAAAAATGCACTTTGGCCTAAGTGGTAAGTGGCTGGAGCCAAGCTGAGCCAATTAACTTTTTTCATTATACATTAATTATTAGTGGAAGTGTGAAAAAAAAAAAAGAAGAAGAAGAAAAAAATCAAGACAATGGATACATGTTGCCCCTCTACGGGTTATATCTCAGTGTCCGAATCCGGAAATAAACAACAGTAAGAACGATAAATATCATTTTAATGAATGTTCGTGGGTCCCAAAATATACATTCGCCTCATTTCTACGATGACCAGTTGATAAGTCGTGCAAAACGGCTTATCAAGGAAGCTGACTTTGTTGTCATTTCTTGAAGAAGGAGACAAACGTGATGAGGCAGAAAAAGATACTTAAAAAACCCCTCAAAAACAAGGGAGGTGTCATTTCTGTCTCTCAAACTTACTGGTCGAGAGCAGTTTGTGACATCAGGGCGAGACTGTAGTCACATGACTGCATTGTGTAATTACTATTAGGCAAGTCTTTTTCATGTTGTTAGATTTGCGTTATGTTGCGGAGTTCACAGCAAAACGTTTTGTTCTGAGGTTCAGTGCGTCTCTACTGCACCCCCCCATGACCCCATGACCCCGTCACCTCTAGTGCACCCCCTTTTATTGTCATTTCGACCATATACAGGGCATAATGCTTTCGGTGCTGCTATAGTGTCTGTGACTGGCCTCATTTTTAGTGTGATCGTTTCTTTTTCTCTCTCTCTCACACTGATCAGCTGATCAGGTGTGCTGATGAAGTTCACGTCCCCAGCAGGACCAGCAGAGAAGGCGTTCTTCCTCTTCCTCGCAACACCACTGATCAGACCCACGTGCAACACCGTTGTGTGTTGTCAGCTCGTATGGCAGGTTAAGTGTGTCTTAAGTACTATCCAAAAACCTTTCTAGTATATTTGTACACATTACATGGAGCTAACATTAACCTGGGAGCTATAGGGGGCATGAGCCTGCTTCATTTCTACCTTTATTTATTGTACATATATGTTAAAAAGGTTAGGTTAGTTTGTTCTTTAACAGGAGTTAAGTTAGAGCTTGTTCGTTTGATTATAGGATGGATTATTGAACCTTGATTCTGGTATGTTGTGGCCTACATATACGTGTTCTAACAATATGTTCTGAGATCTTTTCCATTCCTGTCCACTTGCTGGTTTCTCTCTCACATGGTGTTCTTATTTTACAAATTAACCGCTGGTCACACCTGTACCATTTTCGTTGGACTTTCTGTACATTTTGGCCAAGAATTCGTAGAACCGCTACAATCCTGATCGTATATCAACCGAGAACCAGAAAGAACGGGTTCTTATAGACTTATCATTGCTAAGTCTGTCTCATACATCATACTTCGTCTATGCCAGACATACAGCAGGACGAGCTGTTGAAAAGGGCATAGCATGAGGTCATGATGCGTTCTCGATCTCTCTTCATCCAAGGAGCGGATCAAATAAAGTTAAAACCCTCAGGATTTGACCTGGAGGAAATACTGAGGACAAGGTGATGAGGGGGGGGGGGGGGGGGGGGG
>JANDJT010000199.1:29223659-29234274 GCA_024331685.1 Stegophilus panzeri | reverse complement strand
TGGGAACAGTGGTGATCAATGGTGATCAGTGACGTTGTTGGGAACAGAAGGTGATCAGTGATGGTTGTTGGGAACAGTGGTGATCAGTGATGGTTGTTGGGAACAGAAGGTGATCGGTGATGGTTGTTGGGAATAATGGTAATCAGTTATTGGGAATAATGGTGATCAGTGATGGTTGTTGAGAATAGTGGTGATCAATGATGGTTGTTGGGATTAATGGTGATCAGTTATTGGGAATAATGGTGATCAGTGATGGGTGTTAGGAACAGTAGTGAGGAGTGATTGGTGGTTGGCTTTACACTATGGTGGTGAGTCGAGTGAACCTGATCTCTCACTCATATAACCAGCAGTTGTAAACTGCCAAAGCTAGTGCCAAAATGACTAAGTTGGAAATACTGCTGCTTAAAGAAAATTACATCAACATATTACAGCCTTCAATGTCATGATAAATACTAGCTAGTATGTTGTGCAGCGTCAGGGTAAAATAATAATAATAATATTGGATAATTAATTTTGCCTTGCAGCACATTACAGGGTCACCAATGTAATTTCATGCACAGCAAGGCATATAGTGATAACCGCATAAAGATTTTTTTCCCCTTTACCTTAATCTGACAAAGAGTTTATAAAGAATTTTTACTCCTCCCTCCATTGTTACACACAGAGAGAGAGAGAGAGAGAGAGAGAGAGAGAGAGAGAGCAGGCTACTCCCCTAAACATGACCACAGTGGCCTGATTAACATTAAGCTCCAACCCAAATCCCCGTAAAGAGTCACAGGGTCACAGCTCTGACGTGTGTAAAACAGCAGGGGATAAATACAGCACAAAGACTATAACATTTCTGAACTGGTGATTTCTCACATCTGTCCGCTGTAAACAGGCCACACTTAGATTAAACGAGGAAAAATTTTATAATAAAGAAATTCTATTTCCAAACTTTAACAAAAAAAAAAAAAAATCAGGATAGAACCACGTCTACATTTTTCTACTTCCCTTTTTTTGCTTAAATGTAGCTTTAAGGTGGCTTAATGCACCCCCTGCTGTTTGCAATGAGAACTGCAGTTGTTATAAGGAACTATGTGGGAGTATGTTTGTTTTGTTTTGTTTTTGCTGCAGTCCATTGTACTGTACTCAACTCTGAATGTTCTGTGTCAAAGTTCTGATCTGAAAGCTCAGAAAACATATACGCCCAGACCAAGATCATACTTTTATGGCTCTGAATTTAATACACATAAACAGAAGATCTACATGGACATCCACCCCGGTTGAGTTCTTGGACTGGGAAGTCAGAGTTGAATGACCGTTCCGTTACTCTTTTACACGTCGGAGGTCAGGTGTTTTCCAAGTTTCCGATCGCAGAATTAAGCCTGCTTTATTCTTAACACGTGACTGCTTGTGTAGAAACAGCACCTACTCTTAAGTTCAACTTGGCAAAAACAGAGCTTCTCGTCATCCCAACCTGCCCCTCAATCAACCAGAACCTCACCGTATATCTAGGCTCAACCACACTTAAACCAAGCAGGACTGGATGAAACCTTGGGGTGACTTCTGATGACCACTTGAAATTTACAGACCACATTTCAACAACTGCACGGTCTTGCAGGTTCATCCTGTATAACAGCAAGAAAAAGAGACCCTATCTCACTGATCATGCCTCACAGCTACTTGTTATCTCAAAACTGTGCTACTGCAACACTATACTCCCAAGCCTCCCAGCCAGCTCCAACAAACCCCTTCAGATGATTCAGAATGCAACAGCACGCCTTGTTCCAACATGCCCAAACGGACCAACGTCACACCCCTCTTCGTCTCCCTCCACTGGCTTCCTGAATCCGTCGCATCTTCAAAAAAACAGATAAAGACCCACCTCTTCTATAAACACCTAACTACCTAACACCTAACACCTAACTAACCTGTCCCCACTAAAAAAAAAAAAACCCTGCACTTACTCTGGCCTCCACTCTGTGCACTTTTCTTCTCTAGAACTCAATTAAAAATCATATATGGTAGCACTACTTGTATTGTTCTCCTCTTGATGTATCGCTTTGCTTGTATTTCCTCGTTTGTAAGTAAATGAATAAATGTAAATGTACATAAGTAGCATTGCTCACATCCTCGCCTGTGTGACTTTTGTACGTACGGAGAATGAATCAGAGCTGAAACGTTCCTGTCCATCAGGTTTCCATGTCAACCTGTTAAACATTTAGAGAGTTCATGCTGCTATTCTGGGACACATAGCTGTCATGAAGTGCTCTATTGTTTCTCTTTAAAACTTTCCACTGCCATTCTTGTGATTGTTGCCATGAACTGCCCATTCAGTAATGAAATACATGGCAATTTTTACATATGATTTCACAGTTTATTTTAATAAATATCACAAATCTAAAAGGTGTGCGTTATAGCTGACACTTTACAGCTGGTTTTATGACTGTAATTCCATTCCCTTCAAATGCTATTGAGCTTGAAATTATGGTATATTTTGTGTAGGAGTCCATACGGTATAAAACATCACAATGTTTAGATATGATTTGACAGTTTATGAAGTTAGAAACGTGTATACCGATGTCATATGTAACTTTAGAGACGGTCCCTTAATTTCTGCATATCTGCGAATATCGACCGTCCAACTTCACGCCAAATTTACACCAGTGTTAATTGTTTCTGCACAGCTACTGAGCTAAATGAACGGCAGCCATCTTGTGTATGCGTAAAAGCAAGTAGAATCCCTGCCTTAGGGAAAACATGGCTGAGCTGAGCAGCTTCTCCTGCATTCCACTAAAGCTTGTAACTCAGGATTTCTGAAATCCAGAGAGGACAAAAAACAAAGAAAACAAAAAAAATGCCCCCTAAACTTGGAATTCCTCCTCGTGAACATCAGAGGCCTGTTTCACGAAGCCGGTTTTGGTGGCTACCCAGGTAAGTTTGAGATTAGTTTGAGCAAACGCTTGTTTTTCCCATCAAAGTTTAGTGTTTGTGGCGGGTTTTCCTGATGACCATCTGTACGAAAGATAGGTCTTTTGGACAGATGGTAGAGTTTATCTCTGCCGGCTTTTTGAGCCACGCATTAAAAACCTGACATGCCGAAGCCACGGACCTTAATGTACCGCAAACTGTATGCGGTTCTTTGCGAGTGGTACATGTCATGTGGTGGCATTATTCCTGTCCTAATATATTTCACAAATTGATATTTATTTCATTCATATTTAATAATAATTTTAAAAAATAAATACATTTATATTAAATGAAATGACATTAAACATGTTGGGGTTATAAGCTTTCAATCCGTTTATTCTCATTGTGAGCCTATAAAAGTAAGCTTAGGCATTTACACAATCAGCAGTTTTCCCGAGCTTTGGCAGCCGCAACGGTGCTGCTTTTTGCAGTTAATGTAGATTTAAATTCCTCATCTATCCATTTTCTATAGCGCTTATCCTTCAAGGTTGAGGGGAACCTGGAGCATGGGGCACAAGGCGGGGTACACGCTGGAAGGGGTGCCAATCCATTGCAGGGCACAATCACATACACGTTCATACACTACAGACACTTTGGACATGCCGATCAGCCTACCATGCATGTCTTTGGACTGACGGAGGAAACCGGAGAACCCGGAGGAAACCCCCTCAGCATGGAGAGAACATGCAAACTCTGCACATGCAGGGCAGTGGCGGAAATTGAACCCCCAACCCTGGAGGTGTGAGGCGAACGTGTTAATCACTAAGCCACTGTGCGGCCTGAAATTCCTCATGTTCCTCATGTCGAACGCTATTGGCTTACCCTGGAACTCTGAGTTTGTTCAACTTGCTTCGTGAAACAGGCCTCAGGAAGGTCTCTTCAACCCAGAGTTCAGCAACTGAACTCAGCATCAATATGTCATATGACAATACAATACCCTCACAATATGAGGCGGTTGTGGCTCAGGTGGTAGAGCGGGCTGTTGACTAATCGTAGGGTTGGTGGTTCGATTCCCAGCTCGCATGACTCCACATGCCGAAGTGTCCTTGGGCAAGACACCGAACCCCGAGTTGCTCCCGATGGCACATTAGCGCCTTGTATGGCAGCTCTGCTACCATTTGTGTGTGTGTGAATGGGTGAATGAGACACAGTGTAAAGCGCTTTGGAAAAAGCGCTATATAAGTGTGGACCATTTACCTTTTACCATGTCATATCCACGTTTCCTCTCACACTATCAACAGTAAATAAAAATATCACTTCAGTATATCAAACGAGTTTATAGTAGTATTTACTTTAGGTCAGATAGATTTACACGCATGCGAGGTCAAAAAACACTTTAATGTGCTCGTAATTTAAACTGCAGCGTTACCTTTTTCCCCCACACCTTTTTCACAAACGACTCGTTCAATGATTCGTTCTAAAGGATTCATTCTAAACTCCTCCTTTCAGAGAGCATACTCTGCTCCGATTGGTCAGACGTCACAGTCTGTTGTGATTGGTCTACCGCTGTCAACGAGCGGCCGATGAAGACCAGAGGCGGGGCTGTTTGTTACAAACCTACAAACGCAGGTTAGTACAGGAAGTAAGTCTGGAATCACTAACGACTCGGTTCAGCTGTTCAGAATCGGTTCCTTCTTTTGGGAATCAATAACTCCGTTTGTCGTGCGCTTTGATTTTTGAAACGTTGCAGACATTTTACATTCACAAACAGCTACGTAAATAACACACTACATGAAAGGTAATATCTGAAAAACCATAATAGGTGCACTTTAAGACACACTGAATTAGAGCAAAATGACTGGAAATCCTGTTGTGTGGCTGGTGTGTCAAGATTTTTACACGTTGTAGCAAACCTAACGAGGGAACCTTTGCATTTAAGATACATCGAAAGGAACACGAGTGGTTGTATTAATTTTATTGAAAATGCAAAAGAATCAAAAATTGTACATTCATCGAGCCGGCAACACATTACATATTTTCTTGCAAAACGAAAAGAACAGAAATAAAAAAAGAAAAACACGCACAAGGACGTCACAGTGATGCTCTTATCAGTGATGAAGAACCTGTTTGGATTGTAAGCATTGGACTCGTTGTTAGATTTTAGATTTTATTCCTGTTCCACAACATGCGTCTTAAATCCTTTAGGACGCTAGGAGCCACAGATTAAATGCGTTACTCGCTTACCACCGAATTACCCCGTGGGCCGTGTGATATAACCATACACGAACATTTTTGACATTATATATAAAATTTCCTGATTTTAAAAGTTAATCCTGTGCACTCTAGCTTTTCGTTTTTATCACATAAAATGTACAGAGGAAGTGCACGTGGAATTGGAGGACTGAACAAAGACAGATTTTTATAAATGATTTTATACACACACACACACATGCACACACACGTACGCACACACACACACACACACACACACACACACAGACTTCACGTCTTTGTGCCGGAGCAGACGGAATGCAGGACCGTCTATAACGAACTCATCTGCAAAACAAACAAAAATACACAAAATTACATTTAAAAAAAAATGTCACAACACTGACGATAACTCAGATAAAAAGTGTTAATACACTTGGAATCGTTTATCATGACATCGATATTATTACTTCATATCGCCCGGTCCTAATTTACACGTTGTGGTTGTTTGTTAACGCGCAAAAAGAAGAGAGATGTTGACGAGAAAATGTTAGACTATTATAACTTGCTATGTATGCAAATGAGAATATTCCACAACATTAAATGTAACTATAAATAGATTTAAAAAAAAAAAAAAAAAAAAAAAAAAAGTATGACTTGTACTTGTAATAACTAAAAATATATTATTGTTGGCAAATATATGGGATGTGGTGCGTTAGGAAAAGGATCGACTCTGACTTCGCTCAACCCCAAAAGTTGATTATTTTCCAATTACGGCGTGTCCTGAAGTGTTTTATTACTCCTACACCGCAAGCAGTTTGCCAATGATGATAAATTTATATTTATTAATAAATGACACGTCACACTTTTAATCTGTTCATTGTCACATTTCATGCCACAAAAGTAAGTGAAGACACGATTTCCATGTCATTTCGATGTGTTTTATTTTCCGTTCCAGGAGACGGAGGTTAATAATCCAGGAAGGTTGAGAAAGAAAACTAGCAAACTTACAACGCTTTCGATCTCGTACGGGCTGATGTGCTGGCTGAGCATGTGCGACATTCCCGGGGATAACGGCGGCTCCGGAGACGAGCAGGGAGGAGGAGTGGTGCTGAACAAACACGCACACAAACAATTAACACAAGAAGCAACGCACAAGATAACGAACCAGTGTGCTTTATAGTCATCGTGCGTGTTCTGGGACAAAACTCAGACTTACTTCAGAGAGATGGGAATCAAAATAGTTGGGATGTACGGACAAACTGTAAGAGCAGACAGAAAGAGACAGGAAGTCAATGTTTTTGTGTTGTTGTTTTTTAACAAAAAAAAAAAACCAAAACGTTTGAAACAGCCAACGTTTAGAACTCGCCTCTGTTCGGCTGACTGTTGTAATGTTTCCCGAAAGCATCATCTTTAGGAATGTCGGGATAAAGGAACTTCAGCGGGTTCTCAGGGACGATCCCGTCTGCAATAACCTTATAATCTCGTATGATATCAGCGATAGGAAGTGCGCTGAGACGGTTTTTGGTATACGGCTCCACAGAGATGAACTTCGCTTCACCTGAGGACATATGCAGTCCGTTAGGACACAAGACTATCACAATAACACTTCTGTTATTTGTTGTCCCATAAACACACTTTATCTGACTGACCACACATATGTTTAAATACACACAGTATTCTGCAGAGGTTTATATTTGACTGGTTGCGTGGAAATAACAGATTCATTTTATATTCTTTCTGTCTATTATTTTAAATACCCCGACCTTCAGGACCCCGACCTCACTTGCTCGCTTTCAGTGAGCGCTTTATGCTGGTCAGGGTCGCGGTGAGTCCGGAGCCAATCCCGGAAACACTGCTTGTGAGGCAGGAATACACCCTGAATTCACAGACTCTTTCACACCTAGAGGCAGTTTATCTTAGCCAACCCACCTACTCGCATGTTTTAGGTAAGTGAGAGGAAACCAGAGAACCTGGAGAACCAGGGAGAATACATAAAACTCCACAAAACTCTGTTTTTCTCTACTTTTCTCCAGATGCGACGTTGAAGCGGGAAATCTCATTCTCACCGTTGTCCTGCTCCACCCAGGTGAAGGTGATTCCTCCGAGGTGACTCTCGCTGAAGCGCAGCAGGAACGTTCCGGACTCCCGGTCCTTCAGCAGAGCGCGCTCCATCTCCTTACTGACGAACCCCATGATGTATCTGTAGACGCCAAGGTACAGCAAGGAGTGGTTATTTATTCATTCATTCATTCATTCATTCATTCATTCAGCAAATACACAGGTACATGTAAAGGCCCCAGCTTTGAGGCAAGAGTCACTGCTCACTAGTGCCAACCGCTGGACAGATTTAATTCATATCAATGCGCTCGTTTTAATTCGCTAGCGTTTCTACAGTAACAGCTCTTTCAAAGGGACTTATACAGCAGACGCTCCACGCAAACACGCGTGCAAACTCTTCTGTCACGACGATGTTGGAAAACGCAAATGTCACAGCTTTACCTCTGACTGTTACAAAGCACTGGCACTGGAGAGTCCTTCCGTAAACGTTAAATAAATGTCTCCTTACTTAGTCAGAGCTGGGAGATATATCGATATACGATCGATATCATGATAAATGATTTCTCGATACACTTTTCTGAGATATCGTTGGTACGTTGATGTGTTTTTTACATTTTTAATAATTACACATGAAATGGTATCTTCTTGGTCTTTGTAGGCATTAAAGAAAAGTATTGTCAAAAGCATTTTTTTGTTTATTTTACTACTGTTCACGGAATTATATATCGTGATACGTATCGTGTATCGTAGAAATGTCCTCAAGTTATCGCAATATTATATTTTTGTTGTTTCGTCCAGCCCTACTCCTTACACCTCCGTTTAATATGATAGCATCAGGAAAAAAAATGTGTCCAAAGGCAACAAGCAATGGCTTTATTAATTCTACCAGGTTCTGTCATATAGATTTGTTTTACTGGTAACACACTCTTGTAGCCTGATGTCCCTTTAGTAAGATTTAAAACGATCCGAGTACTGAATACTGAAAATGATACTCACCCATCAATCCAAACAGGAAGTAAATGTTTCTTAATGAGCTCCAGGATGGAGTCGAGCCACAGCCAGAAACTGAACGACTTCCCTGGAATGTTTTCCTAAACGCAACAACAATAACAACAACAACAACAAAAAATGTAAATGCAGATCCAGAAAAATAAAAGTACACTTAAAAGATATGTTTAATAGATCGTGTCTACAGGCTTTTAAAGGTTATTTTCAATTTAAATAAGACCGAGTTTACAGTAATGATAAGAAATGTTAAAAATGCTCTACAAAAATAATAAATAAGAAAAACTAATATATTTATTACACAGCAAGAAAAAGAAACAAAAACTAGATAATCTCCAGTTGCTTATAGTTTAGCTAATGTACATTTCCTCAAATTGACGTGTCTCTGTGTGTTAATGCTAATGCTAGCTGTATTTATTTATTTATTTGTTTGTTTGTTCCTTCATTCGATTTTATTCTTCCTTTCATTTTCTTTCTTTTTTTTTTTCCTCCCAAAATTTTTTTATACTTACCAGATTCATCCCACTAGGCAGTCTGAGGACTAACCCATTCCTCTAGGACACGTGAACACAACGCAGGGCTAATATTTATCCTTATTTTAACTCACACTCTGCCTTGTGCGTGGCCCTGTTTTATCCAACATGCTGTGTGGAAAACACTTCAGAATAATACTTAAGAATAATCTAGAAAGTATTTTTGAGGACTTTGTAGGATGTTCTGCAGCTAGAAAAGCCAGTGGGAGTCAGACGTGAGGACGTACCTTGCAGAATTTGGACCAGGACACCTGACAGTCATTATATGAGGCGTGTTGACCTTTAAACAGAACAGTGCATGATTATGAAATACAGTTTACCTTCAGGATATTTCGCATTAATTGACAAAACATTCCTCATCAACAATAACAAAGAGGGGAAAACTCTCAGCTTTATCCTGTGACGTGCCCAGACATGGCCGACTCTCTTTCCAGTCCATTTCATTCTCAGCAAGTTCACACATACAGATGTGCAAAAATGTGCAAACAACCCCTGCCAAAAATGACGGAATCACCACACTTAGACGACGCTCACCCGTTTTTTTTTTTGTTTGTTTTTTTTACTTCATAGCAAATAAACAAATCACAGATATGACACAAAACAATTTTTGTTTAATAGCTGAACATTCTGGCTTTGTGAAACACACCTCAAACAAGTTAAATTAAATAATTTTAATTAACTGCATATTTTTTTCCAGATCAATTAGAGGAAAAAATTATGGAATCACTCAATGTTGAGGAAAACAATTATGGAATCACCTTGTAATTTGCATTTCTAAAACAAATACCAGCACAAGTCTAAAAATGCAAATTAGTCTACAGTTAAAAGAGAGTGCTTACAGAACTATAACTATAAAAGTAAGGTAACACTGGGTGTATAATCCGATTAATCAAGCTGTATATCTCTTGAATCAAACAACTCTTAATAATCTAACTTACTGTATATTTAATGGAAACCTAGTGTCCTGCACAGACTGAATTGAAGATTGTGAAATTGTTTTGTTAGCACTATGAGATATTAGGTTTTTAGCATTGTCAGTGTCCCACGTGATTTTAGGTCAGGTCTCTGCGCAGGCCAGAGTTCTTCCACACCAGCCTTGGCAAACCATGTCTATATGGATCCTGCTTTGAGCACAGGGGAATTGTCATGCTGCAGAGAAACTGAGTAAAAATAAACCATAACGCCACAACATACAAAGACATCCTAGACAATTGTGTGCAACAGTTCTGGGGAAGGCCCACATATCTGTGTGATGGCCAGGTGTACAATATACTTCTGACCATAGAGTAAATTTAATAAATAATACATTAATTCATTTGACTTAATTTATCTTCAGTAACTGCTTTATCCTGGTCAGTGACCAGAGTCTACCCTGGGAGCACTGTGTGTGAGTAGGGAATACTACTCTACTATATATTATAGTTAAGAAATAATTAATACATTAAAATCAAACAATGCTTTAAAAAAATGAAGGCTAAATTCATGAAAAATGTAGATAGGGGGAATAATTAACATTGACAGAAATGCAATTCATGTGCATAATCTATATTTTGTACATTTATAATTGCATAAACAATTCATGCATACAATAATGCATACATGTAGCCTACCTTTTACATTATATCTTCATACTATACAAGTTTTTATGTCCAGAAGCATCTAATATGCACAAAGAGGCAAAGAAAAATAATTAAATATGCTGAAGCCGATGCTAATTACCTCCAAACCTGAAGATAGGGAAAAAAGCTCCACTTTTTAGTGACTAATTTGTTTTCAAGGTCTATTTCTTTAATAGTAAAAATCAGACTCCAAATTCTTTCTTTGAGGTATGAAAAAAAAAAGAAAAACTCACCTCATGTTAGATTAAGCCAAAAAGAATGTAAGATTACTATTTTATTATTTTATTATTAACGTTT
>JANDJT010000199.1:29204124-29223559 GCA_024331685.1 Stegophilus panzeri | reverse complement strand
TAGCAAATAAACAAATCACAGATATGACACAAAACAATTTTTGTTTAATAGCTGAACATTCTGGCTTCGTGAAACATGCCTCAAACTAATTCAATTGTTTTAATTAATGGAATATTAAAAAAATATATTGTTTTGTGTCATATCTGTAATTTGTTTATTTGCCACGAAGTACAAAAAGCCGGGTGAGCGTCGTCTAAGTGTGGTGATTCCATCATTTTTGCCAGTTGTGAATTAGATTACATAATGAAAACAGACTCTCTTCTCTCAGAGTCATTACTCGCTGCATAAAGTTAATTAATATTAGTAAAGTTCTGACTGATGAACAGAGTGTACGACTGACCCAGAAGTTTATCTCCCAGCATGCTCAGCTGCTCTTTATTAAGTCCACGACCAGCGAAACTGGAGAACTGCCAGCTGATGACCTCTGAGAGTTGGCTCCAGCTGGCTCTGGGTGGGTTGCTGAAGAACGCCAGGTTCTACAGTGCATACACATCATTGAGATAGAGAGAGAGAGAGAGAGAGAGAGAGAGAGAGAGAGAAAACAAGCGATTTAGATTTGTTCTCCAATAAAATTTTAACATGCTTAACCAGAGGTTCCCAATTGGCCCGGGCATACTGTCTTCCCTGTCAATCACAGCGACTCTAGCCAATCGAGAGCGTCTGTGAGTCACGTATGCAGAAGAGAGCAGAAAGCGCTTTCCTCTGAGCGAGTTAGCACGAGCAGCTGTTTGAAAACATGTGGAAGTCCGCTTCACATGTCTCAGAGGAAGCACGTGTTTGAGCCTTCACCCTCCCCAGGTGACGTATGATCGGGGAGAGCTGGATGGTGAGTGGGAACTGGCAGGTGACCAAATTTCTATACTTAATTTAATCCTTAAAGTACCGCATTAAAATAAATGACAGCATTAGCTGAAAGTTAGCAACTCTGAAGTAGGGTTTAAGCTCCGCCCACTTCACAATCATGGCATGCCATATATTCCTGAAAAGCTTGTTTCTCACTTTATGAGCTGTATTCATGGTATTCCTAATTCGAAGGATATAACAGAGGTAATAAATTCTCTCAATGTTGAACATGCTTGGACTTATTTTAGATGTTATACTGAATCTTATAACATTAGACATTGTGTGTTTTAATGCTTAAATGATAAGTAAATTTAAGCATTTTTTTTGTAAAAGTTCATCTCTTGTGAGCGTCTTTGCACTGAAATAAACATTTTACTTCCGAGATCACCCGAGGACTAGATTTTTGGTTTTATTACGTGTTTAATTACATAAAGCCTCGTTTGCATAAATGGAAAACGAGGCTTAGGATTAGTTGCGACGTGCATTGTTGTTAAACGTTATTGTATTCGCTCTTAGTGTCTCGCCTCATGTAACAAAAAGGCTTATTCAGGGAACGTTTAGGTTATAGGGAAGCAGTTAGGGATAGCAGATCCTCATTTGCCTGGCTGTTTCACACAGCTCGGTTCTATGCAAATGTTCTGTGTGATAAGATCAATGCCCGGGTTCTCCGTGTTTCGCTGCTGTGTGTTTTCACGTCTCACCTTCGGATCATCTGTCAGCAGGTTGTACCACATGACCGAGCCCCAGCCTGCAGGCAGCTGGCTGACATTTGAGATCACCACCAACGGCAGAGAGCAAGTCTACATTTTTCAGAAACACACACACACACACACACAAATACAATTTACAGTCAAGTCACCCTTGTGGTCTATAATAAGTTGTTTAATATCTTTATGTTTTTATATTGTTAAATAGCTTTGCAACACTGAAATGAATTTAGAAGACAAGATGACTATTCTGGTCCTACACAAGGCATCAAGCTTCTTATCTAGCAAAACAAAGATTTTGGGTGCTACAAATCACAGGTTTATATTAGTTCTAATACGTTTCTATAGTAACGGCTCATTCACAGAGATTGTACAGCACATAAACGGATTTTAAAAAAACGCACGTGATCGTATTAATTGTATGGTAAGGTGATGTTCTCTTAAAGTAAAGAAAACGTGTATGGAAGGAGTCTCCAGTGCCAGTGCTTTGTAACAGTCAGAGGTAAAGCTGTAACTTTCAGTTTTCTGACATCCCTAAATACAACATCTTTATACCGCCGATATTAACTGCAACTTAAGGTCGAACTGGTTTTGCCACTGACCAGATGTGAGTCATCCATCTAGAAGTTCACCAACCATCTGATCTGATCTGATCTGATCTGATATATAGTGAACATTGTTTTGTCAAACAGCCACTGAAACACACCTCCAGGTCAATATCCAGCCCCTGCAAACACAGCATGGCTTCAAAGCTGAGCGAGTGGAGCTCCTCCGTCACTGTGAGCGGGCCCTGGAATGGACAAACACACTTCTGTCAGCACTTCCTGTGTGCTTTATCACCGGCGCATACTAACGCTTCTGCACTCTGCTCTTTCACAGAGACGATGCAGAAGGATAAAGCCGAAAGGACGTTTGAAATCTTCCGTCAGAATTCTTCTCACCTCGTTTCCTTTGGTTCCGTTAGTACATTTCTTTTCTTTCAGCTGCTGTTGAGAAGAGAGACATTAGCTCATAGTGGCTAAACATGGAACACACATTTGATTCACTGTTAAGTCGGCTAGCACTAGCATTACAAGACTTGCTGATGGTCAAATAAGAAAAAAAGGGGGGGCGAAGTGTAAAATTAAGACAACTAACAATCATTAAAACATTGTGTTTATTTGTATTATACCACAATGCTCTTGAATTATGGATTCGTGGTCAGAAAGTGCTGATTAATTTCCTATAACAGCAGCTCGTCAAATCCCAGGTTTATATTTATGCGCTCGCTCTAACACGTTATCGTTTCTATAGTAACGGCTCACTTGCAAGGACTCGTATGACATAAACGGATTGAAGCGTGGCTGACGTGGTGACGTTTTCTGTGAGGAGACGTTTATTTAACGTTTATGGAAGGAGTCTCCAGTGCCAGTAGGTTTTCTAACAGGAGTTTACACGTTTCTCGGTAAGAGGCCGATGAAGGAACGATGGCTTGTAGCTGCTGTAACGTAGGCGAGAACAGGAATTTGTTTCAAGGACGTGCCATGCCGTGTAACTATAAACAGATAAAAAGTACAGCATGTCATTCTTTACTAACTAAAAAAAATTGCTGTTGATTTAGGGCGAGTCGAGAGGAAATGGAGGGAGCGGTGAGGCTGTTTGGGGGAAAAGCTGTGGAGTAAGGATCTCGTTTGGAGTAATGGGTTTACAGTAACAGGCGGAAACGGACCTGTTTTAATGGACAGGACTACTTTTGGTATACTTTGGGTATTTTTTTTTAAAAACGGGACTAATCGTGACACAAATTCTTTCAAACTGATCCCGTCCACGTATTATTTTTACAATCCCAATACGCTCACCTCGGTCTAAGGTGAACGCTTGTAAGGACAGATTTAGGGGTTAAATACCAGATGTCTGAACTCCACCGATAAACATCCGTTCGACGACTCTTCTACATCCATCACTTTCGTGTTGTTCGTGGGGATGAAGAACTGCCTGGTACTATAGAACAAAAAATACCAGCAATGTTACCAAAATGGACCGAACACAACACGATCCATCAGAGCTTTTGACAAAGAGGTGAATGTACAGTAGGTCCATGTATTCAGTGTATTTCTAATAAGATTCTAATCAATTCATTCAGTCTGAATAACTGGTTTCCTCTAAACCACACGTTCTGTAGCTGTGTCAAAACAGCATTCACATTGAGGCTTGGCCTAGAAACAACAGGAAGTCACTGCTCTCGCTGGTGTTTCAGTGTGTACTCACACTTTGCCGGCTGGGAGGTCCCTGGGTACAGAGAAAACAGAGAGAAGTCAACAGAAAAAGAGTTATATTTAGAACGATTGCACGTGTATCGCTTACATTGCTAAGTGTTAGAGAACAGATTGTAACTTAAACAACATATTTATGATCGGAGGTGTTAGAGAGTCGTTATATAAATAATGAATAAACAGGAAGTAAAGGATATTTTACTTGAGGACATCAAGCATTTTACATGAGATGAATATTACAGTGGATTTTATTTATTTATTTATTTATTTATTTTAAAGTCTACACACCCCTTAAAAATGGCTGGTTTTTGTGAAGTAAAAGAATGAAATTAAGATAACGTAGCTGCATACGCATGCACATCCTTAAACTAATACTTTCTTCAAGCGCCTTTTGATTATATTTAGTTTTTAGATTTGTAGTTGGATTCAGGTCTGGACTCAGGTTTGGATGTATGCTTTCGGTCATTGTCGTGCTGAAACGTGATATCGGGTGGATGTGGTTCAGGTGGTAGAGCGGTCTGTCCACTACTCGTAGGGTTGGCGGGTCAATCGCCACACTGAACCCCAAGTCGTTCTTGATGGCAAGTTAGCGCCCTGCATGGTAGCTGTACTGCCACTGATGTGTGCGAATGAGAAACTGCTAAACTTAAAAAGCGCTATATAAGCGCAGACTATTCAAATTCCGTTTCCTCTTCAGCTTACTAGCAGACACCTGAAGGGTTTGCACTGAAATCGTATTCGTAGCCATGATTCCTGATTCCCTCCATCCTGATAAAAACCCCAGTTCTGTCTGAAGAAAAGCAGCGCTAAAGCACGACGCTGCCAATAAACTCACTTGTCGAACGTTGTCTTCACTTTAAGCTGATAATCCACTTCAGGTAGTTTAACCAACAGTCTGAAAAACAATCAGAAACAGCTTTAAACAGTGTCGTAATTAAAATGTGTTTATATCCAGGCATCAAAATAGGAGAATACTTACAGGAAATACTGTATGTAGACATCAGAGATATGGGAAAATAAAAAGTAACTCTATAGCATACCCCCGTATGGAAAAAGCTGTCACAGGAATGAATGAAACTACGCAACTGGTTTTAAAATCAATTTTGATGACGAATTAAATACATTAATGTGTGTTTGACATCACAGAACAATTCAAACTTTTCACAAAGGCAACAGTAGAATGTTAACTGTTAATAAACTGTTAATATAAAGTGTAAGCATATAATACATGCAGTAAATGATATGACAATTGCGAAACACTGGGAATTCAGGAAGAGATCATGGAAGATAACCAAGTCACACACCTGACCAGGTGTTTATTCACACCTGACCCGTTGGACTTTATTGTCTTGTGAAATCGACACTATTTCATAATGCAGGTAAAGTGCGACTCATACATACCTGACTTTAGTGGTGAACTGCACCTGAGTTTTAATGATGAGCGGTTTCTGAGGGTGTGTAGGCATACACGGCTGTTTCTCCACAACAAACGAACTGCAAATCAACCAAAGAATCATTAACCTTAAAATGAACTTTAAAAATGAACCGAAATACCGCAGCACTGTTGAATTCTGGGATTCTGATTGGTCAGAAGGTGTGGATTCATTTTCTGTAACAGCACACTCTTAAACATAAAAGCTCCAGCCAGAGCCAAGAAGGGTTTTTCAGCCTGATGCCATAAGAGACCCCTTTTAAATTGAACAAAGAACCCTTTACGTTCAAGTTTTTTAGAGAACAGTCTCTTTACTGGTGTCACAAGGAACTGTTATCATAAATTCTTTAAAAAATTGAAAGAACCAAGTTAAGGTTCTTAAGAGTGATGCCAGGAGAACTTTTTCCAGTCCCACAGAGAACTTTATAGGGTTCACTTAAA
This sequence comes from Stegophilus panzeri, assembly GCA_024331685.1. Lineage (NCBI taxonomy): Eukaryota > Metazoa > Chordata > Actinopteri > Siluriformes > Trichomycteridae > Stegophilus > Stegophilus panzeri. The sequence goes on along the minus strand of JANDJT010000199.1, from coordinate 29,217,884 downwards.
CCTGTTAAGGGACGATACCTTGAAGAACCAATACACTGCTCTGAAGAACCTATAATGACCTATTAAGAACTACTTTAATCTAATCTAAACTCAAGAACCATACGATGAAAAATGGTGAAGAAGGCTATTTGCAGAAGCTGTAAAGAACCACTGAAGAACCTGAAGTGCAGCTCTTACAACAATAGCGCAGCTGCAAATCACTAATCTAATACTTTAGCATTTCTATAGTAACAACCCCCTCACAGGGACAAGGACGTTCAGCGTAAATGTATTAAAAACCATTCGGAATTGATATCGTGTTGTTTTCCATGAGGAGATGTTTATTTAAGATTTATGGAAGGAGTCTCCACTGTCAGCGCTTTTTGTAACATTCAGAGATAACAAGTTAACATGACGAGCTACGGATGTATTTTCTTACTAACTTCAAGAGGGAGGAAAAAAAAGAAAGACTGGAAGTGAGAACAGGAACAATCTTGTTTCGCAGATGTTCCCCAGCATTAAATCTAACGATAAACGGATTATAACTACTGTGATGTGTCATTTATTAATATATAAATAAATAAATATATATATATCATTGGCAAATTGCTGTGGTATAAGAGGAATGAAACACTTCAGGGTGTGCTGTTGTTGGGAATAATCAACTTTGATGGTGGTAACAGCAACTCTGCTTCATCGCACCATCCAGATGTTGATTATTTTCCTACAACAACATGTTTTCTATTCCTTACATAACGAAATCACCAGAATGAGTAATGGTGGCCTGGTGGCTAAAGGCTCTGGGTTACTGATCAAAAGGTCAGGAGTTCCAGCACTACCCCAGCACTGCCAAGCTACCACTGCTGGGCCTTTGGGCAAATGCCCTTAACCCTCAATTGCTCAGGTGTATAAATTAAATAAATGTAAGTCGCTCTGGATCAGGGTGTCTGCCAAAAATTGCCATAAATTCAAACTTAAAGCTATAGTTACATCTTGTTGCTAATTTTTTTTTTTTTACAAATATCAAATGTGAATTAAACGATAACATTCATAGACGGCTTTTGTGTATAATTATATCTAAAGACGTTATTCTTAACAACCGTAAAGCTGTGCTGTGCTTTATTTCGATGCTACACAATACCCACAAGGGCCCCGTGTTTCCGTTTTCACTTCTGTCTTTTGTCCCTGAGCCTCACTATAAACTGCGAACGAGTCGAGCGTGTCATCTGTAACGTGGGTGCTGTGCTTTACCTCTTGATGAGGTGATATATTAGATATTTGACTTGTTCTTCCATCTGAGGTCTCTGCAGAGGGATGGGGTCACTCTCGTACGTCACTTTCACGATCAGCTCGCCCAGCTTGTCCAGCTGCCGTTTGATCTGGAACAGACTCTGGGCCATCATGGTGAACCTACAGAGACGAAACAAACAACACGCTGAAAAGAGACTGGTTAAAGGGCTTTGCCTGCCACTTCTCTCAATTTCTGCTTTTTAAAAAAAAAATGTATTCAAATGTTATTTCAACTGCAATATGACAGCTGTTAGTTATACTGTAAAATGAACCTCCAGGGCTCCTGAGCTCGGGTTAATCTCTGTGCTGGGCGGTGGTAGCTCAGTGGATAAGATATTGGATTACTTTTTGGAAGGTTGTGAGATTAAATCCCAGCACTGCCAAGCTCACACTGCTGGACCCTTGAGCAAGGATCTTAACCCTCAACTGCTCAGTTGTATAAATGAGATAAATCTCCATGGATAAGGGCGTCTGCCAAATCCCACGTGTGTGAGTTGCGTACCCGTGTGGGTTTTCCTCCACGTTCTCCGGTTTCCTCTCATCTCTCAAAAACATGCCGGTAGGTGGACTGGCTATGCTACATCGCCCCTGGGTATGAATCTCGCATCTCATCCATGATTTATTGCCCCTCATAACCAGTGTTCCTCAGACAGATGCCCTAAATAAAACCAAGCCAACGGACTTCTATGATACGCTGATGTCACTTCTACTAGATAGATTAAAGATAGCGGAAAGATATTTGGTAATCTTGTAAAATGCTTCAAAGGATTTGCTTTTTTTTTTTGTGACTCACTCCTCGGTGTGGGCTTGTGAATGGAAGGCTGAATCACCTGGGTGTGATTGATTAATGATGCTCTTTTAAAACACTGTGTGCCTTGCAGTGAAAGGAATCTCCGAGCAGAGAGAGAGAGAGAGAGAGAGAGAGAGCTGTTGTGTGTGAAAGTGTGAAAGTGGCAGTTTCGTTTTTTGGAAAAGATGCCTCCTCCCTCCTCCTGAGTCCTCATTCTCCTCCTGAAAGCCATGTCATTACAAGTCAATAACAAGTCATTGTTATTTTAAAAGGTGCAGCCCAGGTTCGCTGGAATCAAATCGACTCTTCTTTTGAGTTTCAGACTAACCAGTATGGAATATGCGCTGTGGGAACCAGCACACAGTGTTTCACGTAACTATACCCGGTATTTAATATTTGCTTAGCTGACCCAGGTGTATTGGAAGTTAATATGCGGCAACATCTCATAGTAGTGTAGAAGAGAAATGTTCCGATTTTCAGAAACGTCCATACGTACACCTCAAGAAACATGAATTGAGTAACTATAAACATCGTAGTGCTAATTTCATTAGTGTTGAGTGGTGTGAGGCAGTACCAGTTCTGGAGCTGGTCGAGTCCGGCGAGCACTGGGCCCCCGATGCAGGCGATCTGCTGCCGACGTTTCCACGCCTGCAGCTCAGGCATCAGCTGAGAGACAATCAGGCTGTCTATCTCCTTCAACACGTCTCCCATTTTGGACAAAATCTCCTGTTAAGAGAAAATAAATTATATTAATTACAGAATTGATTACAGAATTTGAATTTGATACTAATACCAAAATGACTAACCTACTCAGGATTAATCAGTCAGGGCTGGCATGGACAGTTTATTCTCATTTCTCTCTCTGTTTATGTTTAAATAGCAGCCAAGACAAGCGTGCGTACAGTACATGTCATGTAGGTTCATGCACTTATTCTAGCTAATTCATTATAATGTTAGCGAGTTGATTTTAATATAAAAAGGAAGTGCATTAGCTAGGTGCATTAGTTAGCTTGGATGGAGTAGGTTTGCAGTGGAGAAAAGCAGGTTTTGTTTCGTCTTCTGCACAGCTGGAAATCTGGTTTAGTTTTCGTTGCATCAGAATCCCTCGTTGTCAATGACAATAGCAGCTGATCATCAAGAACAACATGCTGGCGAAGAGCTGTTATTTATACTCAACTTGTGTCATCTGTAGACATTCGTTCCTGCCTAGAGTTAGGGTTAGGGTTGTTTCCGGCTACCAGTGAACTCCTCGTGCTGAGTTTTATGTTTAAGATGCTGTAGTTCCTCCTCTTGATATTCTTTGATGTTTATTAACATGTCAACGTACACTAGGATTACATCACATAGTATCGCCTGATATACGGGCACGGTAAGGTTCTTTCAAATGGCATTTCCATTGGGACACATTTTGACACGGTACAGTTCTCAGCATGGTTCCTGAGCATGGTTGGATAACTGTGCTTAGTGAAGATACTGATTGGTTTCAACTTTACACCACTTTTATGACATCCTGTTATCACTGCATCACTTCCTGTTGTCAATGCACTTTTTCTTAGGGACTTCCTAAGTCACGATTTAACAGCATAAGAGATGGAGGGAAAAAACCCCCAACAAATTCTAACCATTTATACAAATGGCGCTGACGTTTGGGATGTTATCAGTGACCTCAAGTAAAATCTAGGGCAAGCAGGATGGCTTAGTCACCATCTCACCATGCCTGTGGCGTCTCCTCGGAGCCGTAAAGACTTGCCCTGCCGTAGGATTTGTTCAGTTTAACAATCCGGAGTACATGTTGACTTGACATTTGACAGGAAATGCTTGGGCAGGCCTTACACTAAGGTGGAGGTGTAAAAACCACATGAGAATTTCATCTGAACTTGTGTGTTAAAACAGCTCGGGTGAGGCAAATTGGAGGGATGATATCAGTCATTAAATGGTTCAGAAGATTAGACTCATATTGGGTTATTGGCGGTGGATGAAAGTGTTGAGTAAAGCAAGAAAAACTAAATCGGCATGTCGCTAAAAACTCACCTTCCTTTTGAAGTCCAGACGGTTGAGTATTTCCTGAAGGGTCATGACTTCTTGCTTCATGTTCTGAGAGTTTCTCTCCACTGGGTCTGCAGCAGGGACGCAACCGAGTACGGAAAAATTATTCAGAACGTGGTCTAAACTGACATTCATTAACGTGGACGATGCACATACTGTGCCGCAATGTACAGCGTTCGCTCCTTCATCCTCAGTACCTGCCTGGTCAGGGTAGAGGTGGTTTCAATTCGGCTACAAATATTTGTTTCTATTTTGGGAAGTAGGATCAACTGAATTTGTTGGAAAATATCGCAAGCTGGTACAAATACAAACTCAAATATTAACTGCACATGCAGGATTAAAAAAAAAAACAGTCCACGGCACATCGCTTTTTTAAAAACAAAACAAAGCAAAACCAAACAATCCTTCCCAATCCTAAGCCACGCCCACTTCAGGTCTAAATCCGAATCCAAATACAGATACATACAGCGGCTATGTTTACACGCACATCAAATTCAAATTTAAGGTCTATATTCGGGTTGCAGCCATATTCCGAAAAAGATGTTTATATGCGTACAGGCATCGGAATATTCCTGTATACATGCATGGCTGTTTAAGTATGCCCGAGTTGCCATTCCTAAATACCTAGCCTACAGCTGAGCATCTATAAGTACCCACAATTCCTTGCAGTTTGACCATGCACATAGATCTCATTTCAGTGGATTTTCTGAATGAAGTGTTTACATGCAACATATTTCTGAATAAAACAGGCATATTCCTGGGGTGGGGATCAGAATTTGGGGAATCAGAATATTGTCTCAATCTGACTCGGGCAATCGGATTGCGGCATTTACGACATACTAATTAGAATATCGCCAAATTCCGATTAATATCGGAATACTGATATGCATGTAAACGTAGTCAATGATATTGCTTAACGTATCCTAGTCTGTAGTCATGAGTAGAAAAGCAAGTGACTCTTATTCACTCACACAACATCCTGATTATTTTCAAATGAGTTTATTTCCAATCTGTTGATTTTTGGGTTCTCCCCCACTATTTGGTGTTAACCAGAAGAGGACAGGTTCCTTTCTGGTTTGAGTCTGGTTCCTCTCAAGGTTTCACCCTCGTGTCGTCTCAAGGACGCCTCTGTGGTTTGTTGGAGCTACATGAGGATCTCTGTAAAGCTGCTTGGTGATGATATATATTGTTAAAAGCGCTGTACAGGCAAAACTAAACAAACCAAATGGTGAATCGAGAAGGCAAAAGATCAAGGATAAAACTAAAAAAACAAAAACACACGCACACAAAAGAAAAAAAAAATGGTTCAACTACCAAAAATCTGCCTAGTCAAATCCAACCTGTTGAGAGGTACTCACTTCCCTATCTGTGCGCTGAACCGAGAAATGACTTCGCATCCATCCAAGTGTGCAAAGCACAATCTGTACTGGATTTGCCCAGTGACTAATGTAAATATAAATGTGATCAGGCTTTAGTTTCAATCCTGCACATACACAAGCATTCATTTGCTCGTTAAAATAGCCTACAGACAAGCTTCTACGTGAAACCTGGTCCAGTGGAGCTGAAGATAATCACGTGTGATCACTCACCTCGAAGTTGGAGGGTTTTGTAGCGAAAGTCGAAATCGTCCTGCATGTCCTCCAGATACTTTACAGCCTGGTCCAGAAGCTGAGTACATGATACAAAATGGAAATGTAAAACATTTTCTAAAGTTCTCAACATTCAGCTTCGTATACAGTACATACATCATGAACAGTTATAGTACCACGTTATCATGGAATGACATGCAGGAACATCTCAAACCTTTTTTTTTTTTTTTTTTAAAGCATGATCGCTCTTGTTTCTAACAGTATTTTTCATTTATGTGGAGTTTTCATTCTTTCTTTCTTTCTTTTTTTAGACTGATGTTGCATTGGCCTCACCTGCACACTGCTACGGATCACTGCCACTTTGTTGTCCAGGTTCTTCTGCTTCTCCAAAGCTGCCGAATTTTGCATCGACTTCTCCAGTGGACCCTGACAACAGCATGACGGGCAGGGGATGTTATGTGCTAAGATGGCAAGCTGACACAAAGTAAGAGTGAACTTATATTTATATATATATATATATATATATATACATAGGATCCTAACTAGGCTTGTGCGATATAACAATGCTATAATCCCTAAGCACTACACTATTACACTACAACCATATCCAGTGACATCTAGGAGCGCTGCAAGTTACCATCACTTAGCCGAGAAATCCAGGAAGCCCCGCCCCCTTTCCCCAATCTTGTTGACGTGTTTGCTTTCTGTGACTGTACATGGAGAATGTTTTAAGTTCATTAATATGTGCATAATACATATAATTCAAAAGATTCAAATAGGCCTACAGCAAAGTGTATGAAATGTACTGTTATGTAGTATTTTTGATCTGTTTATTGCAAAATCATCCAGAGCATCCTTTTTTTATTATTATTACGTCCTCCTGTACTCTCCTTAAACCTGAAATGGTGAAAATGCACGTTTCCTTGCCTTTTTTTAAGGCAGTTGGTTCTGGGGTTTTATCACGAGCAGGGAAAAATCAATATCGCACAAGCACAAATCCTAACTAACAGTTTCCATGACTCGTACCTGCTCCTGCATGCTGGCGGCTGATATGATGCGTCTCTCCTCTCTCAGACAGTTGGAGATCACGGCTGACAGGTGCTGAGGGTGGGCTTTGTATTTCAACTGCGAGACGAATACAGAACGGTTACTGCACTGATTAAAAATTAGCTTTAAAAAAACAAAAAAAACATTCGATCAATGAAGACATCACTGTTCGCTCCTGGATGAGTTCCAGATGTTTTTCCATTTAGCAGATGCAAATTTTGACCCAAATACAGGGAAAGTCCCGTGGACCAGCTTTGAGTGAAGACGTCTACTGTATAGGTGTGAGCTTGGATCGGCCAAGTCCTCTACTGAATTTAGTTTGGGAATTATATATGAATTATATATATATATATATATATATATATATATATATATATATGTATGAATATATGAATATATATAGTCACTTTTGAACAGGATGATCAATGTAAATTGTTATTAGTTTGTCTTCTAGGAAATATCTTACGTAGCTTCCGAAGAGCAGTACTACATAAATTCACACCGATCATCCTGTTAAAAAGTTTACACCTCCCCTGGCTCTTAATTTTTATGATCCGTCTTATTATTTTTTTTTTAATTATTAAGATTTTTCAGATTCTGCAAGGTGTATGTAATACAATACAATTAATCTCTTGTGAAACCTCCAGTGGAGATAACAACTGGATGATATTTTCCTATATGTGGCAGAAACAAGTTTCCATAGAGTTGTTGATTCGTGGCGAAACAAGCAAACCTACATCATACACAATAGAGCCTTAAAATGTTGCGACTGATAATCTGTACAATTTCCTGGAATTGTATTTAATAAGGAAAGCAGGAATGAGGTAATCCTAAATGAAAGCAAAACCAAATTGCTAGAGATTCATAGTATGTAAAGCTGTGAAGTCATTAACAGACACTTGGGTGGGTTGGGGCTAGTGTGGGAGAAAATAAACAGACGAGTTAGTCTGGGGGGGGGGGGAATTACCAGACTTCATTTCTTTCTTTTTTTTTTCCAAAATGCACACGGAAAGTTGTGACACAAACAAAGGAGTATGAAAAGAGAGCGAGAAAAAAATAAAAGTGTGGTCGCCCACACGCTTTCCTGTCTGGCGTTTTTTTTTTTTTTTAAGGCTGGCATGGCAGCACAACATCCAACGACGAACATTCAAATGATCCTGAGCAAAACCCCTGACATTTGACTCTTGGTAGGTTGTTTTGAGAAATCCCCAAATCCACCCACATGCAGAAAAAAAACCACCTCTGATTCATGTCTCGCCCTCCAGCATTTCTGATAAACAACACGTCTGTTGAGATATTGAATTACCGGGATTTTCAGGAACCATATTCAAGACCTCAATGAACCCCTGAATTATCAGAAATGCTTAGAAACTGGCAGATGTTTGTAAAGCAAAGGAACGTACAGTACAGTACATAAAGTCTTTTACATGACAAACATCCTCCATGACATGATGTTCACGTTCATGTTTCACATGAAAGAAAGAAAGAAAGAAAGAAAGAAAAAAACGGTTAGATGATAGCAGGAAACCACAAAGTTTATATTCTGCTGATGTGCATTTCTACTGCAATTACAAGGAAGGTCTGAAACGCTGGTGTCAAAAGTACTGGCACTTCAGAATTAATATCTGGTGATGCCTCTGCCCTGCAGACAATAACATCACCGAGTACTCTTACTGTAAAACAAGGTCTCGTCTTCACGTTCTGAACTTTGTGAACGTCGTCTTTCATTCAAACGGGTTTCTAACAGAGTTCAAATCAGTCACTGCAATTGATAGATGTTGCACAACCATATATGTTTTGATTTGCATGTATAGCTTGTTGAAATATCCATCCAAGTATTAACTTACAGCTGGCAGAGGCAACACGGTTCAATTCAATTCAATTTTATTTGTATTGAACTGAATTGTATTGAAATTGTATAAATTATCGATATAAATTTGATATGAATTATTTTGGTGCGCAATGTTCACATGATCTGCAAAACTACCCCAAAGCATCACTAAACCATTTAAAGAATTTTCACTTGGTTTAAGGGCTTTCCCTTGTATTCGGCCCTGATTTTTTTCCCCTTCACCAAACATGCCAGTGGTGCACATGGCCAAGCTCAATTTTTTACGCTCGTGCATTCTTTGAAATTTGTGTTTGATGCCATTATTTAACCGATCATGTAGTTTTATTTCTACAGGTGTATAAGTTAAATTATTATACTTTTTTTTTTGGTATTATTTTGGTGTATTTTTAGAAGGGGGAACCTCTAGAACATAGAGTTTCAAATTTAGCTCCATTAATACTTGATAATGGGTTCTTCAAGGGTTCTTTAAGAGTTCATTAGCTAACTAAAGGGTTCTACTTCTGATAGAGAACCTTTACTGTTGTATGGTTTTACACAGAATCTGTAAGTGTCAATGTTTTGTTTTGTTTTTCACACACTTTGGTGTCTCTATACAACAGCAGTACAAACCTCAGAGGGCCGGCTGTTTGTATGTACGCTGCCATCTCATTCCCCCTAATGTGTGTCATACAACCAAGCATAACATATACAAATAGAATACACTCACCCCTTCCCCCAAAGTGTGTAAGAAGTGGTGTGAACGTCTAAACCTAGCTGCGACATACTTAGATCTGGGTGCGTACGCACGTTCCACAGAACAGTATGTATTAACAGGTCTCTTTAATTACAAGTCACCATCAGTCAAGTGAAGTACAACAACATTGGAACGATTTGTTTACACCTTGAAACTGCGTCCCCTTCCCACCCATTTAGACAAAGCCTTGCCCCATTGAAACTACGGTAGGGCTCGGCGATATGACGATATTAATATTGATATTGTGATATTTTTACCATTTTTAAATAATTACAAACTGTCTAGAAGCAGCTGAAGTGATGTTAAATTTTGGACAGTTTTTGAGTGTTTTCATTTTGAATATAAATTTTTTTTTTTAATTATTTTTTTTTTTTTTTAAAAACCCACTTTCTTATAAATTTGCTTATTAATAATAAACTAATGTATTATTGTTTACAACAGCTTTTTTTCTATACATTGGGTTGCATATTGTGCATCGTAGAAATATCTTGATATTCGATATATAATGATTATTTTTGTCATATTGCCCATATCGTTTAGTTAGAATTAGCTATACCGAGCGTGGTCATGACATCACTTTCAAGCTTTATTCGTTATTTGGATGTAGACGATAGACATTAGCTGTGATGAGTTCGGGAACATAACATCACTTCACACTGTATTAGTTATGTAAAGACGTCCATTAAAACAGGAGAAACGCCACTAATTCTACATCCTTCGTTGCCAGTAATAAAGTGCCCCCAGCTTGGAAAAGCACTACCGGTACCAGTTTATTCTCATTTGACCACATTTCTTGTCAGTAAGTTGTTTTTGGGAAAAGTGCTTTTAGCTCACAGTATGTGGCTGCACTGGGTGCTTTCCAGGGTCCACCATGTTTCCGAAAAGACTGCGATGGTGGTGGAGTGAAGGGGCGTTAGGGGCGTGACAGGAGCCCATGTAATCACAGACAAGCACTCTGCACCGGACTCCACCGGGTTTTCTCAGCCACTTGTACTCATGCAAGTGTATCTTCTACACAGTACTTTCCAAGATAGAATTTTTTTCCAGTAAGAAATACATCGACTATTGCATCTTTAAATAACATTATTTCCCACGTTGGATAAATAATGAGCACCTGAAACATCTAAGGTTTATTACACTCATGATGTAAAAATAATGTCACCAATATGAACTAGTGTCTTAATTAATACAATATGTCCTTGATGGAGTTTCTAGATGAGGCTGAATGGAGTTCCAACATTTCCACCCACTCACCCCCTGTTATTTTGACAGAGTCCTCAATAATGTCCGATTAATTTCCACTACAGAAATAGGAACACAGGATATTAGTATATAACTACACTACCGGGCAAAAGTTTAGACACACTCGTTCTTTATTTTTATTTTTTCTCCACATTTTAGAATAATAATAATAATAATAAAGTCATCAAAACTCTGGAGTAACACAAATGGAATTGTGGAAATTATGTTGTGATAAAATAAAATCCAAAATAAATCAAAATAATTTAGTATTTTAGCATCTTCAAAGTAGACATGTTTTTTGCCGAGAATTTCCAGAAATATATTCTTGGCATTTTCTCATTCGATTTCTGGAGGAATTTCCCTGAGATGATTTTTAAACAGTATTAAAGGAGTTCACACCGACGCCGGACTCTTATCGGCTGCTTTTATCGGAATATTTCTCTCCGAGTCGTCCGTTTAAAAAATATTTTTTTGTAAATAAAATGTTAGTTTTCTAATGAAAGAAACGAATACGTCGGCACGATTATGTTTTTGCCTACGACACCGATTTCACACATTTAATCACACACCTTCAGATCAAAAGGTTTTTAAGACATTTCAGTCGAGTGTCCACAAACTTTTGACCGGTAATGTATATATGCCTATAAATCTATTCTTTGGGAAAAAATAAAAAATTTTCAGTCCATAAAGAGTTTTTTTGTGCTTTTTTTTGCGGAAAACTACTAGAATTTGCGAGATTAGCAATTGCATGAAATAGTTCTGCACGCTCTTTCACAGTGATATTTGTTGGTAAACGAGACCTTTTTAGCTGTACTCGTGTTCGACACACGTGAATCGAAGAGCGCTTTAGCTGAACGCGTGTCGTGACGACGTCGCAGGACGCGTCTCACTCCGAATCTGCAGAAAATCTGCTGTCATTTTTTTTTTTATTATTGCAAGCTCCTCCGAATATCGAGTTTCGTCGATTTTGCGTACATTTCTGCAATCGTAAAATCGCAAAATCCTGGAGGGGCTGTTTTTTTTTTTTGTTTTTGGTTTTTTACCACAACGACACTGAAATATCTTTATTTAGGTTAGATTCTAATGTTGCGTTCACATCTGCCTGGACAGATTGTGTTGTGTAAAGAGTCAGTTTAACAAACTTGATCAACGTTGTGTGATTTCCTCACAGTCTGATCGAGGCGTTGGAATGCTACACGTCGTAGCGAAACAGAAATGCGCCTAATCGGTTCGGTCTATAATCAGATACCGGCTGTCAAAATATCTCCCCCTATCTGCACCACAGGCGGAAATAAATCTTTAAATCCTTTTTTTTTTTTAATTCACTTCAGTGACTGATAAATCCGTAACTGATTTATATTCATGTTTTCCTGGTTGTTTTGTTATTGCTTGGAGTTGCAGTTGAATCAGACATTTACTTTCCAACAGCAGAAATATCTGAATGACTTGAACAAAACAGTGTATAGGCAGATAGTGTGTAAGTAGGCACATGGTTCAACTGTAAATGTGTGTTCCAGAGAAATTTCAGACAAAATAAAAGACATTTGTTTGCACAGTTGATGAGGAACTTTTTCACAGAAACATCCTGTTTCTATAGAAAGATTGTATGCTACACTTAACCTTTAAGTGTGTATATATGTGTGTGTATATATATACAGCTGATTTATCAACTTTTAGTAACATGTTGTCATTTATGCTCATTTTTAAAATCTTATTTCTCTGCCATAACTTAAAATGAATATCAGAACATTAATATGTATTCATTACATTTTCTTTTACGTCACTGATGTGGTATTAACGCTGAAGTGTGTGGTTTGTCAATGCTAACTAATGCTGTAAATAGTGTTAGCAAAGGTGGCTGAATAAACACAGCTTGACGTAAGAGAGTACAAGAGATAAGACATGACCACATTTATTCTCACTGTCACGACACTAGTTTCGAGTAATAATGATAAAAGTCAGAATTTCAGATATTTTGCTAGCAGAAGTGTGAAACTCAAACCTCAAAGTGGATATAAGTGCTTCTGGTGTCTCCTATCTCAACGTTGGTCTTATTTCCTCAAGTCAAGTTTTAAATCATCGACCTGATCATGCGCTACTTTCGGGAAATAAAGTGGTTTGATGCCATTCGCGTGAAAGTCAGCATGAAACCACCATTATTAACGCTTTTTAAACCCTTTTTTACACTGCTAGCATGTTACAGCATTATATTAGCATGGTTTTTATTTCTGCTGTACAACTCGGGTAGCATTTTGACCATATTAATTATGGGCCAAAAACTAAGCTAGGTGTTTTTAAAGAGTGCTAATTAACTCCATGCTTACTCAGTCGTATTATGTCTGGTAACCAAAAAGTTCTAGCTAGGAGTTAAGTGTTGAGCTGAGCGTGTATCGTCCTAATACTAGAAGTCCGTGAAATCTTTTGTTTTGCACACATCAAAGCAGACCAGAGGCATTACTTACTTCGAGAAGTGATTTATTTCATGGATAAAAAACTTTTTTTTGATGAATGACTTAACGTAACGTGAGCTATAAGCGTAGCAGATAGCTACTTTACAGGAGCGCATGCTGAATTTCCTTCTTTAGTCAGCATTTTCTATCCCTGATTTTTTTTCTTTGTCTTTTAAAGGGGTGATCTAGAAGCTACGGAAAAAAACCACCATCTTGGATGCTACTTTTCGACTCGCAGAAATTTACATTTAATAATCTGAAAATCAGCTTAAGCGGCTGCGTAACCTGACTCTGAACACAAGGAACTTTCCTTGTATAGAAATTGATGGAACGTTTGGGACTCAAGGCGTCATCTCTGAATACGGTCTCATGCTGTTGTTGTTGTTTTAAACGTTGATGGAACTTTTAATCCTGTCTCAAGAAAACTTGATCCAATGCTGCCACCGATATTATCCCAGGAAGAAAACTGCTGCCCAAACGCCAGACTCGTTTTGAACGAGAGCTCGGTATTTTGAAGTGTAATAACAATTTTGTGTGTTTGACAGCTCAGGTGATCCATGCAGGTTTCTCGTACCTGTATCTGCTGGAATATTCTCTTCAGGTTGTGTCGGTGCAGGAAGTTCGGCTCCTGAGTGCAGTGACTCTCCAGCTGGGTCAGGAAGTTGTTGAAGAGCACCATGGCCATGGCCTCATGATTCATCGCTGTTTCCCTAAAAACAGAAACGCACCGAAACATATTTAC
>JANDJT010000199.1:29185591-29198817 GCA_024331685.1 Stegophilus panzeri | reverse complement strand
ACGATCCAAAACACACTTCCACCTCAACACAGGACTTCATCAGGGGGAAAAGTGGAAGGTTTTAGACTGGACAAGTCTGTATAATGAACAGGTTAGCTCCTGTTCTCATTTATGTTACAGCAGCTATAAACAGTTGCTTCCTCACCAGCCTTTCTTTTTTCTCGCTCTCTTGAAGATAATAAGACTAAAAAAAAATAAGTAAACTCTTCTGTCCTGAAGATGTCAGAAAACCTAGAGCTTTACCTCTGAGACTGGAGACTCCTTCACCACATCAACAATGAGATGTTTTTCTTTGCAAAATAACAACATAGTTCTTGTCACTTTATTATTAGTCTTACATCCTGTAGCTCATTCTCCATACAAGTCCCTGATCAAAAAATTCCTAAAAGATATTTTACTTTTAAACTTCACGATCTGAAGTAGTTAGTAAAAAAAAAAAAAAAAAAAAAAAAAAAAAGATTTTACCGTGACATTCCACTGTAAAACATTTCACAGTAATAAACTACGTAAAGAACATAGAGAACCACAAACACATCTTACACACCTACTCGCTGACCTTCAGAACGCAGTTACGCTGGAAAGTTCCGGGTCGTAATTAAGCACAAGTCTGTAAATTCAGTTAATCTCAGTAATATATTTATTCTCAGTAATATTTATTGCTAATCATTTCATTTGAACTGATGTTAACCACAATATTAATAATAATAATAATAATAAAATACATATTATTAAAAATAAAAATAAAAATGAATCATTTTTGTTGTGTCTCACAGGATCTCTGTCCTGATGGGATCTAATCTCAAACTGATCTTTTTACATTAACACGTTATCTGTTCAGTCCAAATGATGTATTCATACTGGGTTACAGTTCTTATTTGCTAGTTTAGAGATAGAACTACAATAATAATATAATATAATAATATATTTTTTATCATACCCAAAAACTTTGCCAATAATGAAAATGAAACACTAGAGGAGAATAAAGAATAAAGAATACCCTAGTAATGTGGTTAAGTCATTTTGTTTGTGTTGCCAGATTGAATGTTTTCCCTCAATGGGGTTAATTCACATTATTGTGAGTATTTGTATCTCACATGAGAAATAGTGATGCAGTCCCCTCCAAAACTAATTAATTTGTTTGTAGTATACAACAAAAACTTTTGGGTTCGAGGTCAAAAGATGGATATGAGACAAGAGTAATCAAAGTAAATAACACCAAATAAATATTTTTTGCATGTCCTTTGCTTGCAATAACTGCATCAAGCCTGTGACTCAATGACGTCAACAAATTATTGGTTTCTTTCTTCTTTGGTTTCTTTCAGTTTCAATCATCTTCTTCAGGAGGTGTTAAGGGCCAAACTGTGAAGGTGTGAAGGTCTGGTGATTGACTTGTCCAGTCTAAAACCTTCCACTTTTCCCCACTAATGAAGTCCTGTGTTGAGGTGGAAGTGTGTTTTGGATCGTTGTCTTGCTGCATGATGAAGTTCCTCCTGATTAATTCGGATGCATTTCTCTGTAAATTATCAGATAAAATGTTCCTGTAAACTTCTGAATTCATCTGCTGCTACCATCATGAGTTCATCATCAATAAAGATTAGTGAGAATGTTCCAGAAGCAGCCATGCAAGCCCAATCCATGACACTACCTCCACCATGTTTCACAGATGAGCTTGTATGTTCCTGATCATGAGCAGATCCTTTCTTTCTCCACATTCAAATCTGGCTTTCTGATTATTACTGCTGAGGAATGGTTTGCATCTTGTTATATGGTCTCTATATTTCTGCTCTCGAAAATATATCATGTTAGTTTTTATGATCATGAAATAGATCATTTACATGAGTTTGAGAAGAGAAATGCAGAATCTGGCAACAGACGTGACGCCTGGTTTCTTAGAAACGGACAAAAAATATGCACTGAGGTGTGGAGTCTCACACAGGTCAGACACAGACAAAGGAAGTTGGAAGAGTTTTTGTAATCCTGTGTTTGGTCTTCACTGGGCTTTACCGTGGACCAGGAACTCACCAGGTCAAGTGTAGTACAAGGAAGCGGCTCCATCAACAAGGAAACACTCGAATTACTACAGGGAATTCCCCTTTTGATTTTAAAGCTGTAATGTGTTAGATAATCTAACTACCACACTGAAAAACACCAGATATACTCACATCATATTCTGCAGTCCGATCAAGCAAGGTTTAGACTTCTAAAAAGGAATGAAATAAATACATAAAGAAATAAACATTTTAAAAAGATGAATTATTCATGTGTATTATGCCACTAACCCTAACAATTTAGGTATGTACAATATTAATATTTCTGACAAATTGTCTTTCTTTATATATTTCTTTATATAATATACTAAAATATATGCTACGTTATTCAGTGGTATATTTATTACCGGCTTTACTTGTTTAGTTTGCACAAAACTATAGTTGTATTATCAAACATGGAACAACACAGCAACATGAGTGATAAAAAGTGAAAATGAAATCAGCAGCACTCTCGGCTTACCTCGTGATAACGCAGGGGTTTTTATTTTATTATTCGTTGTACATTTTGACCGTTGAAAAATTCCAATTTTAATACTTTCGGAAAAGATATGTGCATAGATTGATGAGTCATTGTGCAAAAACTCAAAAATGTAAACACTTCGGGGAAAGGTTTTAGGGGGAAATACATAAATATACATTCATTTTGGAAAAATACAAATATGCATTTATTTCACAAATAAATAAATATTGTTTGTGGGCGCTAGGTGGCTTAGTAGCACGCTCGCCTCACGCCACCGGGGTTGGGGGTTCAATTCCCGCCACTGCTCTCTGTGTGTGTGTGTGTATGGAGTTTGCATGTTCTCTCCGTGCTGCGGGGGTTTCTTCCGGGTATTCTGGTTTCCTCCCCCAGTCCAAAGACATGCACAGTAAAAAAAAAAAAAAAGACCTGATTGGCATGTCCAAAGTGTCTGTAGTGTGTGAATGTGTGTGTGATTGAGCCCTGCAATGTCCTGTCCAGGGTGTACCCCACCTTGCGCCCCATGCTCCCTGGGATAGACTCCAGGTTCCCCTCGACCCTGTAGGATAAGTGATATAGAAGATGGATGGATGGATAAATAAATAAATATTAACAGAGTTTCCAAATACACACGTTGGGTTTGAATAAAGAAATGACCCAACGTGTGTATTTGGGTCATTTTGGGACTCAACGTGTTGTTATCTACACAAAAGAAAACCACCAGCATAAAAGCAACAAAAAAAAAACAAGTATATACTCTGAGTTTTTATATATTTAATATTTCTTCAAGACACTATATATTTCTTTCCATCTTTCACCACCAGACGGCGCCGTCGAGCTTATTTCTCCCATAGTGTCTCAAACCTTGAACATCCAATCAGATCGCAGGAGGCGGGTCCTGTCGGAATACGGGTGCGAAGAAAGCGATGGCGCGGCGGAAGTCACGTGACGGTGGAGTTCAGGGGTCAGCGGTGTACGTCACCGCGGAGAAAGATGGTGGAGCAGGGTGAGATCCGCGTGGTTCGCTGCGGCGGCAGTAAAATAAATTTCAGGGCGCCGATCATCAGCACCGACTCCAGGTCAGGACATAAAACACATCACCGGTGCGGTGTTTATACCGGTGTGGGTTCACGTGCGTTTGTTTGGCTGCTCTTTATGTGTGTGTGTGTGTGTGTGTTTGGGTTTGGATGCCACGAGCTTGTGCAAAAACATGCATTTACTTTCATGGAGGAGTGAACTTTACTTCCTATGTGCTTTTAAACGGATCACTGATGTGTTTTGGGGTTTAAGCTGCTTTATAATTTCAAAACATCATTAGAGCACCCTGTCGGTGATGAGTTTCCTCTAACAGCAGGACATGCAGGGATTTATTTGTCTTCCAAGACGCTCCTAGTGCTCAGGAGGTACTGATTCATTTCCTGTAACAGTGCAAGGTGTAAATTACAGGTTTGTATGTTTATAAGGATGACATGCTGAAGATTTGTTTAAGGAGATGATTATGGAAGGAGTCTCCAGTGTCAGTGTGTTGTTACAGGCAGAGGTGAAGCCCCGTGGATGTTCCATAACATTAACTGTAACTAGGTAGATTTGTTTATTTTTTTTTCATTATTAAAGTGTAATCATTGTTGTGGTGTAAGAGGAATGAAACACTTTGAGGTGTGCTGTTGTAGGAAAAGAATCAGCTTCAGGTTGTGTCTCTGCTTCATAACACTGAGTACAGCAATGTTTCTAACCCAGACGTGTTTCTGCACAGGTTCCTGTTGTGTGCTTCTGGAGACTCGGTGAAAGTTTTCAGCACCAGTACAGAGGAGTGTGTTCATGTCCTGGAGGGTCACACTAATCAGATCAGCGGCATCGCCTTAAACCCGGCCAACCACCTTCAGGTCTCTGTCACTCTCCCTCTATCCTACACAGACACGAATAATAATCTGTCCGTCTGTGATCGAGTGGAGCTTCTTCCTAATATGTTTCCACTGAACAGAACAGTACGGTACCGTCTATACAGCGGTGTCTGTTCCTGTACTTGTGAGAGTAGGAGGAATTGTTGTTGTCTTGTTTGTGTGGTGTTTTTTTTTTTTTTTTCTTTGTTTGTTTTTTGTGGGTTACTAAAGTACTAATTCATATCCATCAATCTATTATCCTCGATTAAAACATTATACAGTTGCAATCAAAATGATTCGACCCCCATTGCAAATCAGGTTTATTGTCCAAGTTTACAGACTTTCAGCTGTGGGAATTCACCTTTTTTCACATTTGAACCTTTCTCAGCGTTTATCTGGTGACTTCTAGGCAGTTTTTGTTTATTAACTGCTTAAATAATTTGTTAAAATTAATGAAAAGAGAACCCCTTCCCCCCCACACCTATCCAACTCCATTCCAATGTAAAATCCCTCTCTCTCTCTCTCTCTCTCTCTCTCTCTCTCACACACGCAGGTCTTCTCCTGTTCACTAGATGGCACTGTGCGTCTTTGGGACTTCACTGATGGAATCCTCATCAAGGTAAAGTTTTTATCAACTGTGTTATGGGTCAGCGCTGCTCATGTGCAGCAGGAAACCATTCTCATTCCTTGAACTTGTTTGTTTAATTTTTTATTCCCCCCCCCCCAGACATATGTTATTGGATATCCGACATTCTCCATGTACGTCTCGGAGAAACACGTCGGAGTCGTTTTTGTCATTGTTCAGATGGCCAGTGAGAAAAGCACCGGTAATCAGCAGCACTACACTGTTACTGAAATATTATCGTGGTGTGTGTGTGTTAACGTGTGTTTACGTGCACAGGGTGTTTCCAATTGGTGGCTGTTCATTTGCCCAAGAGTCTGGAGCAGGAAGTGGAAGTGACGGAGGTGTCAGCGGTGTTTTCTGATATTTCTCCTAATCCCAGTCGTACAGCTTTTGGCCGTGAGGTAGGACACGGATCAGAGAACGTTTGTGTTAATGCTGAGAAGTCTTTTATATGTATCATGATAGAAATTTGTCAAAAACAGCTTAATAAGTGCAGGTCTTAGAAATCTTAAAAATAGTTTGAAAAGTGCAAGAGCTGTTGGTAACATTGGCAGGTTAGAAACTGATCCTGAACAGCTGTAGTATTAAACCCCGCAGACCGGCAGTGGAAAAACACACGTCAGCGAAAACGAGTCCGAACTTTCCGTCTGAGAAATGCTCTCGTGCCGCCAAACTGCCGACCGTTTAAAGGGCAGTTTGATGCACCTTAGAATTTTATAGGGAATGTAAGTACAGAACGAAAGAAAGAGAGAAAGAAGCATGCATTTTATATATATATATATATATATATATATATTTTTTTTTTTTTGGATAAACCTGTGTTGTTTGCAATAGCTTGATATCCATGAGAGCAGAGAATTTTTGTGACTTTTTTTTGAGCAAAAGATCAAACAGTTAAGCAATAAAGAGAATTTTCCACAGCCTTCTTTGCTCACCAAGGGTGCCAATATTAGTGGGCGGCATTGTACTTTACAAGTACATCAATGTTTATTAAAAAACATTGCCTTAGAATGTCTTTTTAGAAATAAGTTTGAGAGTAGCCAACTTGAATAAGAATGTAATTTAATCGAAATCCACGATTTCATGATTGACAGGTTCATTCCCATCCTGCCCTGTAGAGAGACACGCCCCTCAAGGCGCTGGCGAAGGCAGAGGAGGGAGATGCACGCGCCATGAGTAGTGGATACGTACGGTTACGGTCCAAATAATAATGCAACGTCTCTTTTATTTAAAAAAAAAAACGTGCTCTGGTAAACTGCGAGTTTATGAAACAGACTCTGCCCACAAACCTCGTTTTGCAATTCGGTTACATTTTTGTGTCTTCGCTTTGTCCTATTATGTGCACTTTTACACTCGATGGTTTATCTCAGTTTTCTGTAAGGGTTATAAACTCTTCCTGCTTCTGTTCTGAGTGTGTGTGTGTGTGTGTGTGTGTGTCTATATGTGTAGGGTGAATATCTGGCCTCTGTTAAGTGTCTGCAGCTGCAGGTGTTTTTCTTCAGGAATCAACAGACGTTCAGGTAAAATGTGCACTGGTGCACACAGACACACACACACACGCACTGTGTGCACAGTAACCGTGACTCCGCTGCTTCTGTAATAGAGCCTGTGAGGTTTAGGGCGTGCTGAAACAGGCCCGGTGAATAAGTAAATAATCATGACTCATGACTCAGCTGCGTTTTCGCTCGTATTCGGTTTCTGTTTACAAAAGTAGCCTTATCGTAATTCATTTATCTTTAATGTAGGTTCTCCCTGAAGGCCACGGCTAAGAAAGGTGCCAGAAACTCCTTCACCTGTGTGGCCTGTCACCCTAAAGATGACTGCATCGCTACCGGACACGAAGACGGCAAGATCCGCCTCTGGTGAGGAGCATTCACACCTGCAGTTTTACACCGGCCGTAGTAGTAGTAATAATAATAATAATAATAATAATAATAATAATAATAATGTGAGTTTGCTAAAGCATGACCACACTAAACACGAGTAGTACAGCGTTCATGTTTGGGGGGATGGAGGGATTGAAGGAAAGAAAGGGGGGGAAAAAAATTAAGGAAGGAAGGAAGGAAAGAGAGACGCTAGATGAAGGAAGACTGAAACAAAGAAAGAAGACAACATGAATAAAAGTGGAACAGGAGACGATGATGAAACAAGAAATAAAGTGATGAATAAAAATGGAATGGGAGGAAGAAGGAAGGAAAGAAAGAAAAAGGTGAGGAAAAGAAGTAAGGTGAAGAAATGTTTATTGGGAGGAGTGGGGGGGGGGAAAGTGAATAAAGATGACAGTGTTTTAAGGAAGTAAGATGAAGAATGGCAGGAAAAAGAAAAATATGAAGGAAAACGGAATGTGGAAAGATATAGATAAAAAAAATAAAGCAAGAGAAAAGAAGAAAGGTGAAGAGAATTAGAACGGAAGCGAGAAAGAAGCGAGGCGAAGTAAACTAGAAAGGTAGAACGTCTGAAAGATGAATAAACATGGAACCGGAGCGAGAAAGAAAGGAGGATGAAATGAGTTGAAGAATAAACATGGAAAGCGAGGGAGAAAGAAAGGAAGGTGGTGACTACTGGAATGGGACGAGGAACAGGTATATGAATAAAAGTGGATTAAGCGGAACGGAAGAAGGAAAGAACGATGGAAAAATCGGATGGGGAAGACAGAAGGATAAGGCGGATGCAGGAACGTGGAATGCGGGGGGAAAGGAGGAAAAAAGGATGAATAATAATCGACTACGGAATAGGAGAAAGAAAGAAAAAAGTATAATAGAAAAGGAGAAATGAAATTAAATAGAACGGTAGAAAAAGAAAGCAAAATAAAGGTTTAAATGAAACGTGGATTTTTTTTTATTTTTTTTTCCTGTTTCATAGGAGAAATTTCATTCAGAAGAAAGAGTACACGTATTCCACTCAACACTGGCACCACAACGCCGTTAACAGCCTGTGTTTCACTCCGGAGGGTAAGACACGCCCATGTCAGCTCAGATCGGTGTGGTATAAGAGGAATAAATCACTGTAGGGAGTGCTGATGTAATGTAATATAGGAAATCAGCTCATTCAGTAAATTACCGTGTCTAAGCAGTGTCTCGTTTCAGTCCAAAGACTCTTTGGCTTCTGATGTAGCAAAGAAGCGTGAAGGAAACCTTGCTGTATTTGTTATTTAAATCTTGATCATCATCGATCTTGACCGGCATAATCCTTCTCATTAGTTCAGTCCCTCATATTTTATTGGAATATTCCCTGTAGGTACGCATCTACTGAGTGGAGGGGTGGAGTCTGTGCTCATCCAATGGCATTATTTCGAGGTCAACCAGAAGTATTTCCTCCCCCGTCTGGGCGGAGCCATAACTCACATCTCCGTGTCTGCAGACGGACAGATGTACAGCACCAGCCACACGGACAACAGTACGAGACCCCATACACGCGTTCCTGGGGAAAACAAGCTCATTTTAATCCTACTAACAATAACAATAATAATCTTTATTTATTAAGCATCATGTGTCTTGCATAAAAGGTTTTTAAAAATAGACAGGGAATAAAACAATAAACCGTACATGTAAGTGTAAATAAATGTTTTAAAAATATTATACGCACTTTTTTTTTTTTTTTTTAAATTAAAATGAATTTTTAAAAATTACATTACATAAAATTAATTTTTTTTTAAAAAATTCTATTATTACTTAGGTATATATTTAGCAGCTTAAATCCTGGGTGTGTCTCTTTTTGTTAGTTTTATTCGTTATTTTATCGTCTTTCCTGTAATCCTTACAGAGATCACCATCATCCACTGCAGCTTCAGAGTATTGTCAGTGATTCAAGGCCTCGTACACGGTACACACACACACACACACACACACACACACACACGTACAGCCTTTGTTACTTCACCATGATTCAGCGAAAAGGTCGAGTCTTGATCTGTAACTCGAGATCTCCCTCCGTTGCCTTTCAGGAGATGCCGTTCGCACGGATCTGATGATTGATCCACGCAGCAAAGCACTGGTGCTGAACGGAATACCCGGCCACCTTCAGTTTTACTCCCTACAGCGTGATAAGCAGCTTTACAGCGTACGTGCACATTTCTCACTTTCAAAACTCTCTTTTAATGGAAGTCTAAGAGCAACTGTAAATGTTTCAAATGCACCACTTTATCAGCACTAATTCAATATGGCCCGCAGTAAAAGTGTGAGGTTGAGACCGACATGAGAGAAAGTCCAGTTGCTTTGCGATATCGGCGCAGTGCAGGAAGTTTTTGTATTGGCCGGAGCATGTGTGTGTGTGTGTGTGTGTGTATATGTATATATGTATGTATGTATATATGTGTATGTATATATAATGTATATATATATATATTTTTTTCCCCCTGTTGCTATGGCGATACGAAATATACACAGAGAAACAGCACTTTTCTGTAGTTAAAAGCCAGCAGAACCATGGTTTTTTGTTTTGTTTTTTTTCTTCTTCTCTCGGGTCCTTTCAGAGAAGCAGAACTACTTTTTGCAGTTATACAGACTATGTTTGTTTATACAGGTATAATATATATGTTCAGTAATACATCAGTTCTATTTTACACAAAAAAAAGCGTTTTATGGTACAACTGGTTATCACCTGCCCCAAGAGCTGCCTTTAGACTTTCATTGGTAGAGAAACATCTTTTCTATAATTCTTGTGAGTAATAGTAACGCATACACTTACAGATGCAGTGAAGATAGTTTAGATTGAAAAACTCACCAAAATAACGTTTAAGTAGGCTAAATCTGAAGAGAATCATTTAGACAATGTTATTTAGCTATAGCAAGTCATTTAATCGCAGGGAGTCAATTTACAAAGAGAGTTGTTTAGGTCAGAATGTGAGTCGTTGACTCCATGAAAGTGAGTCGTTTAGGCCAGAAAGTGAGTCGTTGACTCCACGAAAGGGAGTCATTTAGTCAACGCAGTGTTATTTAGTTATAGCGAGTCATTTAGTCACAAAGAGTCAATTAGACTAGAGTCATTTAGGCCACAGTGAGTTAGTTAAGCCACAAAGAGAGTCATTTAGGCCACAAAGAATCATTTAGGCTGTAAAGTAAGTTAATTAGGCACCAATGGCAAGTCATTATTCAGCCACAAACTTTGGCCACAAGGAGTCTATAAAGAGTCTTTGGCATAGTTTACTACATAATTACTGACATGAACATCAGTTTTTAAAGTGTAGCCCCTTGTTTTGGAATGTTTTCTTTATGGTGCATATCAAAAATTCATTTAATCTTTTCTGCATGTAAAAACATGTTTACTGTTATTCTCGGCACTAACACAGCCTCGCTTCGCTGACTTATTTAAAAAAAAGTGTCATATTAACATGTCACACACGTTGCCCCGTGTGTGTATCGTGACCGATCACATGGTACAATCCGTGTTGTGCAGGTTTCCACTGGAAAGGGGAATATAGTGTAAGCATCTTTCACATGAAATCACATGAGCCACAGAGATATTCTTTTTGCTTTTTTTTTTTTTTTTTTTTTTTTTTGGGAAACATGAAACCGCCTAGTCATGCCTCTGCTGGGCTTTTGGGGGGTGTGGGGATTAAAGAGTTATATAAAATCTGGAGAACGGAGCACCACCCCCTCAGACCACTCGCACACGCTGTAGTCTTCAGACTGAATTTATACGTTCTAAAAAAAAAAAACTATTTTAAATTGTGCATCATGTTAAATCATGGCATTGACGTCTTCCGGAGGGGAAAAAAAAAACACAAAACAAAAATCCACTTGACCATGATGCATCACGTCTTCACCGATTTGCTTTAACATGTTCCCGTTGTAATGTAAAGCAGTAAAGAAAAAAAATGACATTTTAATTAATCAATTATTACTTTTCCTCTAGATTGATCATTTTCTTGAACAACAACATCACAGTACTGCTCCAATGGAATAGAAACATGGCAAACTTTTGGCTTTTTGGTTATTTTCAGATTATTTTCTGTTTATATTATTTCTATGTATAATTTTTTTAATGAGTTTTCTTGTTGCAGGATGCACTCATGTTTCATTTTGAACTTGGAAAAAAAAATAAAAAAAATTTGGCACCCCCTTGCCCTATTTAACCCTAAATTCACACTAGCAAGCGTCAACGTGACTGGTGATCATTCATATTTTTTTTTCTTCCAGCTTGACATAGTGCAGCAGGAGTACATCTACGAGGAAGGACTGGACCAGTTTGACGTGGTGAAGGCAGCGCTTGACGTCCGTGGCTCGTGGTTGGCTACGGTGGAAGAGAGAGGCAGCAAAGGCTCCAATCTCGAGTTTTCTCTTAAACTTTGGGGCTATGACGAGAAGGCGCAAAGGTACACGATTACAGTACCGTACTTGTATGTCAAGACCTGACTTGGATTTTTATTTAAAATTCTTTTAAATTCCCAGACAGCCATATTTCCCTGTTAAAGTTTTTTTTTTCTTCCCCCCCCCCCCGGTCTGTAGCTCTAACCTTTCTCCTCTTCCTCAGCTTTGAACTGAACACCACCATAACGGCTGCCCACAACGATGGGATTACAGCCATGTGCTTTAGCCCTGCCACAGAGACCACCCTGCTGGTGACCACCGCCAAAGACGGCCAGTTTAAAGTCTGGCTGCTCGGGTCAGACTCGGACACGCAGAGTGAGTTCCACCTCACGCCTCCTCATTTATTTTGTACACCGTGTCTGTATTTAATAAAGAGCTCCAGAATGAAAAGCTTGTAATAGTAATCTGTAGTGATGGCTGTTATACAGTCATTGTGTTACATTTACATTTATTCATATAGCAGACGCTTTTATCCAAAGGGACTTACAAATGAAATAATACAAGCAAAGCAATACATGTGTGTTACATACACACAGCACTAGTGTGTTTTTTGCAGAAGCGGAAAAAGGGCTATGTCTTTATTTTGACCTAACAGCAGCTTATAATTAATAAATAGAGATACTGTAGGTGATAATTATGAGACAATAAGTTGTCAAAATAACGAGGCAATCGATATAATGAGAGATTAAGTCGAAAATAATGACATACTTTGCTTTATATTGAGTTAGTATTAAGCTGAAATAGTGAGATTTGTTGTAATAATTAAATAATTTGAAATAAGTTATTGTTGGTATAATGAGAGTAAAGATAAAGTATTAAAAATTTGCTATAACGAGATATGTCTAAATTTAAAAAAAGTATATAATCAGGAGATAACTTGAAATAAGTTGTCAAAAAAAGAGATACTAATTAATATAATGATGTTAAGTTGAAATAATGAGTCATTTAGACCAACAGGAGAGTCATTAGAGACTCATCTAAGCCCCAAGGAGTGTCATGTATCCAAAAAGTCAAAATACAAAGGTTTTTTGGTGAAGCAGTGTTGTTTAGGCAATCAAAGCATCATTGATTTTTTTTTTTTTCTCTTTCAAATAAATAAATATTAATAATATAATAGTAATGGAAAGGTGCAATTTGTTTAGACTGCAGTAGTTGTTCTACCTTTTTTAAGCTTTTGGAAATGCAGCCCTGATCATGATGGATTAATGAAGGCCTTTAGGGTTGAAGTGAGAACAAGGGCTTGTTCACTTCCTCTGCTCCCTTTTTTTTTCAAAAGAACACTGAAACAGCAATAAAACATTCAGTCTCGCTTTTCTTTTTAAACCACAAGACTAATGTCCACTGGCTCGTGACCATCAGTCACAGACCTAATGGAGTAAATAAATAGAAAAGCTCCCTGAGGAAGTATTATTTTTCCAAGAAGAAGTAAGCGAGCATGAGAAGGATATATTTTTTCCAAACTGGAATTGTGCCTAATGTGTCCTGGCCTGTTTCTTCCTGTCCTCAACATAGCCTTTGTGTGTGTTTCTGCAGAGGAACAGGCCTCCTGGTCATGTGACTTTGTGGGCAGCTACCACGGCCTGCAACCAACCAACTGCTGTTTCTCGGCTGATGGCTCTCTGCTGGCCGTGTGCTTTTGGGAGGTGGTGACGGTGTGGAGCGTGGACACGTGGGGGCTTTTGACCACACTGTGCCAGCCACCAGGGGCCATCAGGTGGGCCCTATAGTTCAAACAAGCCATAATCATGTTATCCATAAGGTTTTGGAGTGGCTATAATATATTGCAACACGTATGTACGTTATGTATGTATGTATGTGTGTGTGTGTGTGTATATACAGTATCTCACAAAAGTGAGTACACCCCTCACATTTTTGTAAATATTTGGTTATATCTTTTCATGTGACAAC
>JANDJT010000199.1:29142279-29161691 GCA_024331685.1 Stegophilus panzeri | reverse complement strand
AAAAAAAAAAAAAAAAAAAAAAAAAAAAAAAAAAAAAAAAAAAAAAAAAAAAAAAAAAAGTGTCCATATTAAAGGTACCAGGTTACAGTTTTGTGGCTTTTAGTATGAATATGTCATCCTTGAGGTTATCTATAAGCTAGAGTGCTCCAAAACAATGACAAAATTCGCATTTAGAAGACACACACATGAGTTGTAACTCATTGTCAGACTTTTGGCTGCTGTTTCAAAGATGGCATTCATTCTTCAGAAAATGTGCATGTTTGTAGAGTAGTTATTGAGGATCTGATTTAACATCAGGATTTCAAACTCCTATACGGGCCCAATCGCTTATCCGTGCACTGAGGATGGATTACAGAGTCACGCAATCTGTTAGGAAATTCATAACTCGAATCCTGGCACGACTTTCCCTACTGGGTGTTTACAGAGAGTGTCTTTTCCCCTAGTTTTACTAACAAGCCTTTCCACTCGGCTCTCGTGATCGGTTTGCTCATCGTCGCTTCCATGTTCACGCACAAAAATCAGTGTATCGTACAGATCTTTTCATTTTCTTTGGTCTTTAAAACAACTTTTCTGTTCTCTGGCACACACATGGCTAGCCACGGCAGAAATGTTGGATCCGAGACAGCCATTTCTACATATTTTGGCTCAGATCCGTTCCTCTGGATCATTCAGATCACTGAATGTTTTTTACTAGCAGCAACAACAACAAAAATCCCTGAAATTCCTGTAGCATGCTTTTTTAATAGATTAATATAAAACACATTGAATGGATCCATGTGAAACCATGTGAAACCTATCGGTGATATTTCCCTGTTTCTTTTCCTCTTTTGTCCAGTTGAATTGTTGTAGTTGCACTTGGTGTATCTTCACTTCTTTAAAATCATATACACTGACTAAGCACGGCCACGAAAATCCAAACGCTTCCCTATTCTATAGCTTAGAAAGCACTTACACATGTTATATGATTAATAGAGGTTTAATCCAGAGTACTGTTCTCAAATTCTGAAATCTGATTGGTCAGAAGGTGTTGATTAATATTCGACAACTACGGCTGTGACAGTAGTGCAGCTGCAAATCACAGGTTTATATTTGTTTCTATAGTAACAGCTCATTCACGGGGACTTGTACGCCCACATCTGTAATCGTCGATACGGTGGTGTTGTCTATAAGAAGACGTTTATTGAACATTCAATGGAAAGAGTCTCCAGCGTCAGTGCTTCGTCACAGTCAGAGTTAAAGCTGAAACTTAAAGTTTTCCCGACATCTTCAAGACAGAGGAGTTTCCGCTTCTCCTTTTTTTGTGCTTGTTCTTGTTAACGTTAAAAGCTGTGCTTTTTCTTTTGTCTTAATAACTTAATAACAAGGGAGAGAGAATAACGAGAGGCTGGTGAGGGAACGACTGTTTATAGCTGCTGTGACGTAAATGAGAACAGGAAGAAACTTCTGTCGTGAAATTGAAATGTGAATATAAACAGATGAAATGAACGACGTGTTGTTCATTAATAAATTAAAAATAGAAATCATGGTCAAAACGCTGACATATAAGAAGAACTAATAAAACTCTTCTAGACGTGCTGTTAAGCATCATCTATGGAATTAAATCTGTGCCAAAAGTATTTAGAGTAACTTTTCAAGAAACGAACAAAAATATACAGTGAGGAAAAAGAAAAATGCTCTGAAACTGAACACATTGAACTCGGGGGCAAAAACTTAACCTGGTCTTCAAATAACAGCTTCCTTTATGCTAATCATGGTTTATAAACTCGCTGCCAGAGTTTTCATTTACGCTTTCAAACTTTTAGTTTACGCTCCACAAGTATACATTCGCTATTCTGCCACAAACCTCTGGTGTGGGCGGGGCTTAACAGCGATTTACTCTCATTGTCTAGTGAGATCTGGATCTACAGCTCGAGTGTCCAGTTGAAATAGTTGTATAAGACTACCCAAAGATCAAACATTAATTACTAACTAATATACTGACTCAGTAAGTAAGTAAGTTCCACTACAAAGTACAAACACTATAACTATACAGAGAACAGAACGCTCTCCAAAAATCACACCACTAAACTCTCTAGTTCCAAGTCAGGGAGCTGTCGATCCAGATCTCACGGCCAATGAGAGTAAATCGCTGTTAAGCCCCGCCCACACCAGAGGTTTGCGCCAGAATAAACTTGGGGAGCGTAAACAAAAAGTTTGAAAACATAAACTGTTAACAAAGAACGATTTATTAATCTTTTGATGACAAAAGATTCAGACTCTTTTTCTTTTTATCTCATTGCATATTTTTGTTCGTTTCTTGAAAAGTTACGCTCAATACGTTTGGCGCAGATTTCATTCCTGTAACCCTGCGTCATCACTCAACCCTGTCATTGATTATTTTCCTATAACAGCACACCGCATTACCTGGTACGCTGTATTATTTTTTAGTATTTTCATCCCCATTAGGGAGAGTAATGCAATTTTCCAATTACTGAAATACTGACAGCGTTTTATTCAAAATAATATGTTACTCTGAGGATGTTGTAAGCCTGAGGGTGAAACATGAGGGAGGTCTTATCCTGTGGTTAGTGGTTTAGTGAAGTTACCTTTTGCAATACTGTCCAACAAAGAGAAATGACTGCGCTGGTGTGTCTCGTTGTCTCTAGCGGTCAGGAATATTTGTTGTTTTTCCTTTACAAACAATGACACCTTTGGCTGTGGTTTTAGATAAAAAAAAAAAAAAAAAAAAAAACGGTGGCCACATTCGGTGCTCACAAAACTAAAAATACACCTGAAATCTGAAAAATAAAAAACAAATTACTCAGGCGGATGAGTGTGCTGTTGTTCTCCAACAGGAGGCCTTGTTTTAATGCCCTGTCTTTAGGTCTAGGTGTCTTGGTTGATCGTGTGATATTAGATGTGGCTTGCTTTATATTTTCATTTAAAGGAACGAATATGATTGCTCATTTTAAACATGAGCAATCTAGTATAACGTGTCCTCTTCCCTTTTTTTTTTTTTTTTCAATGTGTATTCATACTTTCTACTCTTCTTGTTTTTTGGAAAAAAAAAAAAAAAAAAAAGCTTAGTCATTCTTTTAACTGAAGCAACCTCTTGAACGTGGACGAGATCCAACAACACCGAGACGTTACACGGGTGTGTAACGGAGAAATCGACACTTCATGTGCCACTCTGTCCATGACTGAGGCCAAACAAACCGGTGTGTTTGTGACATTAGAAGGTTCACTTGAACAAACACGGGCCATGTGGTCAACCACTAAGCCTTTTAAAGAAGCACTGAGATCAACAGGACTACAGCGCACAGTATAACCCGAGCAAAATCGAGCGCACCACACAGACAAACACCGTGAATCAGTATATGAGTTACTTATGAATGTAGAATATTGCAAAATATTGGATTGGGAAAGAACTAGCATTAAAACTCAATGCTGGTCTGGATCTGTGCAAACAAATATGTATCCAGCACTTGCATTTAAGTGCTCATCTTATGACCGACTGATTTTGTGTCACTTTAATGATGTGCGATAAATTAAATCCAAACATGATATCTAATTCAGAATCTGGCATCTATAATAATGCTTCCAGAATTTTCTTGTTTGGGGAATAAAAGCTAAATCGTGTAAGTATTTGAGTTCACAGAATAATATGTTTCTAAATGTGTCTAAATGGTCCTTGTTCAAAATCCACTTTGTCTCGATATTTCGATAATGTAAATTTCAAGCTGCAAATATCAAAACGTTAATGCTTAATATCTCAAAAAAGGTCTCTTTAACCAGATAAACCCTTATAAATCCAAGCTATTATATGAAACTCCTTTTTTTTTCACTGGTTAAAACTGAGACAGTGGTTGCTAGGCAACTCTGTAATGACTGAGGCTAAGGCTTTAGCTCCCTGGACAATGTAAGGCCAGAATGACAGTGGACAAATACAGAAAAAAGCATCAGGAATGTCAACATTTTCCTCAGATATTTGCTGAGCCATTTATTAATTTATTCATCCTCATTAACCACAAAACAGGAAAAAGATAGCTCGTGTATGATTTAATAAGTTAAATCAATGTTGAATTAACCAGTTGAGCTGAGTTGACCAAAACCCTGCAGTACCAATAGTGACCACTAGTGCCCGCTGTAAACAGATCACTCCTTACACACCTTAAACTAGAGTTTACTAATGTACTGTACGTAATATTAATGCAACAGTTGCTTCGAAATGGGATCATGTTTTCACCATGTTCCTAATGAAAATGTTGACATTCTTGATGTCTCATTTCCATAAGCAATGTCCTTACATTCTGTATAAAAGGCTCAGCGGCGATGTGCTAGGTAGCTAAAGCTGTTCTCACAGTTTACTTGCAATTTTCACAATTCATGTACGATACAGCGGCTATAAACAGTCATTCCTTGACCAGTTTCCCTTTTTTTCCCTCTCTTGAAGTTGACAAGACAAAAAAAAATGCAGCTTGTAATATTACAGAGAAACCACATAGTGTAAACTCCTATGTCCTGAAGATTTAAGTCAGAAAAAATAAAGTTTTACCTCTGTTACCTGACTGTTACAAAGCGCTGACATTGGAGACTCCTTCCATAAACGCTAACCACCTACTTACAGAAAATTACACCATATCAACTGTCATACCTTTTCTTTACTAAATTACAGGGTTTAAATGTATTTATTTATTTGTTTGTTTATCATTAGCCTTAGCTTATGTGGAGCGTCCGCTGTACAAGTCCCTGTGTATGATAGAAGCGATAATTAATTAGAACGAGTGCATTACTATACAGTGGTGCTTGAAAGTTTATACACCCTTTAGAATTGTCTATATTTCTGCATAAATATATCAGAAAATCATCAGACTTTCACACAAGTCTTAAAAGTAGATAAAGAGAACCCAATTAAACAAAGGAGACAAAAATATTACACTTGGTCATTTATTTATTGAGGGAAATGATCCAATATTACATATGTGAGTGGCAAGAGTATTCCTCTAAATAAATAAATAAATAAATAAATAAATAACACCACAGAAGAATAAGGTATCACCTAGTGTTAAGGTTGACTCATCTAGCTAGAACACTGTTACTTGGTAACTGGAAAATATGGACACCTATGACAAGCTAGCTAGCAATTTAGCTAGCTTGTGCATATAATAAAATGTTGTTGTTGGGTTTTTTTTTTCTTTTTTTCAGACAACATACAATTTCAGTGGAAATCAGTGAGGACCATCAAGAATATTAAGATTGTCCCTCAGACGTGTAGGTAAATCATTAAAAAAAAAAAAAAAAAAAAAAAGTCTCAGGACAACTAAAATTAAATAAACTTAGCGTCGATTAGAAAGAAACGTCAATACTAAATCACAACTCATGAACTCGAATCTAACCGATTCTTCTTAATAAATCACTTGATTCATTTGAATCGAAATTTGTGTTGCATCTACGTGTTTTAAGAACTCTAGTACAATACTAACAATCTAACAGTTAAAATGTAGAGACTATTGTGCTCTAATAGTGTATAATTTACTTTGATATATTAATGTTATAGCAAAAAAAACATGCGCTAAGAGATTAGCATAGTTATTAGCATGTTATGATGAAAAATTCTTTCTACATAGAGTGGCGCAGGGATGACGTTATTTTGTATGCCAAAACCCGGAAACGGTTTTTGCCCTTTTAGCCCTTCCGGTTCCATCGTCCCGAAGTCAGTGGGGTTTATTTTAATGGGCTTTTGGTCTGTGGTGAACACAACCTCAAAATATTTCCACGTATAATTCTATGACATAAAATACAACAGTCATAACTCACTCGTGATTTTTTAAAAAGCTTTTACGTGTACTGAAGTAATCCAGCTGCGATAATCCAAAAGCCTGTGGTAAAATTTTACTGGGTTTTTGTCGAAGGAACCAGTCTGATGCTAACTTCCGGGTTCCGGTACAAAATGACGTCATCCCTGCGCCACTCTACTGGTCGAGTATAGAAAACGAAAACGTACCAATCAGAACACGGGTAACATGTTCAATATCCAATCAGCGGCTTCGTGCTTGGCCAATCGTAGAGCAGGAGGAGGGATTTGTCGGAATACGGTTAGGGGTTTAAAAAAATGATACTAACGCCGGTTGTTAAGACTTCCGCTTGTACATTTCCGGCAATGCTGTCCTAAACGTTTCTTTTTTCTAATTACATAAAAATGTCTACTAATCTTGTTCACGAAGAGCGCGCTACAAAAGAAGAGCTAAATAAGCAGGTTCGTGGAAGACAAATGATGAAAAACGTTGCTAAATTTCCTGTTTATTAGTTAGACTATTAACACATGTTTACACTTCCATGATTTTTATAGATCAAGGAACAGAAGGTTGTGATTGATGAACTGTCAAATCTGAAGAAAAACAGGGTAAGGGTTGACTTTTTCATTCCTCCCCACACTCATACCTTTTGAATAAACCGGTTGCGTGAATGAACAGGGATTAAGATTTAATCTGGATTAAAATAAAAGTTTATGCAGAGTGTATAAATCCATTTACACCACATGTTAAACCTGGGTTAGAAGTTGCATCTAAACTGAAATTTAATCCTGGTTTTTTTTTTGTTTTTTTTTTAAATTGACAGCAAACTAAGATTTACTTTAATCCCATTGCTCTAACCTCAGATTTAAATTGTAGTCAGGGATTCATTTAAATCCGGCCCATGATGTAGATTACATGTTCTAAATTACAGGCAAATGAAATTAAAGTTATACAATTTTCCACTCAAAATAGAGGGGAAAAAGTACAAAGAGTGATTAAGTAGTCGTAAATCTAATCCATCACGGACTGTGTGTCTGAAATAGTGCCATACACCATGATACCCACAAACACCGAGGTGCATTATGGGTGTTCTCGGCCTGTTAGGGCAACTAATTACACTCTAAGTGAAGTAATTAGCAAATAGGGTTGAGTAAGGGTATATTCCTGGGCAGGGAGTCTAGTCGGGCGAGTGTATGCTCCTGTCTACCAAAAATAAGTTCTCATTATGTGGTCTTAGACTTTAAGTGTTAAAGTTTATTTTCTCCTTTCTCTCTGACAGAAAGTCTTCGTCCAGCAGCCGAATAGCAACATCTTCTTCCTTGCCGATAAAGGAGAGATGCTGAGCACCTGCAAGAGTGAGACTTCCCCCTCATCCTGTTCTCATATCACGCTGTTTGTTGAGCAGAAACGTTTAGCTGAATAAAATTTTTCTTTCTGTACAGAGGATCTGGACAAAATGAAGAAAGAATACCAGGACATGTAGAGTCTGGGCAAGTGTGTGTGTGTGTGTGTGTGTGGAAAATGTGTGGGATCTGCTGTGTGGTGAGTTTAACCTCGTCTCATTGTGCGCTTCACGATCATGTCTACGAAAGGCTGCGTCATCGGGGACCCGATCGCAGCCAGGACGTCACGAAAAGGTCCTCTGATCCAGACTACAGTTGCCTTTTCTCTGCTCACGTCCTCCACATGAGAGGAAGTCTGACTCCACAGCCTCTGCAAGACAACGATGGGAATCTCCTCCTCTGGAACGGGGAGGTGTTCGGCGGTTTGGCGGTGGAACCTGAGGAAAACGATACCAAAGTTATTCTTCATCAGTTGTCAGCGTGCAGAAGTCCGTCAGACGTGTTGTCCATCCTGAGTCGGGTGAAGGGTCCGTGGGCGATTATCTATTACCAGAAAGAGGAACATTGCGTCTGGTTTGGGAGGGATTTCTTTGGGAGAAGAAGCTTGCTTTGGAGCTGGGGGTCGGACAAGAGTTCCTTCACGCTGACGTCTGTGTCTTGTCGCTCGCCCGATCTCGGTTCCTCAAACTGTTTAGAAGTACCAGCGGTTGGTGTTTACAGACTGGACTTGAAGAGCTGGTCACAGCGGGAAAGTCTGAAAGTTGAGGTTTATTCATGGGGTCACCTTAATTCTCAATTCACCTGGGAAGGTTTTCCCAGTTCCGTCTCCTTCGTCATAAACGATCCTGGACTGGTCCTGTCGTCCCCGGTTCCGCCAATGAACATGAACGTGATGGACGTGGAACCAAACTCTTGTAATTCCGGTCGAACATCACTGGATGATCTTAGGGAGCTTCTCAAAACCACTGGGAAGCGAGAAATGGCTTGCCGTCTCGTAGACGTCCTCGGCGAGGCTGTACGCAGGAGGGTGCAGCACCTTCCCCATCCGTCGAACCCCGATCAAGCGCAAGTCGCCATACTTTTTTCCGGAGGAATCGATTCCATGATCCTGGCTGTTCTTGCCGATCGCTTCGTACCTCCGGACCGACCCATCGACCTCCTCAACGTGGCTTTTAAATTCCAGGAATCAAAGACGAAGCAGGGGTCAGGGAAGAAAGGACGACACGATCAAAAAGAGCACGCGAGTCAACTGAAGTTCGACGTTCCGGACAGAATGACCGGTCGGGACGGTTTACGGGAACTTACAATGCTCAGTCCTTCGCGGAAATGGAACTTTGTCGAGATCAACGTTACTCAAGAGGAGCTTCGGGAAATGCGAGGGAAGAACATCTGCCACCTGGTGCATCCTTTAGACACCGTTCTGGACGACAGTATCGGATGCGCCGTGTGGTTTGCAGCCAGAGGAACCGGATTAGTTTCGGAAGGAACGCGAGAGAGGCGGCACAGCTCGACGGCAAAGGTAGGAAACTTTCCACCAGCGTTAGTGTTGGGCACGTTCTTTGTAGGTCACTTAACAAATATAAGATGAGATGATGTACACCAGATTTATGAATCTGGTGGGAGTATAATACAGAATGGGAAGTAAATAACATAGGCATTGTTAATTTGGTGGTTCGATTGCCACAGGAGTATTCTACTAACATTCGCGACAGCTCAGCTACGAAGGTCCGGATCAGCGACTAACGTTACAAAACCTTTGTATGATTAGGTCCGTACAGGATTTTGCAGATTTTTTTGTGATTTATGTTTTTTTGTGGAAAACTACTCGAATTCGCGAAATCGCAGTCTCACGAAATTGTTCTGCGTGCTCTTTCGCAGTGACGTTTGTTGATAAACGAGACCTGTACTCGTGTTCGACGAGCACGAATCGAAGAGGGCTTTGGCTGACCGAACGCACGTCGTGATGACATCACACGACGCGTCTCGCACCGAACCTGCGGAAAATTTAGAAAACTTGCAAGCTCCTCGGAATATCGTGGAGTTTCCTTGATTCGCGAAATCCTGCAGGGACGACTAATGAAACGATTTGAAGTGGGTATATTTTGTTTCGTATCAGTGCTTCATATCAGCGAATTTGTGACTGGCATTACGTTAGGCGAAACGTTTTCAACACGAACAACTTCATAGAAGAACGGAACATGCGGGATCACGTCAAATCGTTAACGGTCCGATCCGGGTAACCCCGTAATCAGCGAACGAAGAACGGGGCACTTTATTTAGTCGTTCTGCGGATGATTTGACTTGTTGTCCATTGACAGGTTGTTCTGACGGGCATCGGGGCAGACGAGCAGCTAGCCGGTTACTCCAGACACCGGGTGCGGTTTAAAACCTCAGGTCTACAGGGACTGGTCAAGGAGCTGAATATGGAGCTGGGCAGAATATCCTCCAGGAATCTCGGACGAGACGATCGGATCATCGCAGATCACGGTAAAGAGGCCAGGTAAATTATCAACTCCGACCATCCCGAGAAGTTTGAACGGACGTGTAATGTTCTTAACCACATCGTCACGGTGGGGCTTCAAAAGAATGTCTTAACAGATTTGCCATTTAGTAACAAATGAGACACAGAAATGTTATAATCAGAATTCATAGTTATTGTTTATTATTGTTTGGGTTTGTTTGTTTGTTTTTTTTTTAGTTCAAAGTGACTTTAAATAACAGAAATCATGGTAAAGGTGTTCACAAACTCATTCCCGTGCTCAGATTTCCGTACTTGGACGAGGACGTGGTCAGCTTCCTGAACACGCTGCCGGTTTGGGAGAAAGCAGATCTGTCTCTGCCCCGAGGACTCGGAGAAAAGCTCCTCCTGAGGTTGGCAGCCGTAGAGCTCGGACTCGGACCTTCTGCCGTACTGCCCAAGAGAGCCATGCAGTTCGGTTCTCGGATAGCCAAGCTGGAGAACAGCCACGAAAAGGCGTCGGAAAAGTGCACGAGACTGATCGCAAATTAGAGCATGAGTCCTGTGTGAAATTGAAGAATCTGTGTTTGAATACTATATTAAATAAAGCTCTGGACTTTGAAGCTGTTCTCTGAAGTATCTGTCGCAATCTGTATAAGAGGCGAGGTTTCCAACATCGAAACGTCCGGATATCTCGTGGACATACACCGGCCTCCTGAAACAAAACAAAACAAAAAAAACATACAAGACACGATGTGACGTTATACAAAATATATTAGGCGTTTTAAGTCGAATAAAATGATTCATAATTGACGTGATTCACCTTGAGAGAAGCCATGACAGGAAGTTCCCCGGTGCATCTCTCTCCTCAAGTGGCCTTGTCTATAACGAAGAGGGTTGAAGCGTGCAATTAGGACAGTGTATTTATTTATTTAGTTACGGTGACGTTTTCTGTAAGACCAGGTTAAAATATTAGGAATCAGTTCTGATCCAACTCCTGTTCTTCCTGCAGTGAGGAACATCTCAATTTACAGCATTAAACAACTCTAAAACTCTTTTATATTAACAAAAAAAAAAAAAGCAGTGTGGCGTGCGTTTCCTCTTTAGTGATCAGATGTTTAATGAATGAATCAGCAGTGTTAACGTTTCTACATTTGAACTGAGAAAACTCCAGTACCTCCTTCTCCTTCAGGAAGACGTCCAGCAGAGGAAGCGTTGTTCTTGAAAATGAGTAAAAACAGGGACACTGAAAGAAACACGGCAGAATAAAAGCCCTCGGTGTGTTTTCTCAGAGCTGTAGAGAGACGTGACTGGTATTATACGTGGTGTGGTGTGTACGTACGGCGCTGCGTGAGTGTGTCTCGGTCGGGAGAGGCTTCTCCCTCATACGCTGCACTCGAAAGTCTGAATCCACCTCCAGGATGCCGTACTTTGACGTTTCTGCAAATGCGAGCGTGTCACGTAGCCATGTCAAATTGATTTATAAAGCACATTTAAAGGCAACAGCAGTTGATCCAAAGTGCTGTACAAAATATGAAAATTCATCACACTGAATAACATTAAGAGAAGATGTCAAAATGGAGCTAAAGATGGAGCGGACCTCGCGTGAAAAGAGAGACTGTTTGGGATCAACCGCGGAAAAGGCTCGATCAGCCTTTGTCTTAGTACGACAGCGGGGGACGGATAAAAGAAGTTGATTAAGCGATCTCAAAGCTCTAGGAGGAGAGTAAAGGCGAAGGTGGTCAACGATGTACTGTGGAGCAGAACCAGAAAGAGCGTTGTATACGTAAATTAGAATTTTAAAATCAATTCTAAACTTGACGGGAAGCCAGCGAAGAGATACCAGAATAGGGGAAATACAGTATGATCCATCTTTTTGGTCGCTGTTACTGCGTTTTGCAGAAGCTGCAGACGAGATAAGCCAGATTGAGGATTGCCAACATACAAAGAATACAAGAACGATGAGAAAACTCCAACAGACCAGAACAAACAGCAAAAGAGGGATCATTCGTACCATTAGCGTACCGTTCACAATAGCACGGGCTTGCAGTTAGGCCAATGAGATTTTCAATTGCACAAAGAAATCAGGAAATCAGTCCAAGGTGCCCTGAAAACACAACAAGGAAAGTCCATAATGCAAAAAATAAAAATGGTTTCACGGGAGGTCGTTCCAAAGAGCAATTTTAAAATAAACCCCAAGACCGTCAAGAAAACACGCCAGCGTTCACTCAACCGGAAACGATTTAAAGTCGTGATGAAGAAGTATAGCCAGATATCAAAACATACCGTTTACATGCACATTTACAACTGGGCTTCAAGCTCCTCTGATCTGATTAAGCATGAGATAAATCATGCTCACCCTCGTCCTTGCACTGGTACGAGAGCACCAAGTTGCCGTCTTCACTTTTCTTCTGCAACTCAGCGAAGCACTCTGTGAACTTTCTGAGACTGAAGTCCTCTTTAAACAGCGTGTCGCTGGAGAAAAACACAGCACTCGAAGCTGTATTAAGCAGCAATAATTCGATTTGTAATCATAACGTGGCAGTCAGGATGTCCTTTTTTTAAAATGATAAGGGACTACAAAGCCATGTTTACACTGCCGAAACACTAAAATCCCAACGTATATTATTTTAAGTTTTAAGCATTTGGGTTTTTTCCCCATGTGTATCAGTGACCATTTTTAATTTTTTTTAATATATTATTTCTCTCTCTCTCTCTCTCTCTCTCTTTTTTTTTTTTTTTAAATTTTTTAAACTGCATCAACAAATCACTGCTGGAGTTCACTGCTTTCATTAAACACTTCGTCCTTTGTAGCGATTCCCGTGCCCTTTATAAATAAAAAATCTAAAAAAAAGAAACTCTTAGGAACGTTCAGGAGAATTTGTAGGGGAAGTACAGGAAAACGTACCCTCCGATCACAATGACATCATCGTGTACTGCAAAGTGATTCACTGCCAGCTGAAGGCATGCGACTGCCCCGAGTCGCTCCTGCACAAACACGCAAAAAATTTAAAAAGTAAATTCTGAAAGTGGTCATAACGTGCCATCGTGAAGCATAGAAATGTTGTATTAATACGGTGAGATAGTTTGATGGCCAATAATCTGTCTAGAGTCTGATTTTTCACATTGGATTAGGAGTGTATGGTTTTGGAGTCAGTCCTGGATTTGATTGGACCGTACCTCATTATTTCTCGTCCCATCGTTAAGGACTTGAACACCGGGGAAGTCTTGAGCCCAGAGCTGGAATGCTTCATGGTAAAGAGCATTGGTCTGTGGAGAATAAGAGTCAATGTTAAAAGAAGGTTTAATAATAATAATATTAACAATATATCTGTCATAGTATCATAGTCCACCATGATTAAAGTGCAGACTGATTCTCTATGCATACAATAATAATATTAATAATGAAAAAATAATAATAAACCATGTCTTTTAATCATACAGGAACTTAAAGTAGTGTCGTAAATATGACAAAACAATTAACATTAATGCCACAATAAGACCCTGGTAATGTCACGGTCCAAAGAGTTACCATAGCATACCATGTTAAAACATTACGCAATATCTGATCTGATCTGGCTGTCACTAAACTGTCTGTCCGGCACTCTCGCCTCCTCATCAGATCTTGTAGATGTCTAACTAGATGAGCCCAGTCTCTGCGTCCTACAGCTGCACTGTATTCTGGGACAATTCCCAGTCCGGCTTTTGCACAAACATAAAATTGGAAAACGGCGAGTGAGAAGAAAATCTCTTGCTCTTTTGTTTTTAGGAGCTGAACAGTGAAACCTGAGTGTTAGCTATCAAGTATATCTGAAATGTTTCTCGTATTAAACTCCATCATGACTGCAAAAACTGGCAAAAACAATATCCCCCTGCGACGTTAGAGCGGAACACGACTGCAGATTTCGCACAGGAATTGCTACAAAACGTAACCATTAGCATACCTAATAATCTCTCTCTCTTTCTGTCGAGCTACACATGCTACTCCTGATATCAGTGATCCCTCCTGATCCCTCCTGACCCCTTCTCCTCTCTGGACCTGCCTGATCCATCCTGATACCTTACTTCTGGTTGGCGTTCTCATCATTCGGAAACCATTCGCTATTTAGGATGACAGCCTAAAGAGTCATGAGATTATTGAGGATTGAAAAACCATGAAGATGGCTTTGGGATTGCGATTGCCACGAACAGTTTTTACACTCAGGTTTCCATCAGTGAACAGTGGAGAAGTTCAACAAAACAGACTTCATGTGAAAACTGTAAAGAATTTTCCCAGTTACACAATTTGACCATGTAGTATGAGCACATTTATAGAAGGGATTTATTTATTGATTAATAATAGCACTATCCGGTGTGACCCAGATGAGGACGGGTTCCCTTCCGAGTCTGGTTCCTCTCAAGGTTTCTTCCTCATATCGTCTCAGGGAATTTTTCCTCACCACCGTTGTCTCTGGGTTGCAAGTTAGGGATAAATTCATACATTTAAAATCTATAACCTGA
Source organism: Stegophilus panzeri (assembly GCA_024331685.1). Taxonomy (NCBI): domain Eukaryota; kingdom Metazoa; phylum Chordata; class Actinopteri; order Siluriformes; family Trichomycteridae; genus Stegophilus; species Stegophilus panzeri. The sequence continues at coordinate 29,147,616 of JANDJT010000199.1, read as the reverse complement.
ATTTATATATTTCTGTAAAGTTGCTCTGGGACCATGTTTATCGTTAAAAGCGCTGTACAAATAAAACTGAATTGAATTGAATTAAAATACAGCTCCAACCCAGAAATTAGAACCAGAATCACCAAGCAAGTAAGAAATATTCCAATATAAACATGTTTTATGTGTTTCAGTGTGGGGTTCTGCTTCTTGGGTGAGAAAGGAAACCTTAGAGAACACTCACCACCACAAACACTTGATCTACACAAGCAGACAGAGTGAGAGCTCTCAGCCAATGGGAGATGAGGGCGCATGATCCAACCGGAAGTAGCGCTTTAGCAACACCCTGTAAATGCTCAAAGTGTCCAGTCTGGTCCTTCTCAATGTCCCTCTGCAGCCTCGTCCCATAACCTGCAGCCAAAATAACAGCTTTCATCATCGACACTTTCTTATAACATCAACAATCTAAACACTCTATAAATAAACCATAAGGTCTTCCAATCACAACTTCGTCGAACGGTTTCTAAGTTCGAGTTCCACTTCCGCTCACGTCACGACGAGGTCCATACGCAACTGTTTTTGTGCTCAACACCGAGCAAGGGAGCCATCTTGTGGTCGATTTCCCCACAACGCGCTCGCTCACGCGTCTCTTGTTGCCATGCAGACAGTCTCTGTCAAAAATAATATATATACAGCTCGCTAATCACGCTAGCTGTGTAATAATTAAACAACGTGTTTATGCTTGAAATATGATGTATTTTGGAAGCGTTTATTGAGAACCTAAAAGACGAAAATATCATCAGAATCTGAGACTTTAAAGATAAATCACTCATAAGCATGGAGTCGTTAAACTTTTCCTCAGCACAAGCCTTCTTTGAGAAATACGACTGGAGAGAAGTTCAGGAGCTGCTCAGTCTCACCTCCTGCAGCTGGTTCAATAAAGTTTAGTCTGTTTTTGCAACAGAGTGACAAAAGCAACTCTTTGTTGGACTTTTGTCATAAAAAAAAATCACTCCATGAGGCTGCAGCATGTTTAAAGTCTTAAACAAGCCAGAAGGCAGAGGAGAACACACACTTTCTGGAACCCCAACACTGACACAAACCGCTACACCACAGATGTGGGTCTTATTGTTTATGATTTCCACTTCCTTGAATTGTCGATCTTACTACACACTTTTAAAATAATGATTCCATGTATTTAGGCTATTATTGCCGATGGCCATGGAGGTAATATCTAATGCATAATTAATTATGTTCAACTTATTGCTGGACGAATAGTTGATCAGAAATACTAAATTACCCAAATTTCCCCTTTCGAGTTGATCTGCTAGTCTTCCCCACATACATGGGGAATAATACAGGTAGCTCAATCTAAACAACTAATTTTCTTTATATATAATGGTGGAGGATGAAAAAAATTACTGAATTGAGAGAACAAATTCTGAGATAAATAACGATAAGAAGGAAAAATACAGTTCCCCTACACACATTCATCAAGTCTGTCCCGATGTGGGTTAAGAGTTAGCGTTCATACCAAAAGGTGTGGGTTCTCTTCTGCCTTTTGGCTGGTTTAAGACTAAAAAGTGCAGTGTCTTCATGAAGCGATTTATGACGACAAAAGTCAAACACACACTTTTTGCTTCTGTGGTGTAGTGGCTAGTGTTTGTGGTTTTGTTTGTGCAGGTTCTAACCCTTGTTTTAGCAGGTTTAAGAACAAACTGTGCTCTTGTATTGTGAATTTTTTCATGAAGTCCACAAAACACACACTCACACTCAGGTGCTGTTTCTCACCATCTGCGGTGTAGTGGTTAGCATTAGAGTTAGTGTTAGTGTCAGTATCAGTGTTCCAGAAGGTGTGGGTTCTCTTCTGCCTATTGGCTGGTTTAGGACTAAGAATTGCAGCATCCTCATGAAGTAATTTAAGACGACAAAAGACCAACACTCTTGTTATGTATGTCCCTCTGTGGTGTAGTGGTTAGTGTCAGTGTTGCTGTTCCAGAAAGTGTGTGTTGTCCTCTCGCTTGTTTAAGATTTTGAACATGCTGCAGCCTCATAGTGTGTTTTTTTTATGACATAAGTCCAACAAAGAGTTGCTTTTGTCACTCTGTTGTGTAGTGGTTAGAGTTCTTGCCAGAAGCTGTGGGTTCTTGTCTGTCTTTTGGCTGGTTTAAGACTTAAAATTGCTGCTGCCTCATGAAGTGATTTATGACGACAAAAGTCCAATACACGGGTGCAGTTTCTGTCCCTTGGTGGTGTAGTGGTTAGAATTCATGACAGTGGTGGTGTTCCAAAAGGGTTGTCTTTTGGATGGTTTAAGACTTAAAATTGCTGCTGCCTCATGAAGTGATTTATGACGATAAAAGTCCAACACACGTGTGAGGTTTCTGTCCCTTGGTGGTGTAGTGGTTAGAGTTCGTGTTTGTGGTGTGGGTTTTACAGGTTTAAGAATTAAAAGTGGTGCTGTAGAAGTATGAAGGTGTGATGGAGAGAGTGGTGTCTGAGACTCTGTGGCTCAGTTGTCCCCTCTGTGGAGTAGAAGGTGCTTGGATCAAAACCCAACCAGAGTGCTTGCTTGGAGATTGAGGGGTTGAGAGCTGTGTGGTGGAGGAGGTGGGTGTTGTGTGAGTGTAGGTTGGGGGATAGGAACAGGTGTGAGGGTGCAGATTAGTGTGTGTAAACTCAGGATACAGTGGAGGATTGTGATGTAGGTGTGTCTAGTCTCAGTGTTGGTATGTAATGGCAGTGCTTGTGACTGAAGAGAGAGGGTAGACTGGGAGCAGGAGCAGCAGCAGGGAGAGGGTAGACTGGGAGCGGGAGCAGCAGCAGGGAGAGGGTAGACTGGGAGGAGGAGGAGCAGCAGCAGGGAGAGAGGGAGCATACCCCTTGGTGTAAACTAGGACTGTGTGGATGAGGGGTGTGCACTCAGGGCAGGGAGACAGGGGAGAGCTAGGAAAAACAAAACAAAAAAAAAACCTCTCCCTCTGAACTTTCAAGCCCTTCTCTCTCTTTCCCTCCTCACCACATGTGCACTGAACTTTTGTTGCCATAAACCACTTCATGAGGCTGCAGAAATTTTTAGTCTTGAACCAGCCAAAAGGCAGAACAGAACCACCCCCTTCGGGAACCCCAATAATACCACTGACCCAAACCACTACACCAAAGAGGAACAGAAACAACACCTGTGTGAGAGTGTGTGTTTTTTGAATTTCACAATGCAACAGCACAGTTTATTCTAAAACCTGCCAAAAAAGAGGGTTAGAACCTGAACAAACTACAACACACCCACTGTTCCACTAAACACTACACCACCAAGAGACAGAGTGCAAGCTGTGTGCTGGACTTTTGTCATCAAAAATCACTTCATGAGGACGCAGAAACTTTTAGACTTACATCAGCCAAAAGGCAGAACAGAACCAACAGCTTCTAGAAGCACAACACTGACACAAACGCTAACCACTACACCACAGAGGGACAGACAAGAGCGGTGTGTGTCAGACTTTTGTCGTCATAAATCACTTAATCAGGACGCCGAAACTTTTAGTCTTGAACCTGTCAAAAAGCAATCCATGACTTCAGGACACACAACACTTGCTCAAACTCTAATCACTACACCAACAAGGAATCAGCTCCAGTGTGTTGTACTTCAGTTGTTATAAATTCATGAAGACGCAGCAATTTTTAGTCTTAAACCAACCAAAACACACACATGAGAACCCACACCTTCTGGATCACCAACACTGACACTAACCACTACACCACAAGAACAGCATCCATGCTTGTGTGTGTGTTTTTTGGACTTCATGAAACACTTCACAATACAACAGCACAGTTTATTCTTAAACCAGATAAGAACCTGAATCATCAGGAGCCGCAGTATCAGCACTCTCTATCCATCACGCCACAGGAGTATAAAAACCTTTCGCCCACACTATCACTGGTCACTGGTCACTCGCCCTCCACCTTCCTCCTGTCCTCCTCATTCTCTCAGACAGGTCTCTTTGAAAACATAAAAGACTCCTGCTTAAGGAGTCCATGGTAACTTCCCAGTTCCCAGATGTCTTTGCTATTATGCTAATGAGGTAAACCCTGATTGGACACCAGGCCCAACTATTTGTTCTATGTCATCCTGTGTTTTTTTTCTCACTACTTAATCATTTAAATAGCACACTGAGATCATTAATCCATAAAGGAAATCATGAAGACGCAGAGGGAAAAACAAATAAAATGATATTTGAATATAAAATATTCAAAAATATGGAGAATTATGGAGGCCATGTGGTCAGATCAGTAAATCCTTTTACACTGGCTACTTTCTCTGGAAGCTCTAAAGTGTCGTTATTAGGGGCCAAGCACTGAATGAATGTGTGTAGTGGAACTGTATTTTTCCTTGATATCATTATTTAGATCAGAATTTGTTCTCTCAATTCAGTAATAGTTTATTCACCTACACCTCACAGCTGAGAACTGGATGTAGTAGAGAACCTAACAGAATCTTTCCTCTAAAACAATGTGTTTTCCTAAAATACATTCAAGTGTTGCAGGGATTAATTGAGTTAATAATTATAATTAATCACAATAAAGCAGCAAAACAATAATCAAAGACAGATCCTGTTAATAATAATAATAGTACATCTTCATGTGTCAATCATGTTTTTTTTTTTACAGATAAATGTTCAAAATAGTGATTAATTGATAATCCTTAATTAATTATATAGAACTCTATGAGAATTAACACAAGATTAAAAATTATATTAAAGTACATTTACCAAGATGGACACCCGACCAGCAGGAGGTGACACAGCTCTACGAGTGAGTGAGTGAGTGAGTGAGTGAGTGTGTGTGTGTGTGTTATTGTATTGGGTTTGGTTTGGAAATTTTCCCTCAGCCTTTGAATGTTTGAATTTTGTTGACTTTGCGGTTGATGGTGCCGACACCTCTCTGAATCCGAGAACAGAATGTTAAACTGTATTTATTAACTTTAACAGGAAGTTCAGGTGACATTAAAGTTCTTGCAAACTTTATTTTTTATACATTCGTGGTGTTTACAAGTGCAGAAGAATCACCTTATCTGAAATGAAATGAACGTTTTTGTAAGATGGATAAGATCTGAGAACGAAACCAACCTTCTGAAATGAAGATAAACTTTGTGTTTAGTCATACCCTGCATTAGCATTAGCTTCACCTGGAAAACAGAGGATCTGAGATCTCAGTTTTGGAGTGTAATAGGAAGAACAAACCTGCACTCTTGTCTTAGTCTTGACCTCCCTAATGCACTATCTAAATATGGAGAAAGTTGGAAAAAGTCAAATTTTTCACCCACCTCATGACCCCCCCCAACAAAAAAAAAACCCCACAAAGGCC
>JANDJT010000199.1:29122650-29142179 GCA_024331685.1 Stegophilus panzeri | reverse complement strand
TTCACCCACATCATGACCCCCCCCAACAAAAAAACCCCCCCACAAAGGCCCCCCCCCCCTACTGTTTTTATTTTTTGGGTGAAATTTTTGATTTTCTCAGATTTACCCCAAATTCCAGTGTTAGAACTGAGATGGAAGTGTTCTCCTATCACACACCAAAGCTGAGATCCGAGATCCTCCGTTTTAACCAGGGACGTGACCGAGCACCGTTTGAACAGAACCTGTGCTGAAATAAACACAGTGAAAGATTAAAAATGTCGATAAGAACTTCCCAAATATCGATGAAAAAATCCAGAACAAAAGAATTTTGACTCCGGTTTTGCAGTATACCTGGACTGGAAGAGGGTCATGACACGTCCCTTGTCCCAGGATAAAACGGAGGATCTCAGATCCTAGCTTTATTGTGTGATAGGACCCTACACCTAACCAGATTTAACATCCTAGAACTTTACTTTAGCTTGAGATACAACCATCTGTCTTGCTGACTGTTCTTACACATCTAAAACATCTCAGCAATGTACATGCGTTCTGTTTTTTTGTTTGTTAAGCCGGGTGCACACTGTGCGATTTTTAATAGTCTTCTGCGACTGTTGCTTTTCGGACAGAGAAACACGACATGATTGTACAGCTGATCGCCTTAACATGAACATATTTCTGAAGGAGTTTTACAGTCAGCTCGATACAAATAAAAGTGCATGATTGTGTGTTTGAGGAGCTTTAACTCTGTTCTGCTTGAAAGTGTTAGCTGAGCTGCTAATATTTAATAGCTGAATCCCAAATGGATCTTTACTTATTATTTAATGCACGGTGTACATACATACACACATTATATACTATTAAATACAGTACAGTACAGCATTAGCTGAATGTGAGTTTTGACTATAAATGTGTACATTGTCTTATGATTATTAAGTCAAGTGGGTTTTTATTGTCATTGCTCTATATAGCTTTTATACACTGGAAGGACATGTGGTTTCTCCAGGCCCAGGGTTCAACACAGAACAGAACAGTACACAAAACTACATCAAGTGCAAATACACAACAGTATGAGACGAGTGCAGGACTATATAAATATACAGAACAATAAATGGAGAATTGTTTAACATAAGGTTAAATTTCAATCTGTCTTATGCAATAAGCATGACTTAGTTTTGAAAAGTGCTGGTGACAAGAATGACAGGTCAAAAATAAAAACATCAGTGTTGGGCTTGTAATTAATGATAAACCAGGTCTGAAAGCATTTCTCAAGTGTTTTTACTTTGTATTTATACATATCCCAAAAGATAATGTCCTTTACAAATGTTTAAATCCACACACAGTTTGAACACTTCTACAATTACAGAGTGATTGATGCCTTGGAGGCCTTTTAGATCCTATTTGCTATGATTTAAAAATGTCTGTCTGCGTCGAGTCAACGTGAAGTCCCTTCGAACAAAAAATAAAGAATAAACTACCGCTTGTTTTAAATTCTCATATCGAACAATGTTAGGATTTCATAAATCTTATATTACGTTACGTTGGATCTTTAGCAAGGGTGTAACGGCCATTTTAAAAGCGAGGAGACATGGCTCTGAGTCTCCCCGACATTCACACTCCAACATCATAGCATTCATAACTCTATAAAACTTCTAAATCCTACTTGAGTTCTCACATGGTAATATCCTGAAGTGCCCATTATTTATCTTTCTCCTCTCCTACACCAGACGACCACAGGATCAACAAAGCAGGAAAGTGGTACAGAAAAAAACAGCGCAATGAATTGAACTCGTAACAACTAGCTTAGCCCACAAAAATACACAATACACAAAATACACAACCATAATTACTCATTATTATTATTGTTATTATTATTATTATTTAAATGAAGTTAAGTTTGTGTGATACTAGACCAAATGCAGTAACAAATCCAATTAAATATATTCATACATTCCTAATTTATTTGTGTCCATTACTACTTCTTGAAGAAAACTAATTATAAACAAAATGTAAAATCTAACCTATTGTATGATTTTACATTTTGATTACATTTCGTCGAACGGTTTCTAGATTCGAGTTACACTTCCGCCTACGTCACGACGAGGTCCATACGCAACTGCTTTTGTGCTCAAAAACGAGCAAGGGCGCCATCTTGTGGTCGCTGGCTCAGGCGTTTCCTGTTGCTATGCCGACAGACTGTCAAAAATAATATATACAGTTCGCTAATCACGCTAGCTGTGTTACTGCGTTAATTAAACAACGTGTTTATGCTTGAAATATGATGTATTTTGGAAGCGTTTATTGAGAACTTAAAAGGCGAAAATATCATCAGAATCTGAGACTTTAAAGATAAATCACTCATGAACATGGAGTCGTTAAACTTTTCCTCAGCACAAGTCTTCTTTGAGAAATACGACTGGAGAGAAGTTCAGGAGCTGCTCAGTCTCACCTCCTGCAGCTGGTTATTGGGTGGAGAAGATTTCCTCCAGTCTGTAGACCCTCCACCTGGAATGATCAGACAAATCCAGGCTGTGTTTCACCCCAATGCCATCATCCTGGCCCCCTGTGACTCCAGGGTGTCTATGGATTACAGGGTGGTCCATCAGATAATCCGAGAGCTCACAGTGGGAATATACTGCTTCAACCAAGTGCCGTCCATCAGCCTGGAGCCCAACCCTGATCAGAGCTCTGCGTGCCACCTGACCCCGGCCTACTGCGACACCAAAGTGGGGCAGATCCTCATAAACATCGATTACACCATGAAGGCCCTGTGGCACGGAGCGTACATCCCTAAAGAAAAACGTCTCTGCTTCCTGGAACTGTGGAGATCCAACATGGGTGTAGATCCCAAAGGAGCTCCTCAGGCTGAGAAAGACAGACTTGCCGAGTTTCTTACAGCAGGTCCACATTGATGTCTGTCTGTCTGTCTGTCTGCCTGTGCATCTATCTGTCGGTCAGTCTGTCTGTCTTCCTGCCTATCTATCTGTCTGTCTGTCTTCCTGCCTATCTATCTGTCTGTCTGTCTGTCTGTCAGTATTCCTATCTATCTATCTATCTATCTATCAGCCTGTCTGTCTGCTTGCATGTCTGTCTGTCTGACTCTCTACCTGTCTCTATCTATCTATCTATCAGCCTGCCTGTCTGTCTGCCGATCTATCTATCTATCTATCAGCCTGCCTGTCTGTCTGTCTGCCTATCTATCTATCTATCTATCTATCTATCAGCCTGTCTGTCTGCCTGCATGCCTGTCTGACTCTCTACCTGTCTCTATCTATCTATCTATCTATCTATCTATCTATCTATCAGCCTGTCTGTCTGCCTGCATGTCTGTCTGTCTGACTCTCTACCTGTCTCTATCTATCTATCAGCCTGCCTGTCTGTCTGCCTATCTATCTATCTATCTATCTATCTGTCAGCCTGCCTGTCTGTCTCTCTGTCTGTCTGTCTGTCTGCCTATCTATCTATCTATCTATCTATCTATCTATCTATCTATTGATTTGTCTGTCTATCTCTGTCTGTCAGCCTGCCTCTCTCACAGTGCATTGTTTGTCTGTCTGTCTGTCTGTCTACCCTCATGTTCAGAAAGACGTGTCCTTTCAAACCGCATATTGGTATAAAGACGTAGTTTATAGTTGATTCTAAAACTTGACAGCCCCACCTCTTTCTGAAACCCATCACTACCCTATGCGTTCTTTTCTGTAGGTCTAGTAGACATTTCTGATGACCCATGTTACCAGGGCATGTACGACGAAGACAAACAGAACCCTGATCCAATCTACCAGCCCAGCAGTGCAGAGGAGCAGAAGCTGTTCTCTCAGTACGCAGAGAACGTCCTGCTGAAGATCACCTCGTACCTGACCTCGGTCCGTCAGCACGAGAACCTGTTCACCTTCGAGGGCACACACAGCCTGTCCAACGTGGTGCGGCTGACGGAGGACGTTCTGGAGCTGGGCACGTACCAGCGGCTGCAGCAGAGGCTCTCTCGCCACGTCAGGCTGGTGAAGAAACACCTGGCACGCAAAATGGAGCTGGCCCGGGACCTGGCCTACCTGAAGCTCATCAGCTTCCTCGTGCCTTTCCTCATCGGCCTGAGGAAGAAGATGAGGATTCCGGACCTGTCTCAAATGCTCCTGCCTATCTCAGGTCTGTACACATGGTCTCCTTGTATCGTCTTATAAGGAAGCACACTCACTTCCTGGCATGTGCTGCGTTTTCTTGTACTTCAAGAGAGAGAAAAAAAAGAGAAGCTGGTGAAGGAACAACAGTAAGAACACGAGCTAACGTTTCATGGATGTTCCCCAACATTAAATGTAACTGTAAATGGATAAAAAGTAATAAATGTGGCATAAGAGGAATAAAGCACTTCAAGATGTGTGCTTTATCCAGTCATGTTTTTATTCCTTATATATCCCTGCATTTTCTATGCAATTTGTACAATGCAGCTATTTTACTTCCCAAACTTAATAAAAGTTCATCAAAAGAATATACAATGAAATAGTGTTTTCTGCGAGTTTGGAAATAGTGATATTTTAGGGTTCATTCTATGAGCAGGAAGCAGTAAAACTAAGACTAATCTTCACTTCCTGTGCTATAAGAGGTGCTACAGCTGGTACAGCTTGTGTTTTTGGGTTTTTTTTGACAGATGACATGCTGAAAACCGAGCGAGAGTTACCGCCTCTTCTCCTCGGACCTACGTTTTCCTGTAAGCATTTTCCGTACAAGCCCAACGAGTATTTCCATCTTCATGGTGGGATTGAGGTTGATGTCGGGACTCCTGAGCTGGAGCACATCACCGAGGAGATGAAGGTCAGGACGAGTCCAAAAACGGACCAACAAATCGCTGAAACGCACTCTACACAATATACACGCAATAACACAAATATAATCATTATACACTGGCAATACGCTGCTACGTTTCTCTGCACTAAAGCTCCAGTTCTTTTTGCAGAACCATGATTTAAAAAAAAATACCCAAAAATATACACATAATAATAATAATAATAATAATAATAATAATAAAGCAACCAATTAATGCTAGATTTTGAAAAAAAACCCAAAACCAAACAGCTGATATGCAGCTAATATGATATAGATCTTAAAGTCCAGAATGAACAGAATTGATGTTTTCTTGTCCAGGATGCCTTCACGACTCTACAGAATCATGCAATGGGCTATTTAAATGACCTCCTTCGGCAAGAGGCGACCTGCTCGGGGCAGTTTCCTATCCCCCTCAGTGAGATCGGTGGGAAAAGGTAGGACTAGGAAAAGCTCACTGTATGTATATATATACACCTGTATCATGTGTATGATGTGTCACTGTGTGCTGTAATTATTTCCCTAGCTATAGTGTGATCTCTATTGCACTGGCATCCTTCTATCCCCAACCCAACACCGTACAGTGGTGGGAAACCATGAAAAAGTCCATCAAAAAGATGCGGGAACAGAAGCTGCCGTTAACTGACTTTCAGCTTCATGAGCAGTTTAAGAAAACGTTCGGTTATGCCAAGGCCATACAGTGTAAGGTAATGTGAAATAATGAATAAATCATAAACTGTAAATCCATGGGCTGTATTCAGAGCTGGCGAAATATTTCAAATATAAGTCCCATGCCAATATTTATGTATTCAGAGTCAGGATATGAGTATTTATTTATTTATAATAAACGCGCACAATTCTCAAAATGCCCACAAGATGGCACCATTTATCGGTTACAAAACCGATATCCGATTATGGGAAAACGCTTAAATATCAGGGAAAATATCACTAAAACCGATTATCGGTCGATCTCTATTCGGCAGCCTATAAAATAGCACTCGATCCAGCGCACACTATTATTGGACATTTTATTTTTTTATTAACTAACTAAAACTTAACGTAGCTCACGATACGATAATGTGTGTGTAGGAATGTAAGGCTATATTAAGCTATATTTTAGTCCGCTATTTTGAGGTTTCAAATTACTGAGCGCTCATCTGCTATGCTAGTTTGGTATCAGTTCTTCACTATGTACGAGTACCTCGTCTCTGAACACAGCCCCTTATTAGTACTAAGGAGTTGCCAAAGCAAAGGAAGCTTAATTCGACGTTCGACTTGCCCACAGAGCATTCCGTACGGATTGCGTGCAGCTGCAGAGCGCGGCCTCTCTGCCGTATTTCACACGCTGAGCTGTAAAAACCCTCTGGGCCACCTGGGGGCGCTAGACGAGCGAGGCTACTCTTTACTCCACCACGCCGCTATGTGTAACCAGCCGCACATCATCTACCAGCTGGCAGCCGCTGGCATCAACCTCAACCAGCCGTGTGTCGGGAGGTTCGTCTGCTCCGGTACGTCCGCTCACACACACTCGTAGATCTTCAAAAAAATACTCAGCAGCACTTTTAACGATGAATTTTTCAGATGTTTCAGAAAATCTTATGAAAAGGAAATGCAATTCAAACCTGTCTGTCTATGAAACGATTTCATTTCATTATCTACCTTTCTGTCAGGACTCACGCCGCTGCACCTGGCAGCTCAGTGCGGCTCTCTCGAGGCCCTCAGCTGCCTGATCGCTCTGCAAGCCGACTGCACGCTCACGGACCGGAGAGGCTGGCTGGCTGTGCACTTCTCAGCCTTTTACGGCCAGGTCTCGTGTGTCCAGGCCCTGTGCAGGAAAGATCCCACGTTGCTGGATATATCCACATCTGCAGAGTAAGTTGTAAGATTTATTATCTCCATTTACATCTGTGTTAAGTGTTCAGGAAGAATAACAAGCACACTGGTGTGTCACAGGTACTGCAGCACGCCCCTCTTACTCTCGGCCATGTCAGGCTCTCTGGAGGCTCTGGACTACCTGCTGTCGAACGGGGCAAATTGGAGAACGGCGGACAGCGAGGGCAATAACGTGGTCCAGCTGGCAGCTCTTTACTTCCACACTGACATCCTCAGGCGTCTCGTTCAGCTGAATCTGGACGGCCTTCCAGTATGGAGGATTCTCGTTGGTATGCCGCAGTACACCTATTAGTCACATGACCGTACCGTCTTACCTTCCGCCGATTATTTTTGTTTTATTCGTTAAGTATTTATCATTATTTACTATTTTTTCTCTTGGGTTTTTGCACATTACTATTTATATTGTAAATGTAGATTTAAAGTGGCAGTCAGTAACTTTTAAAGCCCTCTGCTGGTTGCAAGATGACATGCACTCACACACACACACACACAGACAGACACACACAGTAGTAAACACTAACCAGCCTTCTTCTTTGACCCCAACTGTAAAAAATACAATACGTATGTCTGTGGGTTTAAGGACTAGGGGCGGGGCGGGTCGGGGTGGGGCGGAGCTGACATTGAAATGACATTTGTGTGTGTGTGTGTGTGTTTGTGGCTGCAGAGATGTTACGGAGTGAGGAGAACAGGAGGTTAGAGATGGCCGTCAGATGCATGGAGGCCCTCTGTGTGAACGCTGACCCCTTCTGGGAGGACATCATGGATGCAGGTCACTGACATTTGTTCCCAGCAGTGGACAGTTTTAGAGGCATCGATAAAGGAATACTGAGATGTTTTTCAGTCTAAAACTGTCAAAAACTGGAACTCAGAACTCGTATAAGGAAGGAATAAAATACCTATACCAGAAAAATACCTATAACAGAACATGCTGAAGTGTTTTATTCCTCTTATACCATAAGCAATTTCCCAACACTTCATACTCTTTTTCCGGTTATAGTTACCGTAAATTTTCCAGTAAACAGTCGTTCCCTCACCATCCTCTCTTTAAAAAAAAATTAATACGACAAAAATCACAATCCTTAAGATGTCGGAAAACTTACCAAGTCCCCGCAAACGAGCCGTCACTATGGAAACGATAACGTATTAGAACGAACGCGTTAAAAAGTAACAAACACTGCGCACTACAGTCGGCAGCGCCGTACTCTTTGTACAGTAACCCAGCGTACGTTAATGCTCAATGTGTATGCGCTGTAACAGGCGGGATCTCAGTCCTGGTGGAGATTTTGCTCAGCGGGAGGCCGTTGTTCCAACGCATGGCTGCGGCTGTGTTGTGTCACATGACGAAGAACGTTCCGGTGTGCGAGGAGCTGGTGCGCTTCGGTGCGGTCCAAGTTCTCATCAGACACCTCAGGAGCCGTCATCCAGAGCTTCGCTCGCGCTGCACCGTTATACTGACAGACCTTGCTGGTCACAGCGGATCGTATCAGACTCATATCGCTGAGCTGGTGAGTGAGTCTACATGGGTACGGATTGACGGCATAACCGTCTGAGATATACGGTACTTATGGGATAATTTTAATTATTAAATAACACCATAATAATAATAATAATAATAATAATAAGCACCATACTAACAACATAGTAAGGAATACGAAATGAAACAAAACAGCTTATAGATATTTCTAGATGAATAAAATTGTTGTCAAATCTCTTCAGAGCAGAAATACTTGTTACTGTGGTCTTAAATCAGCTATAAATATAGCCCATAATTCTTTTTATCACACTGACTCTTATAATATTAATCATTTGTGTCATGTTGTTATAGGAAAATAATCAACAGCAGGGTGATGTAAAGAAGTTTTCTATTTGCCACGCGTTTCTATATGTGTGTGTGTGTGTGTGTGTGTGTGTGTGTGTGTGTGTGTGTGTGTTCTATGAGGGTGGGGTTGCCCCCACGGTACAGCTGCTGACCTCTGACCTCCAGGACGTGCTAGTGAACGCCGTGAGGTGTATCCGGGCGCTGTGTGTCGCTTGTCCCCGAAACCAGACCATGGCGGCACTTTGTGGAGCCATCCCACAACTGGTCGATTTACTCACCGTGAACTCTGGTACTACTCACAACAGAAAAAAACAGTTGCTATAGCAACACTCAGTAATGATACACTTATTACTTATCACAATATATAATATATAATAAAACTTATCAAATTATTATCAACTCATGATTGATTTTCGCTTTGTTACTTATTATTCTTAATAATAAGTTATTGTTTGCTGGGGAAGCATTGCTACACATAATACACACCTTGTATTTGAACGTGTGTGTGTGTGTGTGTGTGTGTGTGAAACAGAGGTACTTCAGGGAGAGGCGTGTCTGGCTCTGGCTGAGCTGGCCCGTGGCCACAGGGAGAACCAGGACCTGATTTGTGGTGCGTGTGCCGTGCCCCCTGTGGTGCAGGTCCTGAGCTCCAGAAAGATCTCCAGCCAAGTGAAAGCCGCCAAAGTCCTGGAAGCCATAGCTCACCAAAACCCTGTAATACAGGAACAGTTTCTGAACAAATCCGCCGCCAGACTTCTTCTATGCCTCTTAAAGGTGACGCGATTACGGTTCAGCTTTTAATCAAATTGCTCTCGGATTGATTCTATTATAGATTCTAATACCCTTCATTTCATTTATGATGGATTTCAACATAACTGGAACGATAGAGTCTGGGATCATGCTGTGAAATTCTAATAAACCTACTGGAAAGAAAAATACTTAATCTGATTAAATGGAACTATGTGGATACTGTATTAATGTATTATTACTTTTGGTTGAAAATGAATCGGAAAAAAAAAAAAAAAACCCTTGTTTTGGCAACACAGTTTAAGAGTGAGGATATGTTTCTGTTCTGGTGCCACAGGTTTTCGATCAGGAGGTGAGGGAACAGGGCGCGACGGCTCTCTGGGCCTTAGCGGGACACACACCGAAGCAGCAGAAGCACATAGCCGAGCTCATCGGCTACCGTTTCGTCCTGGATCTGCTCCTGTCCAGGTCGGATAAAATGCAATACGTGGGTAAGGCCGCAGGGACGGGGACGGGGACGGAGCTCAGCTCGTTACAGCGTATACTGTTCCAAAATCCACAGCATTGTAAATTTAAAATAAAGCCTTCCCAGCGAAGCTGTCATCTCGTACGATCTCACGAGGGTAACAAAACCGCGTGCCAAGCGCAGTAAAAACAGTACTCGATGACACGGCGATGACAGGTCCTGGCCATGATAAGCCGTGCTGAACGCTGATCGACAGCCATTTGGGCCGAGCGTTCTTCCTGCTACTGTGAGAAGGGTCGCGTCCGGCGGGAAAGCGAGCAACACGTTTCCTGTCTCGAGATGCTACTCGTCTGCTAGACTCATAAAGCAGACGGACGTGCACTCAGGAAAACCTTCCGCTCCTCATGCGTTGCTTCTCGCCTCTTGTTTTTGCCATCAGCGTCCATGACTTACATGACACGGTCACACGGAGTTATTCTGCTACCAGATTTAAACACTTCCTAGCGTCTGGCGCTGGAGAGCGACAGGTCTGTTTAAAAGCTCCCGTCTAGCACCGGTTCCCCGAACTCCCTCTAGACCCTTTTCAGCCAGAGTTGTTCTCACATTAGATCTATAAAATGCAGCATGTGGAACAGGTCACTTGGACCTTTTTTTTTTTTTTGGCCTACCTGTCTGGTTATATGATTTGCAGGATGCCAGGCGGTGACAGCGCTTAGTCGAGACTGCCGCACCCATCAGAACGGACTGTGTAGGGAAAACGTCGTGCCACCATTAGTGCGACTGCTGCGTTTCTCCCGCACTACTGAGAGAACTCTGCTCAGTGTCGTCACTGCACTCGGGACCTTGTGTATCGGTAACATCTGAATAGTCTTTTAATATTACATCAGAAATAATTCGTTTAAGTATATACTGTCACATATATATCACAGAGCTTTTGATCTGATTACAGGAGTGGCACACACGCATAACAGAAACAGCCAGAATGTGATTTATGAGGAAAAAGCTATTCCGACATTGTTAGAGCTTCTGCAAAGCAACAAAGGTCTTGAGGTTAAGGTACATAAAAAGCATATGTGTGTGTGTGTGTGTGTGTGTGTGTGTGTGTGTGTGTGTGTGTGTGTAAGGAATAAAACAACAACATTGTTATGGGGAAAATACTTAACAACAGGATGGTGTGATAAAACCCAGTAGGTAAAAAAAAACCCAATAGAAACCATGACTTGAAATTCTAATGGTTTCCACTACAAATGCCATCAGCTAACCATTAAAACCATTAACGGTATCCACTAGACATAACATCCCAGGCAACAAGGCAACAAGTTAACAGTAGAGACCCACAGGTTACAATCTCTTATTCCGTCAAAACCTGTATTATTACCATTATAACCATTAAAACAATTACAAATTCTATCAGGGTTGTTGTTTTTTCTCCCAGCAGGGTGTTACAACGCCAAAATGGATTAAAAGCATACCCTGAAGTGTTTTATTCCTCTTCGGCCACATTAAAAATGTTTTTATTTACGTAAGAATGACACTTCACACGTTTTTGCTTCATACATTTACAGTTACAACTTCGTTCCTGTTATTACTTACGCTATAGTGGCTCTAAACAGCCGTCCCCTCACCATCCTCACCATCCTCACCCCCCCCCCCCATAATAAAAGTAAAATATGCAGCTTTTCGCGTTACCGAAAAACAGCAAACCAGCTACTGAACATGAGGGAATGTTTCAAAACACCGCCACTGGAGACTCCTTCTTACATAAATGTAAAATAACAAGACATTACAGACTTCCCCATATCAACAATGACATGTTTTTTGATCTGGGTTTATGTGGAGCGTCTGCCATACAAACCCCTGTGTACGTTATTACTATAGAATATACTGTATAGCCTACAGTAGGGGAATAGAAAGTTAAAGCATGAATAGTTTATCAAGTTCTTGATTTACGCTCAAATCCGTATATTCGAGTACCTCATGGAGTTTTTGTGAACCCTCGACAGGTCCAGGTCTCTCAGACTTTGGCGTGCATCTTGATGGGCAACCAGGAGCTTCAGACGACCTTCTGGGAGCAAGAAGACTTCTCCTACGACGTCATTCTGGAGCTGCTACAAGCCCAAGACAGAGTAACCGGCGTCTTTATCACAGCTACATTTCACCCATAGTGTTATTTATTCGCCATTTATATGCTCAGATTTCCGTTTTGATTTGCGTCAGTACTGATTTTTTGAAACGTTTTTTTTCAGCGCGTCCGTCTGGAGGCGGGCCACGCCCTGGCGCTGTTTGCGTACGATAACCCAAAGCAGCAGGCAGCTATTAAGAAAAAGGGAGGAGTTCCAGCGCATGCGTTCGAGACATTTTTAGGTGCAGATGATGAATCCGAAAGGGCCAAGGCTGCATTTCAGGTGGCAGGACATCTGTAAACAATTTCTCAATGAAACGATTTTAGCTACAGAGATTTCGTTCATATTCAGGACTCTTGCTATGCGATCGGTCTGAATGATAACACGTGGAATATTACTATTTACTTCAGATGATCGCGCTAGCTAAAGTGATTACTGGCTCGGACCAAGTGACAATGACTGCGAGAGGAGTCACAATTCTGGTAAAATTACTGCAGTCAGAGAAAAACACTACTTTGGTCATTTCAGGTGAGTTAGAAACACGTAACCGAGCTTATAACGTCACTATGTTAAATATTACATAACATTTTATTCATTCCCATTGCTTTGTGTGACTCCAGCTCAGTTCCTGGCCAGCCTGGCCCAGACCAGAGCAGGGATCCCAGACGGCATAGTGACTATGGGAGCGATAGAGCACCTCTCCGCCCACCTCTACTCTGAGGACGAGGAGGTACAGTACACCTGATCAAATCAATCCGGTTAAATCACCTTGCTTGTTTGTATCCATCAACGACATCGGGATGGAACTACATCTTTACGCAGGTACGCACGGCCTGCGCCGGCGCCCTCGGTTACCTGAGCTTCAACCGCTTTGCACATCGCCTCCTGCTGGTGGAATGCAGGAAAAATCCACAGACGTACACAGCGCTGAAGGACCATTTAGCCCAGGATGCCAAAATATGCAGCAAGTTCACGTCCGAGTTCAAAAGACAGAGAAAACTGGGCCTTCCGTCACTCAGGTATCGTTACCGTCGTTCACTCAGAGGGGTTCGTTCTCATTAGAGGTCTAGGTGTGGAACGAATTCGCCGATTAACTGGATTCTTAATTGTAATGTTATTATTTGAACTCCTTTATTAATGACAGAAGTCTGAACCCAACTGTTACCTAGCTGTAATTCGTTCCTAGTTCGTTTACTGTAGTTACTAAGTAAGGAATGAAACACTTGAGGGTGTGCTGTCGGAGGAAAATAATCACATCTGGGGTGGTGCGATGAACCCAAAGTGGAGTCACTTTACCACCACAGCACGTCCTGAAGTGTTTTATTCCTCTTATACCACAGCAGTTTGGCGGTGAGGACAATTTTGGTATTTACTAATGAACGACGTCATTACTCATTTATAGCATCATTCATAATGCTGTGCAACGTCCTCAAGACAAGTTCCTGTTCTCGTTTACGTTATCGCAGCTATAAACAGTCCCTCCCCGAGACTCGAAAGTCGAGACGCGTCGTCATCGCGCGTTCGGCCAAAGCCCTCTTCGATTCACATGCGTCGAACACGAGTACAGCAAAAAGGTCATCGCTGCGAAAGAGCGTGCAAAACAATTCCGCACAATTGCGATTTCGAGAATTCGGGTTGTTTTCCGCAAAAAACCCCAAAAAAACCACTCAACACCACAAAAAACTCCGCAAGTTGCATTGCGAATTTTGAAAAAAGCCGCAGCAACATCAAGAGTCGCGACGATCACAAAAAAATACCTGCGAAATCCTGTACGGACCGCTCACTGAGAATCCGCGAAATCATCAACTCCTCTGTCTGACAGCGCTG
Source organism: Stegophilus panzeri (assembly GCA_024331685.1). NCBI lineage: Eukaryota > Metazoa > Chordata > Actinopteri > Siluriformes > Trichomycteridae > Stegophilus > Stegophilus panzeri. The sequence continues at coordinate 29,128,513 of JANDJT010000199.1, read as the reverse complement.
GAAATCTCGCCGTTACTGTTCCTGACACTGGAGACTCCTTCCGTAAACGTGAAATAAATATTTCAGCTTCACCATATCGATAACTATATCTTTTTTTAAAAAAAAACGCACTAGAACGACCGCTACTACGATCCGATCTGCTGCCATTTGAAAACGAATCGCCTTTTGACCAATCAGATTGAAGAACTCAGCAGCGCTGTGGTATAATGGTGTAGTTTACAGTGTTACGTTATAACATGGTTTAAAATGGTTTAAAATCATGTATATCACACTATTAAGGAGGGGGTCTAAGGGGTCAGTACTGTATTTCATTACCTTTGTTATTTTGTTTACGTGCTTAAAATGTAGCTAAGCATCTTAAATGGAACATTCGCGCCATTAAACGGCTAATCTAAAAAAAATTTCTATACAGTTTCCAGACAAAATGGAGTCCAACTGTCGGTCAGCGCTCTAATAAAGGTTCGTGACTCATCTTATATTTAATCCATTTTCTTTCCGTTTTATTTGCACTGGAAGAGTGGTTCATCATTATTCAGACTGAACTTTGACTCGACCTCGTGTTCAAACTGAACTCCGTCATGTCTCGTGGATCGTGTCTGAAAGGAGCTTCAGAGATATCAGGACTTCGTGAGATATCCCTGAGTTGTTTAAAGCCTGTCCTCTCATATCTCTTTCCAGACGCACCACGCGACTCCTACAGAACCCGCTCGGCCTCGGAGCGGCGTCCCCGCAGGAGCAGGACGGCCAATCCCGGGGCCCGACGTGCAGACGAGTCCTCCTGCGGTACTGCTCCGTGTCTGGAAACACTAAGCCTCAATAATGACACGTGACTGCTCTCGGATCAGCGATTCCACCCTAGCTACACTCGTTACAAAAACAATACGCACACACATATTTCTGCACATATATATATATACACATTTTATTTGATCTAAATGACAATCACACTATTAAATGCAATTCTAGCTTTTCATCTTCAGTTTTAACACAGGAAGCTTGATCGTAGCATCTCTAACCTCCGTAGATATATCTCTGCCCAGCGGAGCTCTGAGAGAAAACCCATCACACACACCGTCACCAAACAGATGAGTGAATAAAAAAACGATAAAAACTATGAGCATCGTGCGTCTACATCAATTACGGAAACTCACTTTGGCTCGTAGGTGACCTCCTGAGTGTGTGACACAACCCCTTTTCCCTCCTTCAGTCTCTCCACACCGTTCCTGAGGACAAAAATAGCTGTTTAAAAGGTGCGATTTGTCCTTTTTAAGTGTTTCTAGGCGTTAAGAAAGGAATAAAAGTCAAACAAAGTAGAATATTTTTACCACAACAGCAAATCCTGAAGTGTTAATTATTATTAATATTATTATTAACCATATATAGTTACGCTTAATGTTGTTGAACGTCCGTTTTTTTTTAAAAACCTCTATTATTCTCCTTAGATTATGACGTAATGACGACGCCACGTACTGAACTCGGGGCTGAGGAGACGGTCCCGACTTTCCAAGTAGGAATTCTGATTTTCTTTGTTTATTTCCTAGTCGGAGATCGGGAATTCCGAGCCACAGGCTTTCACCGAACGCGTAATTTTACTTCCCCGATGGCCGCTACTGCAACCGAGACACCGTATCAGACATGTTTACAGCGCAAGGAAGAAGAGAAAGAGCGCCCTGAATGTTACAAATGGCCCCTTTAACGGGACGTCAGGAGTGAGGCAGGTACCATGCGATCATCACGCCGTTATCTGTGCAGAATTTAGCCGGAGGACAGAGTAACTGCAACCCCGTGGCATCAGTGACGATCCTCAGTGTCTCTCGTATGTAATCATTGCTTGCTACTCCTCCTGATACAACCTGCAAAGGGAGAGAGAGAAAAAGAGAGAGAGAAAAAAAAAGAGAGAGAGAGAGAGAGAGATAAACCAAAGGAAGCCTGTGCCAAATTCTATGAAATTCCCGATGCGATTAAACCAATCTGGAGTTGATTTAAAAAGCTAAGCGCCACTGCGGAACCCTGCCGCACGAAGGACTTACCAGAGTTGGGTTGTTTTGTGGTAAAAGGTCACGGGCTTTGCAGAATAAAATGGCCCTGTGTGTGCGTTTGGTGATGTGCGAGGCCACAGTGTGCTGCGCCGCTGCAGCGATGTCCTGCACACAGGATAATAACTGCCCCGGCTCAATTCCTGCCATGAAACGCAGCATCGGTACCACGTTAGTGTAAACTCACCCTGCACTTGGATCCAATAATAATAATAATCATAATAATAATAACAACAACAACAATAAAGTGATAAATAATCACCCTCCTGCTTTTCTTTTTTGTTGATAGCCATGGTCACTTGGTTGCGAATGCCAGCGAATGAGAAGTTGCAGTCGTAGTGCTGCCCCATGGGCGATTTAAACTGGAACCGCAGGCGGTCTCCTTCTTTCGCTAAAAGCTCGATCGCTTGTCCGCCGCTGAGACCGCGACACTTTGGGTGATTAACGAGAGACAGACGTCTCGCCACCTGTCGGATCGACACGCAACCTGTTAACGATACATTAACAAAGCGCACAATTTTCCTCTTACAAGCGTCGCAGCTCTAGTGCAGACGTGTCTCCGATACCTTATCCAGAGTGTCTCCTGGAGCCTCGTCTAGCGTCTGCCCTAACAGTAAGAAATCGTCGATGCCTCTCGCCACCGCCAGGAGAGAGTGACCTCCTGACACGAGCAGCACCAGAAACGGGAAGTCCACGTGCCGGAGCATCCTCACGGTCAGAGCGTGGGCCTCCATGTGATGGATGGGGATGAAAGGCTTTTCGTGTTGTCTTACGAAGCCCAGGCTGAAGCGTAAGCCGACACCGAGGCTCAGCGCAAGACCCGGTTTGACCGTCGTGGCCACGGCGCTGAGTTCACGCGGTGTAACGCCGCTCCTGTCCAAAGCCTCCTGCACCACTCTGTTAATGTTCTCTTTATGGAGGCGCTGGGCGACGGGCGGGACGATCCCTCCTGCTCTGTGGGAGAAACTGTGTGAAACATCAACACGCACAAGCTCCATCAGGAACAACCAAGCTTTAACAGATCACACGAGACACCGCCTCGAGATCACGATTTAATGGTTATAATGGGAATTGTACTGGTTTAATGGAAACTGTAATGATCCCTGTGGGTCTCTACTGGTGACTTGTTACCGTCTATTGGTGGCAGATTATATCTAGCAGATACCATTAAGGACTAATAATGGCAATGGTTTGCTGATGGTTTGTAATGGTATTTGTAGTGGAATCCTTTTTTTTTTTTTTTTACAGCTACAGAAATGTATGTTAAATTACAGCAGTGCTCTCAAGTGATTTGGAGGTGATTTATATTTGATCTCTTCCTAAAAACAGCTTTAAATGGACTCTGTGAGTGTGGACGCTCTGCAGTCTGTGTGAAAGAGTTAAATGAATGCTTTACTTCAAGTGCACTTCTTTCTGTGAGTGTAAAGATTCTCCGAGGATTGTCCCAGTCTCATCCAGGACAGCAGCTCCTGTCTCATCACAGCTCGTCTCGATGCCCAACACCAGTCTGGGTCTGATCTGAGAAGCTCTCCTGCATGTTTGATATCCCATAAACACGCATGGCACTGATCCTCGTGCAAACATACTGCAGGCTGAATCAGGTCACCTATTACACCTAATCTACTGCAATATTTTAAGCATAGTCATCAAAAATAATTCTACTAATCATCGTCTTGTCTTACAAGAACGGATATTTGACTACAAACACAAAAATGACGTTATAAACTCGTTGCAAACGATCGCTATATTTCACATTCACGTCAACTTTAAGCTTTTCCCACTCGTATTCATGCTAATCCCGCGTCCTTCTCTGTGATTAGCTGCTAGCTCAGACTCAAACAGCGGATTGGATAGTTTTACAACACGTAGCCAATCAACAAGCAGAATCCAGATAGCACTCTAGCCAATCCTAACAAAGAAGGCGGGCTCTGTCGGAATGCGAGTAGGAGTAAAAAAAACCGGACACAAAAAATAGCTCCGATGTGCAACAGGAAGCACTGTGTGTAGTTCCGCTTAATAAAGTAGATGTTGTGTAATTAACATAGGTGTTTAAAATTGTATTATAATTTAAAATGGTACGCATATTAAGAAAGTATTCTTTCGCTTGTTTTTTTTTTTAAACACGTCTTCACATTCGGTAGAAAAGACTGGAACCTTGAACGCTGAACTTTGTTTCTAGGGATTTGTAAAACACTGACGGACATCTGCAACCAAACGCTGGATTATTTCCCCCCTCAAACGTGCGATTTTTATTTTATTTTATTATATTTTTATTTATCCTCAGCGTTCAAACTTACGAATTATTTTATTTGTTAAAATTATTTTACAATTTCAGGTCATGACTCAAGGTTTGTGTTTAGCCTCCAAGCAAAAATAATATACATGAGAGAGCAGAATTTTTGGTGTGAATGTGTAAAAAGCTCCAAAATGGAGAAAAAGTGGAAATAATTTGGACTTGCTGAGCTGTGCCTTTGCTGTAACGTATAAAGTAAATGTTTAAAATGGAGCCAGAGACTAAAAAGAGAAAAGGCATGGAGTATGATCCAGACTCTTGGCATGTCCTTCCTGTCTTGTCAGATGAAATGTCTGATGATGTTAAATTACTGGACGCTTACGCTGCCCCGATCACTGATAAACGCCAGACCTCGCGTCTGGTCAAAGACCTGTCTGTAATCCACCCTTTAGCAGATCTCCATCATATTAAAAGAGTGAGAGCTTGCAAGGACAAGAGCAGTCCTCATCCGTTAGAAGTGATCGTGTGTCTTGTCAGCGATGTCTCCAACCCCACCACCTTCGTGACACAACCTCAGCATCCAGCGTCCCTGACTGATCTCCTGAGCTCAAAAGACTTTAACTTCGAAGGTTTGGGAGAACCTTTCCTGGTCCGAATCCCAGCCCGAGCTCCTTTAACCAGGCCGCAGTTTGAGCGAGCGAGCCGTCACTGGCCGACGTCCTTCCATGAAGACAAACAAGTCACGCTGGGTTTGAAGGGACAGCTCTTCACGTCCAGGCAGAAAGCCAAAATCCAGGAATACATGACGACTGCCGTGGAGACTGCGAGATCCGGACGCGAGGAAGGAATGGACGCGGTGGGCGCTGTGATTGTCGACCCAAAATCAGGACAGATCATCGCTGTAGGTCACGACCTGACCCGAGATCATCCTCTTCACCATGCTGTGATGGTGTGTATCGACCTGGTGGCCTGGGCACAAGGAGGAGGTGTGTATACATACGAGAAACACCCAGCGTGCAGATACACCGCCTCGGACCCACAGCTCTACGCGGGTCACAGCGAAACCTCAGAGGGAAGCGTCCAGCCCTACATCTGCACCGGGTACGAGCTGTACGTCACCAGAGAGCCGTGTGTGATGTGCGCCATGGCTCTGGTCCACTCCAGGATCAGCAGAGTTTTCTACGGAGCGGCTTCTCCAGACGGCGCTTTGGGCACCAAGTACAAAATTCACTGCCAGAAAGAGCTGAATCACCATTTCGACGTTTATAAAGGAGTCATGCGACAGGCCTGCGAGGAACTCACTCCGTTAAAGCGACTCGTTTCTTAATGCGGCTTTTAATGGATGGATTTTCCTTGCAAGCCTTTGTTTTTAAATTTTATTTGGTTGTTAATTAAAGATATTTTCAGATGATTTTGGCAATGCTTACTTCTTTACCATACGTTCGTTTGTTTATATATTATTTATATATTATATATAAACATATACATATATATATATACACACATATATATATATATACACACATATATACATATATATATACACACATATATACACATATATATATACACATATATACATATATATATATAC
>JANDJT010000199.1:29095498-29113091 GCA_024331685.1 Stegophilus panzeri | reverse complement strand
TGTTACACAAGCTGTACACTCACTACTTTACATTGTAGCAAAGTGTCATTTCTTCAGTGTTGTCACATGAAAAGATAAAATCAAATATTTACAAAAATATGAGGGGTGTACTCACTTTTGTGAGATACTGTAGTTATTATCACTGATAATATTTGTATCTGTAGCGCTGTGTTTGTGTTTCTTTTTATTGCCTTCCCTCACTTTTTCAAGTCTTGGTTTTTTTTCTTACATCTGTTGCACCCCTTAGTGTTGATTTTCACGGGTTTTATTAGTTTTTTATTCTTCCTCTTTACAGGACTATACTTGTTGAAGAATCTGATAATTAACAGAGTTTTAATGGAGCTCTGAAAAGGACTCCTGAGACACTAAGTCATAATTTTGGAAATTTTCTCACTATTTTCAGATACTAAGTTATAATTTCAGAAACCTTTTCATTATTTTGAGATACTAAGTCATAATTCTAGAAACTTTCTCAGTATTTTGAGATACTAAGTTATAATTTTAGAAAGCCTTTAATTATTTAATCATTTCTTCAAGTAGTGGAAACAGGCTTCCATTAGAAAAAGAACTGCTGCGGGTCAATCAGTAAAAAGGTCGTGTTTTAATTCTAGGAGAATTATGGTTTGGATCGTATCGAGGTGCGAGACAACGGCTCCGGAATCAAGGCTGCTGACGCTCCCGTGATGGCGGTAAAACATTACACGTCTAAAATCTCCTGCCACGAAGATCTGGAGCGTCTCGAGACGTACGGCTTTAGAGGAGAAGCTCTCGGATCCATATGCGCCGTTTCTGAGGTAACAAACGTGTCTTTTTAACTCGTCTGTAACCCACAGGGATGTTGGCGTCCTTAAAAAAGAACTCAATTGCTTGTCAAAAGGATTGTTTGTTCTTCAGTGAAGAAAAACAACAGTCATTACAGCTTGGAATTAAGATCTTTATTAATCCAGACAGATCTGAATTGGAATAGCTGAAGCAAACAATTGATATCTGTATATAAGTGTGTTTAAAATGTTTACTGTCGTCACTTCCAGGTCGTTATCACCACCAAAACAGCCGACGATGACGTCAGCACTCAGTACACACTCGACTTCAAGGGGTGTGTGGTCTCGCAGCGGCCCTCGCACCTCGGCCAAGGCAAGCTTGTGCTATTTTTAGCATGATTGAAACACCAATCATGCTAAAACATTTTAAAGAAATAGCACACAGAACCACCATAAATATTCGAATATCTTCCCACAGGAACCACTGTGTGTGCGCTGAAACTGTTCAAGAACCTACCAGTCAGGAGACAATATTACTCCAACAGCAAGAAGTGCAAAGACGAGCTGAAGAAGGTGCAAGATCTGCTCATGGCTTATGCCGTCATCAAGCCTGAGCTGAGGATCGTGTTCACACACAATAAGGTTCGGACAGGTTTCGCACATTCTCAGGATGGCAGTTTCCGTTCAGTGTCATTAGATAAAGCTTGCCGTTTTTACATGATTGGCGTCCCGGTGAAGTGCACAGTGTAGTGTCACATCGTATATAAGATGATCTGGAATGCTGGAACAGACTGTGAGATAACGTGCATTCTCCATGATTACACGATGACGATCCTCTAACGATGGACCCGTGATTAAAAGAAAAGAGATTACGTCGTCAATCAGGGTGATGTAGAAAACGGCCACATGCAAACACCTGCTTGCGGTATTAAAGAAGAGATCTCTTTCTGTCCGTTTGATGTTCTACATCTAACTCGAACATCTCATGCATTCCTTCATAAATGATCATAATTTTTTTTATTTCTTACACTGCACCAGGGTTGGTGTTTTTTTTTTTGCCAGCAATAATGTGTTTGGCCACTTGGTGGCGTCATATGTCTACAAAAAAAAGTCTCTGTTGGTCTCACCACACCAGTGCGCAGCAGCATGTAGGGTTAAATGACCATTACTTACCTGTTTGGTTATACGTAATAAATTATATTGCATTTATAAATATAATATCAGTGACCTCCACTAATATTGGCACCCTTGCTCTTTTGTTAAAAAAAATTCACAAAAATACTCTGATCTCATGGATATCAAACAATTGCAAACACAACACCGGTTTATCAAAAAAAAAATCTTTGTTAAATACAGGTGTGCAACAATTATTGGCACCCCTATGAATTCTTATTAGATAGAAATATATTCCCATTGATATTTTACATTTATTCAGTACACCTGGGTGACTAGGAACAGGAAATTGTTCAACCATGACGTCCTGTTTCACAGGGGTATAAATATGAGGTAACACACAGGCCAAAGTCCCTTAGTCATTCATAACAATGGGTAAGACCAAGGATTTTCCAAATTCAAATTATTTTGAACAAAAGATCAAAAGGTTAAACAATAAAGACACATTTTTCACAGCCTTCTTTGCTCATATTTACCAAGGGTGCCAATATTAGTGTTAGGGCACTGTGGGCATTAGGGCACTGTGTATACATACAAGGCATCATTTTATCCTTCTGGGAGTTTATTTTGGAAGAAATTTTGGAAATATAGATTTCTTTATATATAGAAATATAGAAATAGCCCTTTTTCTTTATATATAGAAATATAGAAATAGCCCTTTTTGTGACCGCGTATCTCATTATCATTTCACCATCTCTGCTGTATAATCAATAATTCGAGCTCATTAGTCAAACATAACATCCTGCCAAGACTTAAAGCTTAAATCCTGACAGCACACTCGTACCGAGGAAACTGCTTTCCTGGAAAGCTGAAGTTGATGTCTGCTCCCTGGTCATGTTCATTTTGGCTTTCCTTTATGACGAATGCACCTGGGAGAAAAAAACTCGTAGGTAAATATGGTCAAATGTTGAAATATGGACATTTTAAAGGAAAACATTAAGGTTTTTATTTTTTATTATCGACCATATCTGTAGTTTGTGTGTGTATTTGATTTACCACAATTTCAATTCCTGCACTTAAAATCTAAACTCATTTATGTTGCACTTTTAAAACATGTGACTATATAAGTTTACTATATAAAATTTCAATCTTATTTTCGTGTTACATGCTGTTCTACATATTAATCTCGTGAGTGGATTAGCAAAGCGAGCTGAGGCACCGACGATCTCTGCTGCTTCCTTTCGAGCTTTTATTTTTCTTCATAACATCGCTATGCATATTTAATGAGAGGTCATTTATGACCGGACACGGTTATATGTTTATCTTTCTTCTTGTCGTTTGGATTTGTCGCTTTACTGCGTCGTACCTCATTTGCGTAGAATTAAAAAGGAAAATGAAAATGTCGCTTGTTGCTGAAATCGGAGCTCCACGATGCTGAAAGTGTACGAGTGCAAATTCCTCCTGGAAAAAATTTATCCCGTATTGGGAATGATGAATTACGCAGAATTATAGATTTCATTATTTCGTTTCATTTAAAACACATTTGATTTCTTCTCCTGATTTCTTCACATTTCACGTTAATCACCTGCCCCCAAACAACTGCCCCTAGACTTCTATTATAACTGAATTTTTGGTGATTTGGTGATCACTACAGGAATTTTTTTTTTTTTTTTTTTTATAGGTGTAATCAAATATACACTACAGATGCAGTAAATAGAGGTTAAGTTGAAAAGGGAAAAAAAAAACGTGGAGTATTTTTTTTTAACTTTAACCTGGAAGTTGTCCAAATTTGGCAGTGTGACCGCGAGATTAGCCGCTAAGCCGACTCAAATAAGGCTATGGCTGAAGGCCTAAGGCTGTCATCTAAGCCTAATGTACCGAACAGAGTGGTGTGAGGTTTACAGGCTCGATTTTAAGTGCAATAGCAGATTGCGTGTGATCCGTGTAACATGTGGCCGTGTTGCAGATAGAAAGCGCTATACCAGGATCTTCATCTGAGGATTTTATCCATATAGGTCATTTTAATCAACTCGATTTTGTAGATTATGTAACGAGGAACGCGGGTACTTCATGCGACGGCGCCGTACCTCCGGCGGTGTCTCATATCACAAACTTCGCACTTCATCGAGTGTTGGGTTTCGCGAGCTCTCTCGAAGCTGTTTACTAGAGCGATCCTTTTACACTTATCAAACTGTGTATTTCATAGCAGGGATGCGTGCTATGGAACGAATGTGCCGCAGAAATCAACACCTTGGATATATTTACTGGCTAGTGGAAGTGTCAGTGATCGGCAATCGCACAGGTGTGAAAATATGTGTCCATTTTCTAATGTAACTGCACTCCTCTTTACAGAAGGTGTACCGAGTGATATTAAAGCCAGTTCGCTGCTTTGTCTGAGCAGTTTCCAGTGTTCGCCATCTCCATATTGAATGATTAGGTAAATCCTGCAGGCACAAAAGAAGAATTAGGCAAAGTTGGTAAAGAATGCAAGTGCAATAAGGCCCAAGCTGGGTTCACCAACACAGCACTTTTTTTTTTTTTTTGTTCCTTTTCAGACGGGACAAAGCTCACAGTTTGTTTCAGAAGGTTAATTGTTTAAATTCAAATGTATGTATCAGCACTACAGGTGGTCTTATTTTAGGACGGGAGAAAATAGCCTGACCCATTTTTACCGTGTTGTTTCAGGCCGTGGTGTGGCAGAAGTCCAAGGTATCGGATCACGGCGCGGCTCTCATGGCCGTACTCGGATCCTCCACCGCCGGCAACCTGTTACTCGTCCGACATCGCCACGAGCAAGAAGAGGTCAGTGACGCTCTGGGAAACGGTGGGAAACGTGATCATACCCAGCGAGAGTTCTAGGTTCCACAGCTCAGCTTGTATTTTGATCAACATAAAATGATAGAGATACGAGAAACATGGTTACACCCATACCTGTGGTGGTGGGTGAGGTGGTGGGTGAGGGGGTGGGTGGGGGATGTTTAAGACTTTAACCACCTTTATCCTGCTGTTTCAGAAGATCACACACTTTCAAACACCCCTACAACGGGCCATACTGTGACATATTTAATTACGTATTCAGTCAGCAGACCATCTGGTATCTAGGTAAAGCTTATTTTCCTTAATTGTTTAGCTAGCTTATCAAATGACAAAGCGGCATGGTGATTATTCATTAGTTCAGTTCTATCTCAAATTAAGTATGGGTGCTGTAAAGCAAAAAATCTAAACAGTTGCTTTGAATAAGCTCAATCGGACCAATCCTATGGCGCGTGAGGTCCGACGTTTCTTCAGTTCGCCACCTGCTACCTGTATTCACTTCCTGTTTACTTTTTGACATGCAAAAACGGAAGGGTTTCACTTGATCCGGTCGCACACACCGCATAGAGACATTACAAAGAAAAAAAAATAAAGCTTGGCAGGAAGTTTGGCCAAAACATTTGGTTTTAAGGACAAATGACTTATTCCCCTGGTTCCTTTTTTAATGTATATTAAATAACCCAGATCAGTATGTTTTGACCACACCCCCATTTTAGTCTTTTAAAAAAAATGTGTTCACTTTTAAAAAAATTATTTTTTTTATAATGGGTATACAAACTTTTTAACTGGTTAATTTTACTGTGTTATATTTTCCCTTTACAATCAGCATGGGAGGGGGAAAAAAAGCTGACTTCTCCAAACCAGGAAAAAGAAAAAAAAAAAAAAAAAAACAGAAAGCGGATTTTGAAACAGTCGTCAGCTTCCGAACCTCGTTCTCCCCGTGGCCACGTTTCTAAAAAGCTCCAAATGAATAAACAGTGGAGCCTTGACATGTCACGGTGTGCTGGATTTGACTTAAAACATCGCTCGACTCCTGCTGGGCTGCAGAGCTCAGGGACTCACATAACACTTTCACTGTGAAGGGCTCTCCTCCTCTCCCAGGAGCGCTGTTTCTCTTCACCTTGCCTGTGCTCAGTGCTGATATTTCTTTCTTTCTTTCTTTTCTTTCTTTTTGTATGACTCAGCATTCTGCCCAGGTAGCCCCTCGAATGAAAAGCCCCCTGCGTTTAGCCTCTTTGTGGCTAAACTTTGGTCAAGTCACAGAGTTCAGCCTGAAAACTCTTTGGCTAGTCAACTGAGAAATATAGACATTCAGTAGAAAATCGCTAATGACGGCAATGTAAAGACAGGATGACAGTAGAAATTAGATGAAACTTTTGGCAGCATAAGCATTTACCTCAGATTTGTTGGTAAATTACTAATAAAAGACTTTGTATAAAGTGTAAAACTACACTTAATTACACTGTAATACACTTAAATACACTGTAATTACATTTAGAATCGATCTGCTTACCACTTCCATACAGAAACGTGAACATTTTCATTACAACTCGGTCAGTGTGTGGTCTTGGACATTTCATATTGGTTTTCCTGAATTTCAATGCTAAACAATTTTGAAGTGTCACACCATTATCGTTTTATATTGCATCGGAGCATAATAGCAAGTTCAAATGTTTGAGAAGATTTCATTTAAATCGATATTGTTGGCCCTTCAACATTGTTAGCTAGCTCCATGATCACATAATGTGTGCATTTGTTTCTTTAGCAGTTGTTGCTAAGTAATTGCCGTACAATTTCTAAAGTCATACTGAGTCTTTTATTAATAATTTACCAACAATTCTGAGGTAAATGTTGATGTTTCTGACAGCCTAGCCCTGTTTCTACAGTTTTTACAGTCTTTACATTGTTCTTATACAGTATCTAGCTAGCTATCTAAATCAGCCTCTAAATTACTATCTAGCTAGCTAGCTAAATTAGCTAGCTGCCATGCTCGGAGTTTACATTTCACTACACTAGATGATTGCAAATGAACAACGAAATATTACATTTTTTTCAAAATTGAAGTTGGATTAACTATTAAAGCTAAGTGTAATTACAGTGTAATTTTAGTCATGCTGAGTCTTTTATTAATAATTTACCAACATTTCTGAGGTAAATGTTGATGTTTCTGACAGCCTAGCCTTGTTTCTACAGTCATTCTGTCTTTACATTGTTCTTATTTCTAACTAGCTAGCTACATTAACCTCCGTCATTAGCTAGCTGCCATGCTCATAGTTTAAATTTCACTACACCAGATGATTGCACATGAACAAAATATTAACATTTTTCAAAATGGAAGTTGGATTAGCAATTAAAGCTGGGTGTAATTACGGTGTAATTTTAGTCATACGCAGTCTTTTATTTGTAATTTACCAGCAAATCTGGGGTAAATTTTGATGTTCCCATCAGCCTAGTCTTGTTTCTAATGTCATCGTCTTTACATTGGTTCTATAAAAAGATTCAACATCTGTATGAAAGCTAGCTAAAATCATTAACCTCAGTCATTAGCTAGCTGCCATTTTCAGTGTCCATATTAACGTCTACGTTTGTGTAGAACGCGTAGGTTCTCAAACGTTTTGTCGGTTAGCAGTTGATGTTACATGTAATTATTGTATAATTTTAGAGGTATTAAGTCTTTTATTAGTAATTGCCCACTAAATCCTGAGGTAAATGTTGATCTTCCTGACAGTTTGGTCTAATTTGTACTGTCATATTCCCTTTACATTGTCATTATAAAAGGCTTAACAGCTATAGACAGCTATCTAGCTAAATCGTTAACTTGCGTTATTAGCTATCTTATGTTGAATGTCTGTATTTCCCAGCTGACTAGCCACGGTGTTCTCACAATATTAGCCACTTGAAAAGTAACTATATTGGGCGTTCACCTTTTTATTTTGACAATCACAAATTCAAAAAGCAGTGATTTTAGAGCAGCCAGTATGGGCCGCTAGAACATGTGAAGAGCGCGTGTCAGAGGATCACAGCATGGCCAGGCTGGCGCAGAGCCGCTCTCCCACCGTGCTGGCACCAATTATGCTTTCCCTGGGCAGCGCACGCAAAGAATGGGCATTCGGTCACATGCTCATCTGTGGAGCATTCACATCGCTTGTTATGCCAACGAACAACCAGCGTTCGGATCCCACCACCTGTTTACGACAACTTTTTGTTCTCCTGTCTCTTAAACACGCACATACTTGTGAAGATTTAACGTTTTTCTCTGTGGTACTTGAGCTCCCAGAGAGTTTGTTTCTGCTCAGTCGTGGCAGGTGTAATCTGTTAAATGCCATTCTGCTCGCTGTTAATCCCACCTGACAGATGTGGAGCGTGGTTCCTAACCCTTTTTTTTTTTAATATTGTTTTTGTTTTGAAGGCCCTCCTTCAGATCAGTTCCTTACATAAGCCCTTGACCTTTTCTGCCTCTGTTTCCTGTTGCGAGAGCTGCCCTGGTTGTTTTCCCTCTGCTTCAAGAAGGGCAGATCTTGAATTCTGGAGTGCGATCTAGTGGTCATTTGGATCTGGGACAAAGTGACGTCAATCCGCGCAGTTGAACCGAATGCCTCTCCTCGCTCTGTTGGACAGGAAGCTATTGTGAGTGGACACATGGTGCCCTACTTTATCACTGTCATAACCAGAAAAATCTCCAAAGTAACAACGTTTTTGGACCTATTTGGACCTAGTCATCATGATACGAAGTATTCAATCGATATTTACAGCAGAAGTGAACCAAAAAATAATAATAATTAATTAGAGGCATCCAATATTCTGCCCAGTTCTTAAGTGAACTGAGAAGTGGTAACTTTCAACTTTCTTTCATTCATCATCGGTCAGTGCTCTATCCTGGTTAGGGTCGTGTTGGAGCTAAAGCCAATCTCAGTAATACTGGGTGCAAGTGGGAGAATTCACCTCTATTGGGATGCTATTTCATCGCAGAGCACCATGCGTGCACACACATTCGCATGCTCTTTAACCTGTAGAGCAAAATAGTTACATAATTAAAGGAAAACCCCAACCTGAAATACATTAAATATATTATATAGAAATATTGTGATGTGTTTAGCTCTGGTGCTAATTTGTCGGTTGTAATTTTGTTATTCCTGTGAGAAGGTACTGGTTGACGTCACAGGGGACGTTTCAGTCCGTACTGGATTTCGCAGAGTTTTTTTTGTGATCATTGTGGCCGAAGATGCTTGATATTTTCTGCGGTTTTTTATTTATTTATTTATTTATTTATTTATTTATTTTTCTTTAAAAATTCGCGTTGAATCGGCTAAATAACAATCGCAAAAAACTGTTTTGCGTGGTCTTACGCAGCGATGTTTGTTGGCAGATGAGACCTTTTAACTGTACTCACGTTCGACGCACGCAAATCGAAGAGCGCTCCGGCCGAACGCACGTCGTGATGACGTCCCGTGACGCGTCTCGGCCCGAACCCGTGGAACATCTGCGGTAATTTTGAATAATTACAAGCTCCTCCGAATATTACGGAGTTTGCTTGATGTCTGCGATCGCTAAATCCTGACGGGATTAACATTTCTTATTGCTAGTGCAGTTACAGTGGCGTTGTATTTCATAGGAGAAACGTTATTTAATAGGCATTTTAATAAGGATGCACTCCGGTCACGATTCAGATCGATTCATGCTACTGGCGTTACGATTCTATCCACTTCTCAGGATTCTCAGAATATTTTCATCAAAATTTGAATGAAGAAAATTTCTGACTGAAAAGACTCATTTTTTTTCGTTCCCAAATCGTAAACAACGCAAAACATAAATAGAACTAAACTAAACGTCATCACACACCATGCTGATACTCTCAGGGTCTCTCTAATAACCCGTATATCCAGAATACAGTGAGACTTCCCTCAAGTCACATGGTCTCTGACAGTAACAGGTGTCTAACAGGTCAGGTGGATGGACCTTGTGCTGATGCCCTGCTTTAGCGCTTTAATTGCTGCACCATATGTCCGGTTCTCTGTACACGAAAGCACCAGGAATGTTCTCCGCGTGGCCCCTTGCTAAACATGCATGCAGGACATATCATGCTTCTATAACCCTGGACGCGTCTTCGTTTGACACGTGTTATTTATAAGACGTTCTTGGAATCGGCGTCCGTGTTACGTGGAGAAAAACTAATTTATTGTTTGTTTTTCTTAATGCCTTCTTCTTTAGCGTGTCTGTTTCAGCAATCAGTCATTATCCAAGAGAGAAGTGCACTCATCAGGCTGGACACCGTGCCAAGAACGTAAGCGAATCCTTCCTAACCCCCTCGAGCCCCATCCACCTCATGAATGTGACACGTGCAGAGCGCAGCGAAGCGTTAGGGCGCTTCATACAGGTCATACAGCGGGGAAGGATGCCATTCATAGCAGCTACTTGGCTTCGATCGGGGTATCGTTTATATTGGAGGGGAAATGCTTTCCTTTCTGTCGGAACAGATATAGGAAAGTTACAAATTCAGTAGTTCACACAATGAATTTAAATGAAAACGAACGCCATTAGACATCTTACACGCACATAACGCATGTATATATAAATTTATCATAATCCTATTTCTTTATTTTGAATCAGTGGGAAGATATTAGCCTGAGACCCACAGATTTCGGGTTTTTCCGTGTTATTTTGTCCTGTTGTTTGGCAGATTCGCTAAACTGCTCCGGTCAAACTATTTCGAATGAGCCACTGTCATTGTGCTGCTTTCCCAAATGACATTAATTGAATTTCATGGCAGAGGACTTTTTTTGTTGGCAGTGTGATCCACATCCTGTTATCCTGGAATAATAGTTTCCATTCAGTCTGTGAAGCTCCAGGGACAGAGCTCACCTGTGCTGCAGTAATTGACAAAATCCTGTAACAGCAACGAGTACTTAACAAGCGCTTATTGTGGAAGTCACAATACCAGCAATTATAGTTTGTATAAAACGGCAATAAATAAATAAAATAAGCATCTTGCTCGGCAACAGCTGCGTTTGTTTCTTCTCAACACTTTTGCTGGCATATAGTGCGTTTCTGCCTATATAAGTTTTTTTTGGCATATAAGTTTTTTGGTTTTTTTTTCCGCAGATTGTAGGAGCTTGGCAAGAGTGCCTAGTTACAAGATGACAAATGTGTTCTGACTGGACTGGGAAATCCTAATTAGGCAGTCAGAGACTTAGCAATGTGAATTTATGTGAAAAAATAAATATTTCACATACAACTTGTGCACTGACATTTTTTACAAGGATCATACAGGTCAAGATGGGACATACGGGGGGTTTTGATTGGGTAACTTGAATTTAATACTGGAAATTTGCCAACAAATTGTGTCTATCAGGACAAAAAAATGGGCAACCAGGACGGTACAGGACTCCCCAATGCCTCCAAACCACCTTTGTAAAATAGCAGTGCTCACCGAGTCTTACATCGGCTTTAAATAGCCAAACCCACGCCTGAGCCCTGATTCGATCAATCTTCTCATGTTTTAAATAGATTAGCGTCGAGGGATACTTTCCTAAGCCGAACTCCGATCTCAACGTGACGAGTTCCAGTACCTCAGACAAGACGTTTATTTACGTGAACAATCGGCCTGTCAATCACAAAGATATTCTGAAGGTATGTTCATCCGATGTAATAGCATGGAATGGTTTGGTGAAAAGAATTTGCACTTGCATGTAATGAAATGTTTGGTGTCTGACGTTTGCTTCTTTACTTGTACATTGGAACTACATGGTTATTGAATGGCTAACAAGTAATGGAAGTCTACCTCGCCAAAATCTTTTCTTTAAGTACTATTTAAATACGCTCTTACTTATAAATACTACTTTATACGCTCACTGGCGACTCTAATAGGAACACCAGTATGCATGCTCGTTCATGCCATTCGTTATCCAGTCAGCCAATCATGTGGCAGCAGCACAATGCATAAAAGTTTACATCGAACATCAGAATGGGGGAAAATGGGATGTGTGTGACTTGGCCTGTGGAATGGTTGTTGGTGCCAGATGGGCTGATTTTGAGTATTTGAGAAGCTGCTGATCTCTCTAGAGTTTATGCAGAATGGTGCGAAAAACAAAAAACATCTACCGAGCAGCAGTTCTGCAGGCAGAAATGCCTTGTTGATGAGATCAGAGTAGAATGGCAAGACCGGGTGAAGCTGACCGGAAGGCTACAGTAACTCAAATCAGCATCTCAAATTGCACAACGCAGCAAACTTTGAGGCAGACGGGCTACAACAGCAAGAAGACTACGTCGGGTTCCTCTCCTGTCAAGCAAGAACTGGAATCTGAGGCTACACTGAAACTGGACATTTGAAGGTTGGAAAAAGACTGTGCAGAAAGATTGGCTGATTGGATAATTGCATGAAGTAGCAGTAAAAGTGTCTGGTTAGTGTATTCTCATTACTACATAAAAGCAGGGAAAAATCCCTTTTATTTACATTTAAGTTACTGTGAAATTTGCTGATGTAATCCAAAATTTTGGAGGCGGCGAGGGGGAAAAAATGTATTTCCGTGGTCCGAGATGGCCTCCCCAGCGAACGTAACATTCCAGTGATCAGGAACATGGTGAAGTTTTGCTGATTGTTTATATACTGTATGACAGGATGTCCCACTGTGTCCTAAACCGCAGATCTGAATAGGTTTTAAGGCAAACCGAGCCATTTATAAGCTAGTGTATAAGATAAGATAAAACCGTTCGTGGTTACACTATATAGTTCATGTTTATCTCGTGTGCCGACATTTTTACAAATATCGTACAGGTCAAGATGGGTGAGATTGTGTGTGTGGGGGGGTGTTCTATAAATTTACCAACAAATTGTGTCTCAGGACAAAAATGGTCTAAAAACTCGATCTTCTCATGTTCAAATAGGAATACTTTCCAATCTCAATGTGACAAGTTCCAGTACCTCAGACGAGACGTTTATTTATGTAAAGAATAAATAATCCTAAGAGGAATGGGATCTGGACCAGTTTTTATATGTTGTAAGCTTTCTAACATGCGCTTTTAACAGCTCGTGAAGCAGTACTATGCAAATTCAGCTCATTCGAATAACGAGTCGGCCAGCCGCCGCTTCCCTATCCTGATGCTGAACGTCATCGTCCCTGCCTCGAGCGTGGATGTTAATCTGACGCCTGACAAATCGCAAGTGATGCTACAGAACAAGGTAGAAATGTATTTCGTTCAACTTCACTGCACCAGTTTTTCTTTTGAATGAAATTCCACACACAAATCTGATGTTATTGGTCACACTGTTTCTCCCCCCTTCCCCCTCTCCTCAGGATGCTGTGCTTTTAGCAGTTGAATCTCTACTTATCTCGTTGTATGGTTCTTATTCTGTCGGGAATGACGACCAATCGACGGCAGAACAGTCTCATTCTGCGGTGGAAATTAGGAAGGAACCCAATGAAGTGCCTGAAAAAGGTGCACCACAGCCTAGCGTGGTTGATCCACCTGTGGTGCTAGACAGTTCCACCACAAACACCAAAGAAAAGGACAGCGAGGCGTCCTTGCCAGGTACTGCTAACACAAGCTCGTCTTCCTCATCGGAGGACTGGATAATCAACACGAGCTTGAGCGATTCATCGTTTGCTGAGAACGTAGTGTTGAATTCTACAGTTGACCCAGATGACAAACATGAGAGCTGTCTTGTGCAAGTGGACAAAGAGATCTCGGCAGAGACTTGGGCCATGGGTAAGGCTTTCACAGATCCCAACACTGGAGAATGCCTCGAACCTGTGAAGCTCCATCAACCTGATGCTCAAAAAGATGGTGACCTTGCACCGGAAACCAAAACTAAAAGTAGCAGCCCATGCACAAGACCCACAAATGTCATTGTGGAGAAAATGGCCAAATTAACGGCCTACGACCTGATCAGCAGCCGCTCCGTGCGTCAGCCACTTTCCGCCTTCGCGCTGTTTGAGCAGGACACCAGATCATCTGTCCTGCTGGAGAAGCCACGAGCCAGTCTGCAGGATGTCACTGCTGCTGTAAAAGAGAGATGGGAAAGCCTCGGGGAGGAAGAAAGAAAGAAGTAAGTTTCCAGATTTCACTCCCAAAGCTGCATTTTCCAGTTGTTGTGATTCACTCTCTTGGTTTAGGGAGGGGAAAAAAGGGAGGGAGACTGAATAGACTTGCCACTTGCAAGGATAAAATATGGTGTGGAAAGTCTGCTTGATTTGTTCAGGTTGCTGTCCAAAGCAAGAGGGATTGATATGATCTTGCGTTCGTGTTTTCCAGACAACTGCATCTGATTACTTGGTTCGCCGGTCAATAATGTTTTCCGCTGTAAAAGAGGTATTCAGGATTCCAGAGAATGCCATGGTTTATTTTTAACACCAACAGAGTCTCACACGAGACGGTGTCCGTGTAATGGTGGTTTATTCCATTTAAGTGAAAATGAATCTATCAAATAAACTGATTATTTGATGTAAAAAAACCAAAAAACAAAAACCATGAACACACGAACTCCAGGGTGTATTCCAACCTTGCACCCAGTGTTCCCCAGATAGACTCTAGATCCATGACCATCCCTGACCAGGACAAAGTGGTTACTGACAATGAATGAAGGAATAGACTGTATGTTGTAGAGCAGTTTCATGAACTCTTTAGTCAGAGCCCTTTGTAAATGAAGTGCGTTAAAGTCTTTATCATATCACTTCTCAGAGATGGAACTAGTTTTTATAAGACTTTGTACTAATGTAGTTGCAGGGAGTCTGGGTCTGATGGCACCTGGATTCCATCAGGAATGTGAAGTATGCCTAAACTCCATATTTCCGATATCAAACACTGACTTTTTTTTTTATTTTTATTAATTTTTTAATAATCCATCTAGGCTAAATTGCTTAAGTTCCCTAAGATTGGATGGGCCCATTGGAACCATTGGTAATTTTGAAGTCTTAACAGATTCAGAACAATCAGTTGGCAGTATGCTTCGAGTTCTTGTCCTCCTCCCCAGCCTCAAATCTCTGGACTGGAACAGGCTTTATTTTAGGTTTGCCCTTTATTTACCTCTCATTTTGCCCCAACCCTTCCCAGTTTCCCAGTCCCTGCTGTTGAGAAGCATCCAATAACACGATGCTACCACCACCGTGCTTCATAGGATGTTGTTCTCAGGGTGATGAACAGTGTAAATTCTACTAAAAGTCCAAAGAATTCCATTTTGGTCTTATCAGATCAGAGATAAGACAAACTTGCCTTTTATACCAGAGCTAATTTAGGGGTTTTATAGCAACAGGGCGAATGCAAACACAATTTTTATTTATTTATTTATTTATTTTTAATTTCATTTCCTCATTTTGATTAAGCTTTATTGATTTTTATTAAACTTTAGTAGTCTGGGATATTTTGTGTTGGTTCTTGACACAAAATCCCAATTAAGTGTATTTCAGTTCCAGTTCAGTTCACATTTATGGGCAGAGCTAAGAGTTCCATTATAGTGAGCAGTATTTGTCTTTCCTTTAGTTTTTCGTTTAAAAGTAGTTTAATTACAGTGAGATAACTAACAGAAATCGTGTCAGGGAGCATATTAGACTCATTACTGAATTACAGCATCCTTTTACAGACCAGTAAATTGGTGCATAAACGCCTGCATTTTTTGATCTTCATAGCTCTCAAACTGAAAAGGAAAGGCCTTATGAAACAGGATCATTATTCCTCTCAGGAAATAGCGAAGAATGATTTTTTTAAATCCAAATCATTGCGTGCCTGCTTAGTTTAATTGGATGGATGGAAAATGTGCATCATCATAGCCAGGGGCATTTGTGGAAGGTATGGACGGGTGTATGGAAAAAGTAATGTCTTTTCGCGTGCTATTGTGCAGTAATAAATGAGCCTGAGCTAGTGCTTGGCTCATTTTTAGGAATCACCCTTTTAGGAATCAAGTTTACATGAAATCATGTTGCACTGGCACATCACACACGGGCTTGTTGTGCTAAGCTTTTTGAGATTTAAAAATTTTTTTTTTTATCATGGATGTGCCAGTGTTCACAACACTACACATAGCCATGGTCAGCTGGGGCAGTAACGCAGTGCCAGATGCAGCAAAGCAGCCCCAAAACTTGGGCTTAAAACATGTTTCACAGTCGGATATGGTGTTCTTTTCTTTGAAAGCTTCATTTTTTTTCCGTCTGTGGACATAAAGCTGACGTGACTTCCCAAAAAGCTCCATTTTTTTTTTTTTTTTTAATTTTTTTTTTTTTTTTCCCCCCCAATGTTTTTCTTTCAACAGTGGAGTCCTCCTGGGTCTTCTTCCATTGAGCCCACTGTTGCTCGGGTATAAATACAAACTTTACTTCTTAATTTCATCACTTTTAAGGAGGAATAAAGCACCGTTTCAATGAGCTTTAAGGGTACCAACTAATTTGTCCACGTCTGTATGTGAGGTTGGAATTCCTTCCAAAAGAGAAAAAGTAAGCTTAAATAATGAGAAGCTCAACTGGTATACTTGCCTGTACCATTTTTAAGTGATACTACCTTCTGATGCAGATATTCCTAAATATTCCAGTGTAAAAGCATTTCCACAGACAGCTCCATTTAAAATAAATAAATAAATAAATAAAATTCTTTTATAAAGAAAATCCAAATATTTAGGAAAAAGTTATGGATTGCCAGGAAAAAATTCTGTCTTTGATCCTAATCCTTCTCAAGCTGTCAGCTGCCTTTGATGCTGTGAATCACCAGATTACAGCATTTACTCTCCACTCGTACCCGATCGTTCATTCATTTTCCCTGCATGCGCACGGTTTCATCGACGACAGCAGGTGACAAAAAGACATTTTTAATACGAGATGTTTTTAGTCGAGTATGACGCTGTAAAGCAGGCGAGAAATCCACACTATTCGCTCGATTGATTCCTCAGACCAATCTTATAGTGCACGTGGTCTGATGTTTCATCAGTTCTCCACTCGCAACATCACTTCCTACCTGCAGTGAGTTCCCGTTTACTGTTTGATGCAAAAATAAAAATAGGAAGATCAACTTATAACCGTGGTTTCATCTTATCCTGTCGTATCTGACCTCTCTTTAAATGCTTATAGACACATTATGAAGAAAAATAACCATCGGGAGGATATGTGGAGAACGCTTCTGGTGAGTGTACGTAGCCGGTACAGTTAGTTAATCTGAGAACGAAGCGAGTACAAATCCAAGCATGTAACTTTTCACACTGATTAGTGTGTTTTTATTTCATTTGTGTTAGCAAACTAGTTAGCTTTCGAAACGGCTGTCCTGGAGAAGTTCATGTTTATCAGCTCCTAGCTTCATCACTGGAGTACCCCAAGGGTCAGTTCTCAATCCACGCTCGATCTCCTTATTTACTAAAGCTCATAAGGGAGTTCATGGCTTCTCTTTCCATTGTTACACTGTTGATGCTGCTCTTTTCATTCAGTCCATCTCTCCGTTCTCTCAGAAGAAATCAAACTGTCTTTCTGACATTTCCGGACTAAAGACTCGGCATGTGAAATGGAATCTCAACTAGTAATCACCACTGACGCCCTCGCTACCCATCTGATCAGACGGGTGGGGTTTTAGATGACCGACTCGTCACACCAACCCCCGAATCTTTAGATTTATTGTACAACATCAGAAAAATACAACATTCCTGACTCCCATAAAAACTCCAGATATTTCCTGGATTGACTACAGCAACTCTCCACAACAGAGCCTTCAAAAAGCTGCTTCTTTCTTTCTTTCTTTCTTTCTGCAATTCTTTACTTCCTTCCTTAATTGTTCCTTTTTCTTTCTTTGCTATCTCCTTTCTTTCTTTCTTACCTTATTTCTTTCCTCTCTTCTTTCTTTCTTTCTTTCTGTACTTCTTTCCTTCCTTCCTTAATTGTTCCTTTTTCTTTCTTTGCTATCTCCTTTCTTTCTTTCTTACCTTATTTCTTTCCTCTCTT
>JANDJT010000199.1:29078630-29095398 GCA_024331685.1 Stegophilus panzeri | reverse complement strand
CTTTCTTTCTTTCTTTCTGTACTTCTTTCCTTCCTTAATTATTCCTTTTTTCTTCTTTCCTGAATGGCAAAGACGAAATGTAAAGTGGGAAAGGCAGAGCTATGTGCTTTTACAGGCTTTGGTTTTCTCTCTAGCCACCAGTTGCTCGTAGGTAGCAGATGTGTGTTTGTTTGTTTGTTTGTTTGTTTGTTTTTGTTTTTTTAAATCTCGGCAGTTTCTGCAGTTTTCTACACCGTGATTTATATCGTGTCCCAGGAGGCCACTTAGTCCCACAAGAGGAAATTAAATTAAACGTTCCTTATGTGAATTGGGAGTATTTAATTAGTCGCAACTGCTGACCTGCTTGTTACAGTTATACGTTTAATACGTTAATTAAAACGTATTAAATTAAAACGTTAATAAATTAAATGCGTTAATCATATACGTACACTTAGAAGAGAAGTGCTCATCTTGGACATAATACTTTCTTCTGATAAGAAAGGTTTTAAATTGGAAAATCGTTATCCTGTTATCATCCTCTGAACCTTTTGAGATCCCAACAATTCTATTATCCATCCATTTAAACTTTTAAGGCTTGCTGAATAGGAAACATTCTGTAGCTTGTATAGCGTTGTTGTCACATTCTGTTCAAATTTGCATTCAAATTCAATTTACTTAAAATATTTAGCACTATTATACATTTCAGTATTAATGTTATACGGCCGCAGATTATCGGTAGTGCTAATTTTAAGAGAAGAATACTAGGAGGAGGGATTGACATCATTTTAGAAAATTTATTTATTCAAAATAAATCTTTTTTTTTTTTTTAAAGGTTTTTTTTTTTTTGCGTAAATTATATAATTTACATTCTTTTTTTTTTCTCCATTTTTTAAAAAATATAATAAATATTTTTTGAGAATTTGAGAAATGTCAATTTATGCATACTCCCTTTTTTTTTTTTTAAAAACTGTCGAGTGATACAAGGATAATTTTGCCAAAATGTTTATTAAACACATTTTAATAGAATTCATTTTTGACTAAAGGCCTCAGCATATTTAATGCGGGGACTACACCTGTGAGGGTTGCGAGAAGCTCCGGTACTGTAGGTGGCGCGCGTAAAAAAAAAAAAAAAAAATTCATGTCGTTTTCCATGATTATAGGATGAGGTTTGCCGCTCCTCAACGTCATCTATCTTGGAGTGAATTGGCTCGGACATGCTGTCTTTGTAACGACCATTCAGGCTTGTTTGCTTGAGTTTGTCCAGCTGCCTATCATCTCCGTATGAAATACTCTGTGGCTCTATCGTGCTGGAAGTACACAGTATAAGATATAACAATACTAATAGCCTGTTTTAAAACAATACTCGCCTGATTAAAAAGGCCCAATGTGAGCTAGGAAAACATTCCCCACACCGTTACACCTCCTCCACCAGCCTGGACTGTTGATACAATGCAGGTTGGATTCCTGGATTCGTGATTTGTACTGTTGATGCCAAATTCTGCCTCAACCATCTGCATGTGGCCACAGAAACCAAGATTCATCAGACCAGGCGATGAAAAAGTCTCTGCGTAGGGTCAGTTTTCTCCAGAATGAGAATGCATATTATTTGCGGAAGGCAGCAGAAAAACCATGTCTGCACAAAGTATGCTGGTGCTTTAACAATGAAACATTTTCTGACATCCCTACCCTGTACAATCATTGGGCCATTATTGCACTATATTCTCATATATAGAAGAGGTTAAATCATTATCTGCGTCTGTTAATTGTTTGCTTCTTTCCATCTCAGGTATGAGGAAAAGGCCCAAAAGTCTTTGGAGTCCTACAATGAGCAGAAGAAGCGCGCGTCAGCCGGCGTCACTCCTGACCATCAGCATCAGAAAGCCGATTACTTTCTGAACAGACCCCAGGGCATGAAACGCAAAGCCCCTGAGTCCAATCAGCAGACCCTGGACAAACTCTTCACCTCTCAACCCGAGAGCAAGAAGAAACCGACCAAGGTGTCCAAGCCTCTCCAGTTCAGCATGGCTGCCCTCAGGCGTGCACTTCAGCCTGAGCATCGCTCCCGCTCGAGTGAGCAGGGCCTCCGGCTTGTAAACCGCTTGCCTTCTCACTGCGCCTGGGTCGTTTTATGTGGCAGAAAGCTCATGTTGTTAAATCCATTTAGAGTGGAGGAAGCCCTGCTGTTTAAGAGACTTCTGGAGAATAATATTCTTCCAGCAGCGAGCCTACAGCCCCCTATACAGCTAACAGATGGGTAGTGTGTCTCGGCTTTCTCACATAACGTCGTTTCGAAAGGACCAAAATGATTTTCAGCACAGTATTATACTGTTACTGATATTTGCTTAAAAAAATGTAAAAGTATTTTACTACATTTGTGTTTCGAATCTCTTCAGAGCACTCACCTGATTACTTGCGCTTTTTTTCCCGTACAGTGTTCTTGGTG
Organism: Stegophilus panzeri; assembly: GCA_024331685.1. NCBI lineage: Eukaryota > Metazoa > Chordata > Actinopteri > Siluriformes > Trichomycteridae > Stegophilus > Stegophilus panzeri. The sequence continues at coordinate 29,092,976 of JANDJT010000199.1, read as the reverse complement.
GTCCTGAATACATGGACGTCCTTATGAATATGGAGAAAGGCAGTCCGTCTTTAACCGGTGAAGTCGTCTTTACCGACGCCAGGCTGGTGGCCAATGGATTTCAGATCAGACTTACTCCAGGTAGTTTACTACTTTTACAGTAGTGATTGAGTGAGTGAGTGAACTGGCTCCATAGGTGGAGTATTTGCTTTACTTGATGGGATTCTGAAGTTGAAGGAGAGGCAGAACTCAGTTTCTTTGAGAGAACTGTGAGTTATGCGGAAAACCCTTCACAAGGAATTTGGTTTTTCTCCCAAACTCGCCCAAAAAGATCCCAATTTATTTCATCATGGGAAGACCCTTTACTTGCTTTGATGTTTTCTACTATAAAGTTTGTTCACAGCTCGCCATCAGACTGCTTGTCGAACATCTCATTCCACATTTTGTCCCCCTTTGCTGTTATAATGCGCTCCACTCTTCTGTGAAGGCTTTCTACTAGGTTTTGGAGCGTGGCTGTAGGGATTTGTGTTCATTCATCTACAAGAGCATTAGTGAGATCAGGTGAGGAGACCTGGGGTGCAGTCGGAGTTCCAGTTCGTCTCAATGTTGTTCAGTGGGGTTGAGGTCATGGAGCTCGCTTTGTGCATCGTCATGCTGGAACAGGTTCGGGCCTCTTGGTTCCAGTGAAGGGAAATTGTAATTCTACAGCATACAAAGACATTCTGTACAACTGTGTGGTGACAGTTTGGGGAAGAACCACATATGGGTGTGATGGTCAGGTGTCCACAAACTTTAGCGTAGTGTATAGCGTAGTTCTGAAAATGACAGACTCTGATCAACTGCAATATGTTTCTCTAAATAAGAAGTAAAGCTCTAGCATTTTAAAACCTCTAAACGTGAAAACAGAAGAAAAAAAAAATGCATTTCATAAAATACATTTCACTCTACATTTACATATAACCTAAACTACTTCATTACAGTACAGAATGATAGGTTTACGATGGGATGAGTTTTCACGTATAATAGAATAGTAATGGCCTATAATCATAATTATGATAAAATGGTGATGTTAGAATAAATTGCAGGCATGGAAAGTGCGCTGTTAGCATTTCCATTTCTTCCATGACTCAGGAAACCATGTGAGCTTGTTAAGAAGGAGCTCGATCCCAAAGGCAGCGTCCGTCTCATTCATCTAGAAGGAGCCTGGCTGCCTGAATTCCCATTAACATCTGCAGGTCTTTCTTTCTTTCTTTCTATGTTATTTCTTTATATTTTCCCTTCTTTAATTTCTTTAGTTATTGTCTTTCTTTGGTTCTTTAGTTGTTCTCTTTGTTACGCTTTTTTTCTTTTTTTTTTTTTAACCTTACTTTCTTTCTTTCCTTAGTTATTGTTCTGTCTTTGGCACTATTTTGTCTTTCTTTCTTTCTTTCTTTTGTTATTGCCTTTCTTTTCTTTTCTTTTGGCTCAATTTTTTTCTTTCCTTCTTTCTTTAGTTATTCTCTTTCTTAGGCTTATTTTTTTTTTATTTTTTTTTTTTACCTTTCTTTCTTTCCTTACTTATTGTTTTGTCTTTGGTACAATTTTGTCTTTCTTTGGCAATTTTTTTTTTTATCTTTCTTTCTTTTCATAGTTATGTGTCTGGCTCATTTTTTTCTTTCTTTGGCTCATTTTAAAAATCTTTCTTTCTTTGGCTCATTTTTTTTCTTTCTTTCTTTCTATAGTTATTGTCTTTCATTGGTTCATTTTTTTTTTTTTAGCATTCTTTCTTTCTTTCTTTTCATAGTTATTGTCTGTCTTTGGCTCAATTTTTTCTTTCTTCCTTAATGGAAATAGTAACACACATGTCTAAAACCATGCTTTTCAAATGATTCCTAAACCCACTATGTGTGACGTTCTTTACTGTCTGATTGGATTTATCACAGATCTGGTCTGAGGGATGCCGCTCATGCCAGAGTTCACAAATAATTAAGAAATGTGAACGGCTGGAATAACAGGATTATGCTCAGTTATTTCTGACCGTTGCTGACCATTCGACCTAGAAATGTTACAGGAAATAAGCATTATCAGAACACTCAGATAGACGAATATGCTTCATCACTGATCAGTACATGAAATTTTTTAATTTACAAAAAGGATCTTGACACATTTTTATTAAATATTCATTTTAATAGAGTGCAATTTTGGATCTTTTTTGGAACTGCAGTGAGTCATATCCTTGCATATTTTGAATATTTATAATATTAGCCCAGTAACTGAGCCCAGAAATTCGGGATGGACACATTTTTAGGGGATAGCCCTCCTCTTGTTTTTCCTTTTTGGTTCGACCTTTATTTAGCCTCAGGGCTGCAGAGTGCCATCATTGTATGTGTGTGTATATATGTGTGTGTGCGCGCACTGTCTTGGTGCTGCTATGGGTCATTGTGGTTTATGTTGGCCTGCTGCCGAAACCCTGTGCCCGGCTCAGTGGCTTAGCACCTCAGAGGAATCTGACCTTTTCAAACCAAGTGCAGGACAACACGCCGTGCCATTTCAGCCGGAGTTTACCAAACCTGTTTCATTAACGAGCGGCTTTATTGCTGGAGATGTATTTGACTTGTATTTATTGCCAGTGCAGATATCTCCATCATGTCCTTTGCTAGAAAAAAGAAAACCTTTCTAAATCATCTGCTGAAAACCTCATCTGTGATTCTTTCCAGTCAGCAGAGACATCATAATATGAATTTAGTGCTTAATTTGGTGCCCTGCCCATCTGACTCATTCTCCAACCAGAGTGTAAATCCAAATGTTTATTTATTATTCTTTCCTGGAGAAGGTCGTACTTGGAGTATATTAATCCTCGCTCTGTGCTTTCTCTGGCCAGGTTCCTCGTCCTTTGGGACGGGTGTTGAAGTGACAGCTATGGCTGACTGCATGCCTTTCTACGGCATAGCTGACCTGAGGGAGATCCTAACGGCCGTGAAGGACAGGAACGCCCAGACGCTTCAGCAGTGCAGACCTCTCAAAGTCACAAACTACCTAGAGGTGGGAAACGCCTTCCTCACCGAGTTCCTCTTCACTTCTAAACTCAACCTGGACCCAAAACTGACTTTTTAAACTTCTTCGTTCATATAAAATTTCTTCACTGATTCGAAGCAATGGCTTTGTCATTTCTTTCCTATATAAATTTGTGACTTTTCTTTCTTTCTTTCTTAAATGTTTTTCTTTTCCATCCGTTCTATCTTTCCTTCTAATATTCCGTCCTTTCTTTCTTAAAATGTTTGTCTTTACTATTTTTTTTTTTTAACTTTCCTTTGCCCCTTCTTTCTTCCATTACTTCTTTCTTTTTTCTGTTCTTTCTTTCCTTCTTTTTCAAATGTATTATGTTTTTGTCCATTCATACCTCCACTCTGTTTCTTTCTAATGTCCTGTTCTTTCTTTTTATTTTCTTTCTTCATTAAAATTTTTCTTTACTTATTTCTTACTTTCTTTTGTCCCATCTTTCTTTCTTTCACTCTTTTTTTTTTCTTTATATTTATTCTTTGTTTTCATCCATTCATATCTCCAATATTTCTTTCTTATATTATGTCCTTTCTTTCTTTTTTATTTTTCCTTTCTTTAATTTTTTTGTCTTTCCTTTTCTTTTCTTTTTCACTTTATTTCATTCATTCATACTTTTTTCTGTTTTTTTTTTTTCGTTAACTTTTTCTTCATTTTTTTCCCGTCATTTTCTTTCTTTCTTTCTTTCTTTCTTTTCTTATATTTATTCTTTGTTTTTATCCATTCATACCTTCACTCTCTTTCTTTCTTTTTTATTTTTCCTTTCTTTAAATTTTTTCTTTCCTTTTCTTTTTTAAAAATTATTTAATTAATTCATCCTTTTTTTCTGGTTTTTTTTTCCTGTTATTTCTTTCTTTTTCTTTCTTCATTTTTTCCTTCTTTCATTCTTTATTTATCTTTCTTTCTTTAAATTTCTTCTGTTCTTTCCTTCGTTTTATTTTTCCTCTTCCTTGATTCACTCCTGATTTTCTGTCTCTGTTAGGGGGAAGCTGTGAGGATGACCAGACAGTTACCTCTGAACATGTCCAGAGACGACGTCACAAACATACTGGCTCGGATGACGCAAGAGTTCGGAGGGAAACGCGAAGTCTGTCTTCACGGACGGCCATTTTTTCACCACCTCACCGATGTTCCTGAAACAGACCAGGAAGCTCTCGACATCTTGTCTAGCACGTGCTGAGTATTTCAGGAATTTTCCAATTAAATGTTACATTCAAGCCGCAGCAGCAGGCTGATCTCTGAATGATTTCAATATAAATGCATATGTTTTTTTTTTTCTTCAGTATCATGTTCTGTAATACTTTTTTATGTTACTAATGATACTGTCAATGTGGTATTGAATAATTAAAATGTATGTTAATAAAAACAAATCAAGTGCATAAAAGAATAATAAATATGTTCATTCATTTGTCATAAGGAATGGAAGAAAATGAGATAAAACCTGGAATAGAAATTGGGGTGTATATGGAATATATTACACTTATGTACTGTAATATAACCTTCTAACAAATAATACGGGTGTCAGAATTACATTTTAAAACTACAGGTGGTTGCACAAACGGGTTCTTTTGGTTTCTTACCTTGTGACTCTGTACTTTCGTACTCCGCTTTGTTCTTCGATCATGATGCTATACTGTACAGAAGGACCTTCATGTTCTCGGTAAACCCTTGGCCTCTTCTGAGAAACACGGCAGATGGATGCGTGCTGACGTAGTTGAGGATTCCTCGGCTGACGTGATGTGGTGATGGTCTTGCTTGTTCCTACTGCAGAATGTGGCGTGACGCTAAATCACAAAAAAAAAAAAAAAAAAAAATTAAACAGCCAATTCCTCACTTACATCAGAAAGAAAATTCCTCTTGGAAAAATCCTTGCTGAGTTATTTATTTATTTATTTATTTATTTATAAACTGAAGACGACCTGCTGTAGCTTCGTCTAATTCCAGATAATATTGAACACATTTTGTTTAGAAGGAACTCGTGGACGTGGAAATCGCCAGACCAAGTCCAACAATACAACAGGCAAGCGTCCATTTTCTATACACAGTATGCGTGATTTTACTGATAGCGTCAAGTGACAAAATCTGAACAATATAATTATTGTTATTATTAGGTGTCTAATCATTTTAATTAAATTTGACTATTGGGTACTTTATAGACTACTGATTGTCCGCTCTTAGGTTTATGGATATTTTGCCATTTTATTTTTTTATTGACGTTAGATACTTGTAAAGTCAACGTTTAGAATGCAAACTCGTGTTACATTACATTTATTCATTTAGCGGACGCTTTTATCCATGAGGAACTACAAGCAAAGCGATATATCAAGTGGAGAGCAATGCAAGTAGTGCTACCATACAAGATCTTTTAATTGAGTTCTAGAGAAGCAAAGTGCGCAGAGTAGGTGTTTGTTTGTTTTTTTAAGGATAATGTGGGGTTCGCATTTTAGGGATTAGTTAGGTGTTCACGGAAGAGGTGGGTCTTTAGCTGTTTTTTGAAGATATTGACAGATTCTGCGGTCCCGATTGAGGTCGGAAGCCAAAGGGCCGGTGTGGGTGCAGGTTTTCATTCCGACCAAGCAGGAGCCAAAAGGCACATCCAAGGATTGATTGGGACGATGCCTTGCTTGAAGATTGGCACATGAAGATTGGTACACGTGTGAACACTCATGTGCTTGTTGAACGTCCTGTTCCACATATATTCCCCTGTGTTTGCTGTTATAATAAGCTCTACTCTTCTGGAAAGGCTTTCCATTAGATTCCAAAGCCATAAAATCCCCCATTTAAAGGGAATATGGGGGCAATTCTTTGTGTGTAGCCATGCACAAGCATTTCAGAATATGTAGGATTTATGTAGAATGTCCATTGCATACAGTTGTGAACACTCACGTGTGATAAATAACAACAATTAGTTGCAATTCTAACGCACAGAGTTAGAACTCGCTCTAAGTACACGTAGATAAATGAGACTCCTGGACTTGTTAATTGGGCACCAGCACGTCAAGTGCTGGCACAGCAGTCTAAAGGCCCGGTCTTCTGTGTACGTGCGTTTTTATTTTAAGCATGTACGCGCTTCATCAGGACATGTCAACAACCCACAAATTGAAGTGCAATTCGATGAGTGTTTGACAGAGCGGTTAAATATAAAACGATGAATTTACAGCATCCATAGAGGACTCAATCGCGTTACGCTGCTTTGCTGGATCAGGTGTAGAATCCTGTGTTTTCTCAAGGGGGAAAGAGAAGGTCGTGTCCTAGTATGGGAACGAAGTGCGATGCATAGTTATGATGACGAGGATAGGAGTGTTGAATAAAGGCAAATGTCAAAGGTGATCAAAGAAAATCTCAATATTAATGACTATTACAGTCATATAATTATATTGTAATAATAACTGAACCTGCACCATTAAAACTACTATTTTCTGCTCCTATTTCATGTAACAGATTTCCTCATTTGAATACTTCATCATCATCATGAGTTTGGTGTGCCTTTGGATTTTCTTCTAGGCCGTCATTAACGAACCTGAAATAACAGCGGATTAATGTAACAGACACCATTTTATTTTGGACTTCACAAGCTTGTTAAATGAATAAAATTACCATACACGGTTTGCCATTCATGCTAAAGGCAACTGAGCATGAACCCTATAAAATTTATATGAAAACTAACACTGTGCGCTCATTAAATATCTTTCTTCAAGTTAATATAATTCTGCATTTTATTTGGTACACATACACGTCCCTATGTGTCTTAATCCTCACACATTCTCATCAGCTCTACATAGTCCAGTTTGTGTTTGCTAACTTCTTTTTTTTTTTTTTCTTCTTTTTTTTAAAGGACATTTGACTGACAGCTGGTAAAGTGAATCCAGCATGACCTTTTTAACTGAGTGGTCACATGCTCCGAAAATGATCGTCAGCTAAGCCCAGCTAATCACCCAAGATATTCCCTTGGTGCCAAATGCAGTACGTCCATTTTGCTGTTCTGGCTGGTCTCGGATTGCCTAGCACATGCATGCTCCAAGATTTAATTGAAGTCACAAACAAGGGTCAGAGAAAAATGGGCCTGCTTTCCTCAATGCCTTCCTTTATCCTTACTCCCCCTTTATAGAATCAGTTCCCCTGTAGCTATGCGAGAGCAAGCACCGGAGCTTCGGTGTGGGGCCGCGAAAGTTTAGACGTGTGTTTGCGGTTTGACCTTTCACTGTGCTAAGTGTAATATTATTATAAGAGTAGCTATTGTGTTTCTTTTCTTGGGGATAATCACATTCACCTTAGCTCTTGACCGAGGTCTATCTATGTAGGATCAGAACCATGTATACTAAACTCATTAATAATTTGTAGTATAAAAGCATGCTATCGATATTTACAGCGGACGACCTCCTCTAGACACGGGAACACGAGAACTCCCCGAGTCACGGTTGTGCCATATTCATATTCATGTTTCATTTGGGATATAAATTTTTTTTAGCCAAACCATTTTTCCAGAACTTTGTCCCTGACGTGTTTCGATAGCTCCTTGGTCTTCACAATGCTGTTTCTTTAGGTAACACTATATATGATCCCAATCTCCGTTGTAGGTTGTAACACCAAATAATGTGGAAAAGTACAAGGGGGTGAATACTTACGCAAAACACTGTATATTCTACAATTATGCACCAAGTTCCAAATTCTGTATATACTGTAGATCTAAACTGGCAATTCCTCATTGGGCGAAAACGTGTGTTTTGCGATTATTTCCAAAGATCCAAAGATGTGGGAAGTTTACCACCATGTCACACATCATTCAGCAGACGTATTACGATGTGAAACCCCGGCTTGAATAAATGGCATGAGTCACCCTTTAAAAAGCAATCTCCCTGATTCAGGAAATCTTTGCCCAAGTTAACACTGTTGTCAATGTACAAACCTCTGAAACGTGTCGTATGCTGGAGGAAGGTGCGTGACTATCTGTCGGGTGGCGTTTACATTCATAAAGGCCTGAGCAGCTGGCTGAGGTGAAGCGAGCCTGCAGGCAAACCTGGCAGCCAGCAAAGTGTGTGCTGTAGTTGGGGAGGCCGTCAGATTCCCAGGACAGCTCTTCTACAGCCGGGGGACGGAGGTTATGAACTGCTGTAACACTTTACACAGGTGTCCATACAGCTACTGTAGATGGGGCGTTGTATCTTATCTGCAGAGGCTAGAGTGCACACAAGTTTTTAAATGTTCTTCGGGAAGGAAAAGTGATTTAAAACCACATTAATCAATAAAAAGCAGGGCTACATATGGTGTTATGATATACCCATGATTGGGGTGTGTCACTGTGGTTGACAAGGGACAGTAATCATGCCCCTCCCACACAAAGAGCACAACTAGTTTTGCTGTCTTGGACACCAGGCCACGGATGTCTGTGGCATCATAGGGATTTAAACTCCTGATCTCTGGATGATTGGACGAATGCTTTCTGTAGAATCACTTGGGAGCCATTTCAGTTTTTTTTTTTTTTGGTTTTTTTTTGTCTACAAAACATTTTAAATGCAAAATGGTCAGTTGGTGGTGTATTTTCTTTATTCACATTACAACACACTGGTGTACTAACAAGCAGACACGGAACAGGTCAGCCAAGGAAAAGAGCAGCAGCTGATGACAGAATCGTTGTGAGAGCAAAAAACAACAGTCCGTGACATCACCAAGAACCTCCACAGGACAGGGTGAAGGTACCACAATCCACCGTTCGGAGAAGACTTCGAGAGCAGAAATATAGAGGCCGTACCACAAGATGCAAACCACTCATCAGCAGAAAGATTCAGAAAGCCAGATTGGAATTCACAATGAAATACAGAGATGATCCACAAAAGTTCTGGAACCAAGATGAACCTCTACCAAAGTGATGGAAAGAACAAAGTGTGGAGAAAGTAAGGATCTGCTCATGATCCAGAACATACACGCTCATCTGTGAAACACGGTGGAGTTAGCGTCATGGCTTGGGCTTAAATGATGATGGAACTCATGATGGTAGCAGCAGAATGAATTCAGAAGTTTACAGGAACATTCTGTCTGACAAATTACAGAGAAATGCATCGAATGAATCAGGAGGAACTTCATCATGCAGTAAGACAACGATCCAAAACACACTTCCACCTCAACACAGGACTTCATCAGGGGGAAAAGTGGGAGGTTTTAGACTGGACAAGTCCATCACCAGACCTTCACCCAACTGATCAGCATCTCACCTCCTGAAGATGAGACTGAAGGGAGAAACCCCCGAAACAAACAACTACTGAAAGAAGCTGCAGGAAAAACATCACAAAAGAAAAATAGAACCGTTTGGTGATGTCAGTGAGTCGCAGGATTGATGCAGTTATTGCAAGCAAGGGATACGCAACCAAATATTAAGTGTTATTTACTTTAAGAATATCTGTTCCAGTACTTTTGCTCACCTAAAAATCGGCTGGTCTGTCACCCAAAGGTGCCATGTTCTAAGTTGTTTAACACATCTAGATGTAAGTATCAGGAAATGAATGCTGAAATTCTTGTCTTCAGTGTATAGTGAAAACAACAGAATTGCGATGGCGGTATTAGCAGCAAAGTTGAAGCTTTGGAAGCTGATCCTGTTTGAGTACGTACAGACGAAGTAATGCTGAAGCAAGGGCTAAATCCCACCGCACCACTATCAGGTAGTCCTCAGTAACAGTTAACCTTATGTGCAAACAGAAATGTCAACGAAAGACGGTTAAACAAAACAGAAAATGAATTCCAAACAGAATTAGAAAATATATCTTGTGTTACGATCGTCTGTTAATTCCAGAGAAAAAAGTCCTTTAAGTAAAGTGGTACTCGATATCTTAAAAAAAAAAAATCTTAACATGTTTAACACACGTTCATCTGAAAAACACGTGCACCATTATATAAAATTTCCAGAAGTCATTTGGGTGGATTTCCCTTCAAAAAGTTTAATTGTCTTGAGTTCTCATTATAATTTCCAATAATGCAACAAAACTGATTCACCATATGACAAGACACATCCTGCGCATCCTGCTGTCTGACAGGCGTAGTAATGACAAAGGTGTGGACAACTTGCTGTTTTTTCCAAACGATCCAGGCATCTCTGTCTCCTCCGAGACGCATCTATCCTCCATCACTGTCAGTCACGGGCCCAGTGGGACGCTTGTTGTTTATTGCCCTGGACCTTTTTTTTTTCCACTTCGGCCATTAACGAGCCTTGTAAATGAACTTGAGCTTACGGACAAAAATTTTTCTGAATGACTCATTCCAACCCTTAATGCAATCTCGAGGTGCATATCACTAAACCAGGACACCTCGCCGTCCCCATTCACAAACATCCGGAAGCTTTACGGTGCAATTCATCAAGGGGTCTCACAAGGGTCAATATGTTGTTGGGAGAGTGGGAGAGGGGGGGAAACACAGATTTCTTGCTAAGTGAAAAAACAAGCGGCGTGGACACACTGGCTAAATCCATCAGGAGCACTGACAGCCAGTCATCAGCAGACATGTGTCTGTGTCCTGTGACCTGAGGCGCACAGCTTTTTTATTGCGTTTCATTGCTTACATTGGATCAGACTAGAACTCACTACTAGAGACGTTCATCTGGGTCTTAAATCATGCCTCGCTTGCTTAGTGAAGTGATTACTACACTGCAAATCGTATGATACAGTGCCCTCCAGAAGTCGAACAGAAATGCATATATTCTTTATGTAATATAAAACATATATATCATTAAGAACAATTTAGAAAAAGAACATTATACAATATGTGATATTTTAAGGTCAGAAAACACTGGTATTCTTAGACTTGTCCGTGTGGATGTCCTCTTTAATTCAGATCCCAAGTAATTGCAAAATTGTGTTATTTTGATTTGGAGGTAAGTTTGACTCATCATCTTGTTCATCATCGATCTATTTTGGTAGACATTGTCACAAAGAAGCTTTATAGAAATCCTGATGTAAGTCCTTAATGAGCAAGCCAGAGCTGACATTGCCGAGAAAAAACAAACAAAAAAAAACAAAACAAAACAAAAAAAAACACTCCCTGAGACAACACAAGGAACAATCCTTGAGAGGAACCAGACTCCAAAGGGAACTCATTCTCTTCTGGGTGATGCTGAATTATAAATCGTTACACTATACAGGTGGAGAAGAGTGAAGACAAACAGTACTGAGTCTGTCGAAAGGATGTGATGTCAGTGGTTAAGACATCAGTCTACTGATCAGAAGTTCAAATCCCAGCACTGCCAAGCTGCCACTGTTGGGCCCTTGAGCAAGGCCCTTAACCCTCATGTGCTCAGTTGTATAAATGAGATAAATGGAAGTTGCTCTGGATAAGGACGTCTACCAAATGCTGTAAATGTAAAGTAGCGGAGTTCTGGGATGAGCACAGGACGGTCTTTATGTCTTACAATTGCAGCTCTTACCGATAAAATCTACATCATCCAGGTGAGATTAAAGGCTGAGAGCAAAAAGGTAAGACTTGAGTATAAACTGCTGTTGGGAAGTGTAAATCTTCAGGGAATCCACAACAGCAGAAGGTGAGTCACAGGTGCAGAAGAAGAAGAGCATCAAGGAGAATCAAGCAGGTCCTGAGGGCAAGTGGAGGGAGCCATGGGAGTAAACATGGTTATTAGGTATGGTTTTATCGTATAGTGGTTTACACGGGTGTACACTATGATCAGATTGCAAGCAGGGACTCTTGCAGGTCTAGCTATAAGAGCATGAAACTCTAATCTATCTATTCCATCTACTAAGGGTGTAAACCTCAGGCTTTGTAATATGATTTAAGGCAGTGATTCAATATTTGACCATACCACTGAAACAATTGGGTTTAGTAGCTTCTGATCAATACGTGACTTTGTTCAAAATCCGGGGTAGGCCTACGTCACGTCAGTTTAAATTTTTTTTTAAAAATAAATAATTTTTACACACCGACTGTCTGTCCTTTATTTACTATCGTTGCATTGATTCCTTTCAGTCATTGCCTTTTTAAATCATTACACCTATCTAAATCATCAGATACAGGAGTAACATCCCAGACTAGTATCTACACTATGGACACCTGAGCATCACACCCGTATGTGGTTCTAACCCTGTTAGAACTGTTGCCAGAAAGTTTGAAGCACACAGTCGTATAGAACGTCTTTGTACGCTGTAGCGTTACACTTTCCCTTCACTGGAACTAAGAGGCCCGAACCTGTTCTGGCATGGCAAAGTGAGCTCTATGAAGACATGTTGTGTTACGGTTATAGTGGAAGAACTCACGTGTCCTGTCTTGCACAGAGCCCTGACCTCAACCCCACCTACCAATTACCTTTGGGATGAACTGGAATACTGACTGCACCCCAGACCTGATCACCCAACGTCACTAATGCTCTTGTGGCTGAACGAACACAAATCTCCTCAAACACACCCAGACATCTAGTGGAACGCCTTCCCAGAAGTGTGGGAACAGCAAAGGAGGACTAAATGTTGATCTGAATGTTCAAGCACATATGGGTGTGATGGTCAGGTGTCCTCAAAATTCAATCTTCACAACCCCAAAGCATCAATAAACCACCTCCATGCTATACAGTGGGGTATGGGGGACTTTTCCTTGTATGCATCCCTGTTTTGTCTTCAAACATGCTGATGGTGTGTCATCTGACCTCAACACTTGATACCAGTTGTGGTTCTAATGAAACTTGACAAGCACAAAATAAAAACACAGCTCTTAGAAGTCATGTTGCTTCGAATTGGATACGTCATGCCTTTAACTCATTAAAGCAAATGCTTCTCCATCTGTCGAAGTAAGTGAGCACTCTTCTTTCCTTCTAACTCTGCTTAATGCTATTTTCCCATTCTGGATATCGTGGTGGATATTGGCATATCCTGGATCTTCAGCTAGATGTTTCCAAGCAGTCCATCCTGGGCCCCGAGGACTCGTTCCACCTTCCCATTTTCTCACACTCACTTCCTCACCTGTGAGCCTTGGAATGTGCTGGCAGCTTTCGGTACTGCCGAAACTCAGGCACCTCTCCTTCCATGCGACAGATGTAACAACGCTCAGCCAAATCGTTGCTGTTCTTGTTTATGGTGTTCACTTGTTTTTAACTGTCACAAGAGGGAACGAGGAAGGAGCAAAAGAAAAACAAATCAATCATGCTGATTCTGGACTCGAGTTATGATAGGGTTAGGGTTGATTTACGATAATTAACCCTAACCCTCTGTTTTTTTTATCATATTTGAGTTAGACAAACGTAGCGTGCATGTAAACATGTCAAACCCTTTTCCTTGCTTGTTTCTTGGTTTGGCTTTTCAGAAGAGCATCTTTCTGTAGACGATACATGACTAATTACGTCAAACTGTCCAGTGGTTGGAGACACAAGAAGGGTTTAATGAAGAGGGGTTTGATAACAGGAATATAGATCACAGGAGAAGAACATGTTTGGTGCATGGATCTTGAACTTCTCCAGTAACAAGCACCTAAAAACTAGCACCTAGCTGTGGTATATTAACATTGCAGCATTTTGTTCTGCCTACTATTTGTTTTTTACTTGAAGAATAAAGCCTGTATTAGTACAATAGCATGTTTTTTTTTTTTTTTTTAGCTCTAGGTTTCGACTGTGCATTCATTGTTAAAAAGAATAAATCAACATGAAGATCAGAGAGCTGCCTTTGGGAGAAAAGCGAAACATTTTGAAGCTGAGAAAAGACAGAAAATCTATCAGAGCCATTTCACAAGCATTGGGTGCAGACAATACAAGGATTTGGAATGTCCTGAAAGAGAAAGAGCACTGGTGTACTAACAAGCAGACACGGAACAGGTCGGCCAAGGAAAACAACAACAGCTGATGACAGAAACATTGTGAGAGCTGTGAAGAAAAACCCAAAAACACCAGTCAGTGACATCACCAACAACCTCTACAGGGCAGGGGTGAAGGTCTCACAATCCACCGTTCGAAGAAGGAAATATAAAGGTCATACCACAAGATGAAAACCACTCCTGAGCAGTATGGTCGATTTAACCTGTACAGTGCCCTCCACTAATATTGGCACCCTTGGTAAATATGAGCAAAGAAAGCTGTGAAAATTTGTCTTTATTGTTTAACCTTTTGATCTTTTGTTCAAAAGAATTCACAAAAATTCATTCTGCTCTGATAGATATCATACAATTGCAAACAAAACACAGGTTTCTCAAAAAAAACTATGTGTGCAACAGTTATTGGCACCCTTTCAGTCAATACTTTGTGCTACCACCCTTTGCCAAGATATCAGCTCTGAGACTTCTTCTATAATGCCTGATGAGGTTGGAGAATACATGGCGAGGGATCTGAGACCGTTCCTCCATACAGAACCTCTCCAGATC
>JANDJT010000199.1:29045157-29071732 GCA_024331685.1 Stegophilus panzeri | reverse complement strand
GCTCCACTACACTACCACTCTATTACCGCTCCACTACACTACCACTCTACCTCCGCTCCACTACACTACCACTCTACTACCGCTCCACTACACTACCACTCTACTACACCACTGCTCCACTACCGCTCCACTACCACTACACTACCACTCTACTGATGCTCCACTACACTACCACTCTACTACCGCTCCACTACTGCTCCACTACCACTACACCACCACTCTACTACCACTACACTACCACTCCACTACCACTACACCACCGCTCTACTACCACTACACCACCGCTCTACTACCGCTCCACTACCACTACACCACCGCTCTACTGCCGCTCCACTACACTACCACTCCACTCCACTACACTACCACTCCACTACCGCTCCACACTACTACTACACTACCGCTCCACTACACTACCACTCCACTACAACTACACTACCAGTACACTACTGCTCCACTACACTACCACGCCACTACCACACTACTACCGCTCCACTATCACTACACTACACTACCACTCCACTACTGCTCCACTACACTATACTACACTACACTACCTCTACACTACCGCTCCACTACAACTACCACTACACTACACTACTGCTCCAGGGTTTCATACAGTAGTTAACACGTATTCAATTAAATTAAAGAGCATGTTTAATCCAAACATACGATATATCCTGCTGTTGTTCTGCATTACCTCATACACACCGAAAAAAAACCAAAATATGCCCTACACATGTGAACAGTAACATGTGTAAAGTAACAACGTTCTCTCTCTCTGTCTCTGTCTCACTGTCTCTCTCTGTCTGTCTCTCCATCGCTCTCTGTCTCTGTGTGTGTGTGTCTCTCTCTCTGTCTCTCTCTCTCTCTATCTCTGTGTGTGTGTCTCTCTCTCTCTGTCTCTCCAGCTCTCTCTATCTGTCTCTCTGTCTCTCTCTGTCTCTCTCTCTGTCTATCTATCTCTCTCTGTCTCTCCAGCTCTCTCTGTCTGTCTATCTCTCTCTCTATCTCTGTATCTTTGTTTCTCTCTGTCTGTCTCTCTATCTCTCTCTGTCTCGCTGTCTCTCTGTGTGTCTCTCTGTCTCTCTCTCTATCTCTCTCTGCTGGGAATATTGGCCAGCAAAATGAAATCAAACACTTCTGTAGTCAATATTTTGCACAACAAGGTGTGAGATATATATATATATATATATATTTACATTTGTAAAACAAACTCAGAAGGGATTGTGGGTTGATAGTGTCACTGTGGCATTAGTTTTTACGTCAGTACACCAAGATTATGAAGTCATCTTTTATTAACTGGACATCACTCATTTGTCCTTTCAGATCTTCTTGCAGTGCCACTTGGACGCCAGTGCACAGTGATAACAATCAGGACAGAAACAGACAAATGGAGAAGGTAGAGATGTGAAATCAGGAGAAAAATGAGATGGTGAGACAGAGGAATGGAAGAGAGAGAGAGAGAATGAGAAGGATCGTGAGAAGGAAGAGAGGCAGAAGGTAAGAGATTGAGAAAGATCTCACATCCCAACCGGCAAATAATATGTTTTATTCTTTTAAATCCTGAGAAAACTGTTCTGTACTTTATAAGTAAAATGTTTACCTGGGACAGTTTTGTAATTACTGTTCCAACTATTTATTATTATTATTATTATTTTATTATTATTATTGTTAATAATAATAATAATTAAAGACAGACTGCCATCTACTGTTCGTATCTGGAATTCAGGTCATTTATATCTTGTACATAAATGACTGCAGGCAATTATTTCAATCAATGTTCCCTTAAACATATCATTGTAAATCCATAAAATGTAATATATGTAGAATAATATATTGTTTGCTCAGTAAATGGAACTGGTGATCTGTGAAGTTACTTGAATGTGCAGTTTGGAAGCACAACTACTGCATGTCGTGCCACCATCCCAAATAAATGGTAAATGGTGCACTTATATAGCGTTTTTATCCAAAGCGCTTTACACTGTGTCTCATTCACCCATTCACACACACACCCACACTCCAATGGGAGCAGAGCTGCCATGCAAGGCGCTAACTTGCCATCGGGAGCAACTTGGGATTCAGTGTCTTGCCCAAGGACACTTTGGCATGTGGAGTCACGCGGGCCGGGAATCGAACCACCAACCCTACGATTAGTGGACAACCCGCTCTACCATCTGATCCACAGCCGCCCCACCACTAACTCGATCTGATCTAGCTAGACATCTGGCTAATTGCTTGTAAAACAGCAAGAACGATGACCGAATACCGTAATATCTAAGATTTTGTTCATTACTATCGTTAGCGAAATTACAGTGCACTCCACTAATATTGGCACCCTTGGTAAATATGAGCAAAGGCGGCTGTGAAGAATTGTCTTTATTGTTTAACCTTTTGATCTTTTGTTAAAACAGTTCACAAAAATACTCTGCTCTCATGGATATCAAACAATTGCAAACACTACACAGGTTTATTAAAAATAAAAATCTGCGAAATCCTGTATGGGACTGGCTAATGAATATTCTGCTGAACCGTGCACAAATTTGAAATCTAATTATAATTGGTTATAAAAACAAACACAGTTCACTATCAGCGAGTATAATGTTCTTGGTATAAACTTGCAATCTGATGGATTCTGTTCCATAAATAAAGAGATGATTAAACCACTCCACTCCATGCTATGTCTGTTCATATTGCTTATAGCATGGGTGCCCAATCCTGCTCCTGGAGAGCCACTGTCCTGTAGAGTTTAGCTCCAACCCCAATTAAACACACCTAAACCACCTAATCAAGGTGTTCAGGATTACTAGACACTTCCAGGCAGGTGTGTTGGACCAGGTTGGAGTTAAACTCTGCAGGACATTGGCCCTCCAGGAGCAGGATTGGAAACACCTGGCTTATAGCAAATTCATTCTGACTTCATTGTACTTGATTATTTGTATTTCCATTTGTTTTCTACAGTAGTGGGAGATTCAGAACCCTGTTGATGGCCCCACATTCCCCAAAACAATTTATGCTGAAGTCTCACACGTGCCTCAGTGGTTCCGCTCACCTTTTCCCAAGAGCTGCTGCTGTAATCATAAAGACTCGTCCCTGTGCTCATCCCAGGACTCCTCGTCCCAATCTGCTCATCTCATACTGAACATCCTGTAAACACGCCACAACAACAAGTGTGTTCTCTTTTTTTTTTTCTCTTTCTAAATAGACTTGTTTATGAACGAAACTCATTTCCTCCATCGTACTCTACACTCTCCAGAAAGTTGTAACGAAACCAGGTGATAAACCAGGTGATAATGTTGTGTTTAGATGGGGTAATGGGGTTGCAGTCGATGCTAAATGTCGTTACAGTGTAATCTTCTTACTTGTGTACGAACACGTCTGAGAGAAACGTTCATATCCTGAAGGTCTTGTTTTCACCGTGATTCTGCCCTTACGTTGTCCATAAAAAGAGGAAGGGCTTACATATCAGCCTTCAAAATCACCCTCGATCGTTAGCTAATTTTGTCCGTATTTCCAGTTGCCTAGCAACAGGGTTCTCCCGACGTTCACCTCGAGTATCATCGGTATACAATACCTTCTTATCTTAAAAGAATGAATTCGCATGTTTATCTAAAGCAGACTTCAATCTGCTTCCTAATTGGTTCATTTCCCAAACCGATCAAATCCAAAATTAGTTTGGCTAGAAACTGCGTTGGAGGGCTTAAAGGATGGATGGATATTATTGCTCAGAGTAGGCTATTTGTGGTTGTGCGGTATGGAATTTAGAGGAACTGCTCTGGCATGATGAACTGGAACACCGACTGCACCCCAGACTTTCTCACCCAACATCAGTGCCTGATCTCACAAAGCCCCCAAAATCTAGTGGAAAGCCTTCCCAGAGAGTGATGTTCAACATGCCCATATGAATGTGATGGTCAGGTTTCTACAACCGTTTGCCCATATAGTGTATCTTACTGAAGCAAGTAAATACGGAGAACAGGAGAGATCTTTTCACCGCTGCCTTCACACACGCACTTGTCCACTTTAACGGACAGGATGATATCGTAGACAGCGAGATGCCGTCCTGCGTTTCTGGAGTTTTGCCGAACGTGTTTGAGACGAGGTCTCGAGAGCCACAGGATCGTCACAGCGAGACATCTGACGTGTCTGAGTGGTAGAGAAAAATGATATTACAGACTTTAATGATGGAGAAAGACAGAAAAAAAAGTAGTCTCAGGTAGAATTATTGCAGTTTTATAAGGAAATGAGCTGGAAGTTTTACTGAGCATCTTGCAGAACCAGCCACGGTTCTTCTGGAGACTGTCACACTCGCTTCTTATTTCTGCAGCGAAATCCAGCAGCTTTCGTTATTTTTATTTTTTTTGTCAGAAAAGTGTCTCTTAACACTTATTATATACTGCTTTCTGTACTGACATACACACATTTTTCTGTAACGTTTCATTTTATGCTGGAAAACTAATGTTTGGATATCTAAAATCGAAGTTTTTGTACAGACTCGATAATGTAGAAGTCATAAAATAAAAATCTATTACAAAGTTTGTACTAAAAAAAAAAAACAAAAAAAAAAAAGGTGCATAAGACTTTTGCACAGTACTGTATGTTCTAGAGAGTATTTAATTGGACAAACACAAGATTAGCACAAAGATGAGTCATTGAAATTTTTTAAATTGTTTAAAAAAAAAAATGTTTTACTGATAGATGGGAGGACGGTTTGTCGTAACATCAGCTGTAGCATCGCCTCCTGAGGGATATGGGAGTAACTGGAAACCAGCAGAAGGGCCTGAAAGACCTGGTTGAAGAGCTAGAGAAGAGCAGATTTTAGCTCTGGGTGAGGAGAAAGGAGATGTTTTGGGGTTAAAGGAGCGAAACGCTGTTGAGCGTTGGTACCTGTAGCGGACCTACAAATAATAATGGACATATACAAAAAAAAATAAATCTCTAAAACACCAGCGTTGATTTCAGGGCCACTTTAAGGGTTAAAATACTCGATCTGACCGCCAGATGGCGACATCAACAAAAAATAAAAGGTCATAACTTTAACCATGAAATGACCATGAGATCTGCAATAACCTACTTTCAGACTGCGCCTCGGTAATGTTGGTTGGGGATAAAGATTCCCGAGCACCGGAGAGAAGAGCGCTTACAGCAAACAAACTAAACAAAAACAAAACAAGAAAATCCAGACATATGCAGATGCAGATGCAGACTGGAGGGAGTGCGACATTTCGTGGTTCTGTGTAATAACGCGATTGGGTTATAGGGATGAACTTTGGAGACTCGGATAAGTCCGTGAGATCAGAGCTGAGCTGCGTGCTGCTTTCCCTTCCTTATTCTGCACATCTGGACTGAGAGAGAGAGAGAGAGAGGAACCTGAGGTGAGACAAGAAGACAGATTTCTATGCATCTGTAATCTGGATTCTTTTTCCAGCAGGATCATGTCAAGAGGTAGGTGCTTCATTCACACACACAGTCTCCAGGACATCACTGACTTCTTGGTTATTATTATGATTATTATTAAGCTTTGTCTTGACCTTGATATAGCCTGACATCACCACGCTTTTAACGTGACACACGTTACAGTATTGATTAATGAACACGTGAAAGTGCTTCCGCGCGCGCTGTTCAGATTTCTGACGACCCTGTGATAGTGTGAATCAGGGATCAGGCTGATCACGTGGCACAGGAACAAAACATGTCCTTGTGTTGGTGACTATCATTGGGGTGATGTATTTTTGACCCACAATAATAATAACAATAGACACCCTTTTGTAATTAAAAATGTATATATTTTTTTTTTAAAAATTATCCCCCTTTTCTTCATTTCATCCTTTACTGTTTTCTTTATTTCAGCCATTGACAATAGTTATAATTGCAAATGACAATTGAAAAATATATCTACAGGACTGACCTGCAAGAATTGACACGTACAGAAAGTTTAAAAACTTCTTACACCAGGGACTTGTTCTGAAAACGCTATTAATGTAATACTCTTCGAATGAAATGATGATGTCGGTGTGCTGGGTTTACGCGAATGAACGACACGTGCTTTTTAAAAAAAAATCAGTTTATTAGTTACGGTTAATGTTGTGGAACATCAACGAGACAAGTTAGTTCTTATTCTCGTAGGAACTGCTGTCGTTCCCTCACCAGCTGCTCTTTCACCAGCCTTTCTCTTGAAGTTAATAAGACAACAACAACAACAACAACAACAACAACCGCAGCTTATCAAGTTTCCGAAAAACCGCAACGTGTCAACTCTTTACAGGGGCATACGGTGGTTTATTAGTTAGGGGGGTTCGATTCCCGCCTCTGCCCTGTGCGCATGGAGTTCGCATGTTTTCCGAGGGTATCCTCTGGGTACTCCGGTTTCCTCCTCCAGCCCAAAGACAAGCATTGTGTATGTGTGTGCAACTGTGCCTTGCGATGGGTTGGAACCCCAGCCATGGTGTCCCTCCTCACCTTGTGCCGCAAATCCCTTGGGACTCCCCGTGATCCTGTGTAGGATAAAGAGGATGGATGTCTCCCTACAGAAAATGTCTCAATATCGAGGTTTACATACATTTTTTGTTGTTGTTTTTTTTTGTTTACTGTATGTAGTGCCGTACAAATCCCTGTGAAGGAGCTGTTACTATACAAACGATAACATATTAAAGAATTCATCGTATTCCCCGGTAGCGGCGCATAATTAACCAGCCGAACATCTGTTTTGGAAACGTGTTAGTGTAGCATGTTCTGTTAAATACGTCTGTGTAGTCAGGACTAGCTCTGGTCCTCTCTGTGCTCGAACAAAACACTGGATACGAAAAGGCCAGAACCATCAGTAGACTGTAATAAATAACCACCTTCGACTAGAGCCGCTGTCAGAACGTGTATTTAGCTAGTCGAGTAAAGATCAGCGACATAAATCACTGATGCTCTTCCATCTTCTTCTGGCAGGGAGATCAAAAGTCGTCCATGAGTGAGCTGTGCTTTATCACCTGGTCCTCGGCTGAACTTCGCCGTCCGCCGCCATCCTCTTGATTTTCCTCTTTCAAACCAATGCACCATTTTGCGGATCATGGGATGCGTCAAATCCAAGTGCAACAAGCCCACTCAGAACTCCAGCACGGAGGAGAAGGTGGACGGCAGGCCTGGGAAGAAGCGAGAGGAAAAGGCTGTCCTGGTGTATTCGGAAGCGGCACCGGACCGGGACACGTCGCAGGTCAACCCGGTCCTTCTGGACTACGCACAGAGACTCTCGGAGGAGATCGTGGCTCGGGCCGTGCAGCAGTGGGCCGAGGTGGACAGCCGCTACAGTGACATCCCGTACATCGAGTGTGACTTGCCGTGAAGGCCACTACATCACGCGTGCTTTTCCCAAGGTCCAGAAGTACAGCTTGGCCTGATGAAGGCCAGTGATGTGAATGCAGTGTTGCTGCACCATGTGAATGCAGAAGAAATTTGGTGTTTGGATACCTTTTGTAAGTGTATAACATTTGTGAGTTACATTTGTGACTTACAGAAGGAGTACTGTGGCAGCACTGAGGCTTTTCTGTCTGTAAAAGCACAAACGTACAAAAAGAAAGTGCTAGCAAAGCATCAGTACGCCTCAGAAGGTTTCGTTTTCCCCCTTAATCACCGAGACGTGTCATATCCATAGCCTGAATTTGTACAGGGCAAGCCAAGAGCAATGTCCAGAGACCAAAATGGCATCGATCCCAGAGATGCTATAAATAAGCCCAGACCGTGATCCCTGCGTTTACTCAGATCGACACACGCCCCCCGACTGTTCGTATTGCTGTTGGAAGTTCGAAAGCCGTGTCGTGTCGTTACGGCGGTCTGTTAAGATTACTTGTTAAACTGTACGAGATCCCAATAAAATGGCCGTATTCTTTAACAGACCGCGTGATAACGTGTCAAGATTACGACGTGACCTGCGGTTAAATTAAAGTAAATAAACGTTCTGCTTATGTCATCAATCGGACATTTTTGAAAGTGAGCTTGAGGATATTTTTCTATCCGCTAGCATGGTTTATTTGTGTTTCGTCATCGCCACTAGCGCAGTTTGTTGTAGCTGTTGCGTACATTTTGTGTCGTCCTACGCCTCCATGGATTTCAGACGAGCGTCTCTGCAGTGCCTCAATGGCATTAAATCTCTGAGCGCTTCAAATCATGCATTCTAAGACCACCTCACAACCAAAGAATTTGTTTTCTTATAAACGCGCACATTAAATGTATTCGTCCACTGAAATAAGTCACATGTACTGTAGAGATCGGTAGGCGCATTTCCACCAACGTTCTGGAACCTCTTGGGGAATTAAAAGATTCCTGGACGAGTTCCTGCTTAGCATTTTTATTTTTAACGTGCTCTTAAAGTCCATCGCGACCTTTTGGCAGCGTCCCGATCCAGCCATGAGAAGGATTTCTATTGGTTCTTCTTTTGTCAGAGAAGTTCTTAAAGGCTATCTCAAAAAAAATATCTATAATATAAAAAGTATGACCATTTTTGGAAGGTATTTTGCTAAAACGTCCCTTACAGTATTTTGGGAGTCTTTTGAGACACCCTAGTACATGCGTCTAATATTAACCGACGCAAACATTCACTTTTAGATTTGTGGGTGGAAGAAGGGGCGGAGCTACCGACGTGGCGTCGGTTAATATCGGAGCGTTCAAAACACGTACACAACTGTCAATCGTTCCAGATTCTAAACATAATTACAGCACTATTTTATTTCATTTCCTCTAACTTTACATTATTAATGCTTTATCGCTCGATGCTACCTGTACCTGGCCAAATTCTTAGCCTCGGTAACACGCTAGTTCATACGTTGCATCATTAGCGTTCTCGTGATTTTGCGTTTGCCGTCAGATTACGAGGTACAAAAATCACAAACTACTATCTAAACCCACCGTGAAATGGGTTTCCTGAGAAAGTCCAGAGTTTCTGAAATAAGAGTTTCTGTGGTGGAAGTGCACCCGTGGACAGAATGAAATCATGTAAAGTCTGTGAGAGAAATCGCTTTTTCAGGTCATGCAGCTCAAATACATACCATCCTCATATCAAAGAGGAATTTATGCTGGTTTTAAAAGAGCTACTTTTGACTGACAGAACTAGTCTGTAGGTACTGGATAGTACTGACTAAACTGCTGACCACGTGAAACCTTTAACGAGTGGTAACAAGCACGATCCGCCCTGTCGTGTGGGCATTTAGACCACTGGTGTGAGCTCTACAAGCGTCTAACCAAATCGTTTAACCGATGTCCCTTTAAACCCAGCGGTCTACGTCAACCTCAAGTGTTGCCACAGAATTCTGGAGACATTTAAAAATGTTTATACAGTGCGACACCTCGATGGAATCTAATGGAATAATAAACGTGGAGATGAAGCGTTAGCTTGTTTGTATCAAGAGGAGATCTTTGAGCAACAGCAAATCCATTTCACACTGGATAATCTCCAGCTCCACTGACATCCTTAACACTATTTCTTATATTTAATCCAGACCACCGACTGGGAAGGAACGTCCCCAGTGGGAAGAAGAACCTTTACTTCCAAATGAAGTTAAACGCAAGCTGAAAAAACAAACAAAAACAAAAACAAACGAAGCATCATGAATGTATTATGTTATTTACTGATTTGAGTAATTATGCACACAGAATGATTAATAGTCAATTTGAATGCAACCGTCAGTTGTGTAATAAATAAAAATAAAAAAGATTTTTTTTTTTTTTTTTTTGTCGAGCCACTTCATACTGCCATAAATCCACTCGAGCCGAAGCGTCACGGCTGATTTGTCTGGAGGACGTAAAGCACAGCGTGGTGTGGAGAAGCTGAACACGGCATTTCGAGTAAGATTTCAGCCTAATAACTGAACGGTGAATCTTAGAAGGAAGCATGTCAGTATGTCTGCTCGGATTTTTGCCTAAACTACGGATCTATAGAGGATTCTTTCTGCTTGCAGCGTTTACAGTTTGAGATCTTTGTCTCCCAGAGAAGCAAAGCTGTCCTCGATACACTGCTCCGAGACTTCAGCTAGCGTCGCCGGTTTCCACTTAGGACTCTGATCTTTATCGATTAACACTGCAAACAGAACAGAGGGACAAAAGTGTCCAGGATGAAACGATCATAAAAATAAAATTCAACCTGTCTTTTTCAATTCTAAAAAAAAAAAAAAAATATATATATATATGTATATCTTACCAGCTCGCACACCTTCGTAGAAATCGTGTCCTCTCTGCAGAAAACGAGCACAAAACAACAGCACATGAAAACATTTCTACAGATAATAACTGATTAAAAGGGAACGGTTTGAAAAGTTTAATTAGTAGGTTGACAACAAAATGACCCGCTTTTAATGTTTAAAGAGTATGAAAGTCTCGTTTGCTATGAGAAAAGCGTGATGTCGTCGTCGCGAGAAAAGTATCTCGTAAGTGCGAGGAAAGTGTGACGCTGTCGCTGCGAGAAAAAGCGCCTCCGAGTCGTCGTCGCCGCTAGAAAAGCGCCTCCGAGTCGTCGTCGCTAGAAAAGCGCCTCCGAGTCGTCGCGAGAAATGCGTCGCGGAGTAGTCGCGAGAAAAACGTTCCGTTATTGCATCTTATTAAAAAAAAGCATTGCTTTATTAGTAAACATATCATTAGTAAATACCTCGTTATTACGAGCAAACCCTTGTTATCGATAAACATCTTGTTATTATGAGAAGAGGATCTCTTTACGCTAAAAAAACATGGTCATTACATCTAAATACCTCGTCATCACGCAAAAAGCAGAACGAATACAGCGTGATTTGAGCAGAAGCTGTGACATACCATACAGGCCTGGCAGAGTCTGTACTCCATCACCAACACTTCCTGCAGGCTCAGACCGGCTCCGGCCTGCAGCTGTCTGAACGTGAGCTTCAGTGACGTCGGGGACATCTTCGACAAAGTCTACATCATCACAACACATTGACCCAAAAAAAAAAAAACCAAACAAACCTGAAGAGCACATTCTCTAGATGAGGGGTTCACAAACTTTTCACAGCCAGTCATTTATTAAACTATAAAATAACTTCCAATATATATATATTTTTAAATATCAGTCTCATTGTTTAAACGTACATAATATTTTGTCTATAATATTGAAGACTGCCCGTGCTGTCTGGGTGGGAGGGGCATACTCTGTCTCCCCTTGTCAATCACAGCAACACTAGCCAATCACATGCGTCTGTGAGCTCATGTATGCAGAAAAGGGCGGATAGCAGATTAGCACAGTGCGATTCGTTGTCTTATTTACAAAATACTGCATTTACTGCATTGCATTGTATAGTTTATTTGAGCATTTGTTTAAGCTCTTGCATATATGCTTTGTACATTTCTTCTACACTATATGGCCAAAAGTATGTGCACCCCTATGTGGCTCTTCCTCAAAACTGGAAGCACACAATTGTACAGAATATCTTTGTACGCTGTAGCATTACACGTTCCCTTCACTGGAACTAAGATGTGTACAAGAATGTTCCAGCATGACAACGTGCACCATGAAGCCAGCCCCGTGAAGGCATGCTTTTTCAAGGTTGGAGTGGAAGGCCGACTGGTTGGTCGGAACGCCGACTGCACCCCAGACCTCCTCGCCGAACATCAGTCCCTGACCTCACTAATGCTTCTGTGGCTGAATGCACACAAAGCCCTACAGCCAGGCCCCAAAATCTAGTGGAACGCCTTCTCTGAAGAGTGGAGGTACTTTGCAGTGATGCTGTTGTGATCACTGTGTTAAACACCGACCCATTTCTGCTTGCTCAGCTTGTACGTGTTCCGCTAAACACAAACTTTGTCCACTTTCTTATATATTAGTTAGTAGAGCATTAGGTGCGTGTCCATAAACACACACCTCCACCTGCTTCTGTGCAAATGCAGACTGATCCTTCTGCAGCTTCTCCAGGATCTCCTCCACGCTGCTGCCTTCAAACAGCCTGTAATGCAGAAGAAGCACTGAGGACAACAGCAGCAGGTCGACACTCTCGTACACGGAGCGTGAAGAACGACACGTTTGAGTGAAACGGGTAAACATGGAGTTTGTTTGATCGTTAGTTAATATTTTGTTCGGTCAAACCTCCAGGATTCATTTTATCACACTACCGGCAATCTGTGGTCTGATTACTGCTGATAATTTTGGTCCTTTGATCAGGAGTGGCTCTGAATCTTATGACTGTTCCCACTGTGTGTCCTGGTTTGAACTGTTTTGTCCTGGGGTGTGTGTGTGTGTGTGTGTGTGTGTGAGAAACGCAAACTAGAAACTAGAGATGAAAATCCATATATGGAAATACAAGTAACTCTGATTGGATGTCTCTAAGACCTTACATTGGAAAGAGGGTGTGTCTCTAAGTCCATATATGGAAATAAGAGTGCCGTGAACGTGGCATGTGAACGTGGGGTGAGTGTTAACCGAACGCTAACGTTGACACTTCCAGAACATTTCCACGTTATCACAGAGCCGAGAGTTTCATGTCTCCCGGTTTCCATTTATAAACATGGATTCTTTTTACATTACTTTAAAAATGTGGTTTTATTCTATTTTTAAAAGAAAGAGAGAGAGAGCGAGAGAAAGAAAGAGAGACAGGAAAAGAGAGAGAGCGAGAGACGGTGTAACTTTACCGGTCAATGGCTTCTGTGTGCTGCTGCAGCGCAAATGGCTTCTCGGCATCCAGTCTGCTCTGTGGACACCAGACAACAATTCTTCTGCTCTTTTACGTTCTAAACATCACGATTCGTTTAAGAGGCAAAACACAAACACTTCTGGATGTTACACCACCACAATAATCCCTGTTAGTATTTTCTCTTCTAGGAGACACGTAACTATCTTATTTAGTGTCTGAAGGACAGTACTAAATTAAAAAAAAGAAAAGAAAAAGATCTTTAAATAAAATAATTTACACCGATCACCCTGTTCAAAAGTTTACACCCCACTGGCCCCACTTAATGTATCGTGTTGCCTTCTTGAGCATCAGTGAACGTTTGCACCTTTTTGTAATAGTCGTGTACGAGTCCCTCAGGTCGTCCTCAGTGTGAAAAGATGGGTCTCGACATCATATAGTCGCTGTTGGAAAGAGGTCAAATATGCAGAAGATGCTGGAAAAGCAAAGAATGTGCCGGACCTGGAGGATTTTTCTGAAGAACGGTGGGTAGTTTAACTGCTCAGGACAAACAAGGGACTCATGAACAACTATCACAAAACATAAACACACCCGTGGATCATCCAGGTATCGACACACGGTATTAATAATCAAGGGTATGTAAACTTTTGAACGGGTAATTTGGACAAATTCAGTTATCATCTTGTCTTGTGGACTATATGTAAACATCTGTTACGTGAAATATATTATTCAGGACAGGACTGAAAAAAACAACAACATGGGATTTTTATGTTCCGTCTTATTTTGTTAACAGTATTAAGATTTAGCAGATTCTGAAAGGGGTATGCAAACTTTTGGGCACAACTGTAATATAGATATATTTTTAAACGGCTTTCTGCCTTCTGTAAATTTACGTTTCTCTGAGTTTCCACTAACTCTGTATGACTGACTATTTCCCTACAACAGCATGACCCAGTGTTTTATTCCTTACATAATAACGAGGATGCATATAAGCAGTTATAGCTCATCTCTGTCCGGCTGAGCATGTGAGTTTTGGTGAACTCTTTTCCCTACAAGTGTTCCAGATGAAAAACGCAGGAAATGTATTAATAATCTAACAGATACATAGATATTTACAGGCATGCAAAGAGACGACGCTCCTCAAAAGTGTCAAATAAGCTCAGAAATATGCTAAATTATGTTAAAAGTATGCATTAAAAGTGTGCGTTTCAGGAAGGTTCCGAGCGTTACTCTGAAGTGTGTGTGTGTGTGGGCAGAACAATGTGGTGCGTCTGAATGCTAATGTGCGTTTCCCCCTGACAGACATTTCAGGAAAGACGCATGACATCAGAGCTGTTTATGAGACTCCAGCTCTGCCACACACACACACACACGGAAATGCGGGGCGCTAAACATCATAAACCCTGCCTGATTGGGCCAATAAACCGGGCGGCATTACACTGAACCTCGGATAATCCACAGCATGTTAGTTGATAAAACCTCACTATCATCACCGATGTGTACAGAGGACACGCTGAACGCAGCACATGTACACAAACACGCCTAAAACACTCGGGTGGAGAAGCTGCACGTGTTCGTTTGATCTGTTTGGGAAACAAACAAAACAAGCCTCTGATCCCTCACCTGCTCCTGATAAGAGTCGAGGACCGCAGCCACGTCGCCGGCCG
Source organism: Stegophilus panzeri (assembly GCA_024331685.1). Taxonomy (NCBI): domain Eukaryota; kingdom Metazoa; phylum Chordata; class Actinopteri; order Siluriformes; family Trichomycteridae; genus Stegophilus; species Stegophilus panzeri. The sequence goes on along the minus strand of JANDJT010000199.1, from coordinate 29,057,463 downwards.
ACGGAGACTTCAGACCCACCAGATCCTTCTCCAGAGCCGAGATCTGCCAGCAGAGACAAGACTTAGCATACACTGCACTCTTTCACCATTTACTCGCCATTCTCTCTATAATCCTGTGCAAGCTTTCTGCCTTTTATGGCGTTTTGTGGGTGTGGCTCACTGGAAATCAGCTATACTTATGTACGTCTGATCAGGATTTACACACCACTTGTCTAAAAGACTGATAAAAGAGGCTCAAACAGAACCAAATATGACGGCTTACTGCTTATATAACGCCGTGCTGGACTGGCGGATAACGGCCAGCAGGTGTACAAGATATTTGAAGACGTTTGTGGTGCTGCCTGAGCCTGCACATGCTCCTTAGATTTGGCACAAAGTGAATGTAAACACAAAATACGTGTCTTTCATGCACAGCACATCCTTTTGAAGGATAATATAACTGAAGCTAGGTTTGGCTTTGTTATTAGTTAACAGGGCACTTTATTATACATTATATTTATATATAGTGGATATAAAAAGTTTACACACCCCTGTTAAAATTGCAGGTTTCTGTGATGTAAAATATGACCTTTTATTTTTTTCCACCTTTAATGTGAAATAGCGACCAACAAAATCGACAAAAAAAAAAAAAAAACTTAAGGGAGGGGGAAAATAAACATACTGATATATATATATATATACTTATGGAGCAGATAACTCATACGCAGGAGGTTGTGGTTAATAAATGAGGAGAGAGGTGAGGAGTGGAGAAGTAGTGTTTGAAATCTTGATGATATAAACATGAAAAAACTATGAATGCTGAGTTGATTTTTTTTTAAATCTTGCTCTGTACTTTGGGTCTCCTGCTAGCTTCCTGTCCTTGGCCTGGACGTGGGCGTTGTCCTACACACCACTCCATCTCTCTGTGGAGGTGCCAGAGTGTCAGCATTAACACTGGCACCCTGGGTGCATGGCCTGGGTTTCTGTGCCAGGACTCAGCTGCCATCTGCAGCTCCGCCCACTTCCTGCTGATTGGCTAGAGAAAATGTTGACTCAGTAACTCTGCCTACTCCCTGTCCTCATCTGCCCTCTAGAAAAGCATCAGTTTTCTTTACTAATTACGATCAAGTCCACAATCAAGTCGTACCTTCTCCGACTGGACGAAGTGTGTGGCGACTCCAGACCTCTGCACGTCTCGACCCTTGAGCCGAAACCCCGTCAGGGCGAGGAACAGTCCTAGCTTTCCCTGGAGCCTCGGCAGGAAGTAGCCGCCTCCGACATCGGGGAATAATCCTGTAACAACCAACCACAGAGTGAGCATAGAGATGGGGGTGGAGCCTGTTAATCTCTAATATTGTAGCTATTCCATATAGACTTGCACTTTTTAACTACTCTGATATTATGTCAAATATAATGTCCAATAGCGCCCTCTAGATGTATACAGATTGCTGGGAGGCAAAGGTTTCATGGATTATTTGAAAAAATAAAACAAAAACCTAACAAACCATAATGTGCGTTATAAAATATAACACACCGATTAAGGGGCCAAGCACTTTTTTTTTTACCTCCACCACTTAGTGACGGAGGTAGACCAGAAGCCATTTGAACCATCGAGAGATGAGATCAATTTCAATTCAATTCAGTTTTATCTGTGTACCGCTTTTAACAATAGACATGGCCCCAAAGCAGCTTTACAGAAATATATTCCCGATTCCCTCGTCAATTGTCTCGAGTTCAGCACCTACTATGGATTTATATCCATAATACTAGTCATTCTTTATATGACTTAATCCATAATAATTGTCCATTTAACAAGTGTTTGCTGCCTTGTCACGTGGACAGACTCCATTTTATTATGCTCTAATATCTTTACCCTGGACAGACTACGACGAATTCGAGCTCTTCAGTTCCTAAGGTGCCGAAGAGAAGCCCATCACCCCGCTCGAAGCTTCCTCTGCTCTATAAACCGACTGATCCCATTATTAATATTTATCTAAACGTAACGCAGACAAAGCTCCGAGTTGGTCCCCATCCGCCGGGTGTTTATTCTCACAGCGAACACGACGCCAGAACCTCGCTCGTCCACCGGCTCTGGACTGAATCCAGACGGCCAACGCCTAGATTAGAGAACGCTCTCAAATCCCTCGCAGTGTGGAAATTAGCATTCATTTCCTCTTCTGTTTGTCTCTCTTTAGAGTGCATCTTGTACTTTTCGTCAGTGGCAAATCAATAAGCATTAAATAAGGGAACATGACATCTGCTAGTCGTACAGAAGCTCATAATTGTATCTTCTGAGATAATTGCAAGAACATAAAGAGTTCCTATTACCTAATAAACAGCTACATCTGCGATATGAGAGCATGCTTCCAATTTCCTGGAATTTTCAAGAATAGGACATTATTCTGGGAAGCGATACGAGACGAATCTGAGACAGGGCTGTTCTTTTTAAAGCCGACAAAATGCCCTTCGTTCAGTTTCAGTCATGTAGCGTCTATCCTTATATAAAGCAACTTAAAGAAACGTCCCTATATGGTATTAAAGCCAGGACAGACGACAGACTGTGGCACTCCCCCCTACCTCCCACCACGAGGATTAATCCGTCTGACCCAATTCCAGGCTGCAAATGCACTTTCGTAAAATGCAGATTATGTCGTGTATGCACCGGTCACTCGCCGGATTTGTCCCACAATTAACTCTTCAATCCAAACGGCGTGCTTGAGTTTGGGGACGGCGTTTGATCTAAAAACCTAGATATACGAGTACGCAATGCTCAACATCATCAGCAGAGTATAAAAGGTCTCATAAATACTCAGCATGAGAAAATCAGACAACTATTCTTTGGCCACAATGGAAACCACCAGGTGAAAAGTATAACGTTAAATTTTTTCATCCATCATAACAGAAATATAGCGTCATGTTATGTGGCGATCTGCGGGATCCAAGCGCCTTTGCAAATAGCTATATAGTTACATAGAACACTCAAGAGCCCGTGGATGGACATACTATTTCACGACGTTTCGAGTTTCATGACGATAGCTTAACATTAACCAGGTAAAATTCCTCCTGAAATCTGATTGGCTGATGGTGACCACGTTTGTTTTTTTGTTTTAAAAAAATTGACCAAATTATCTTTAAGAAAACTACTATGATGCACTTGATTGTGCTCAGACCCCGAACAAGATAAACCAGTTAGAGTGGTCAGAAAAAAAAAAAATAAATACATAATAATGTGTTCGAACAAACATTCAAATACACATTAGAATATAAAAATCAGGCATTTAGTTTCTCTATTAAAGTTGATAAAATAATAATAAATTGTTCAGAAACTATTGGGCTAAATGGCTGGTTTTAAGTGTGAATAATATAATAATATTTTAATATTCTGAGTTTGCATATTAAATTTGTTTAAAAAAAAAAAAAAAAAAAAAAAAAAAAGAGAGAGAAAAGGGAGTGTCATCCAAGTCCCATTATATTGTAGATGAGTGTTAAACAGAGAATCTAATGCACTAGGTAGGGTCTTTATAATCATTTGGTTTTGATTATATCCTATGTAGTGAGCATTAACAGTAAGTAAAGTCATGTACATGGCTCCCAATGTAAAACTGAGGTAAATGAATTAGTACAATACAGAATCTTTACTGCTTTTATACAAACGCGGTGCAGTGCTACATCTCTAGCAAGTACTGTTTATTCTTCTGAGACGTTTTATACCGTTTTTCAAATGAAGAGAATAAACAAACACACAAGCCTGCATCGACGTCTCATTATTAGGTTTTATGCACAGATGCAGGATCGTTTAAGAAAAGATCTTGATCCATCTAAAAAAATCGATTATTTTCCCCATCCCTGGTGGACATCATGACTCACAAGCTCTGATTTTTTTTTAGAAGGAATCAGGGGGAGGATTAAGCTCTGGGACACATTAACGAAGAGATTTCAGAGTAAGATGAGCTGCAAATGAAACCGAGTGGTGCCCGACTTGTATTCTGGCCATTTCATTACCTCATGCTGTCTACCATTAAGGAGGTGTCGGATATCTCACAATATGACACCCTACATTTCAGCATTTCAGCATGTCTTTGTCATCACCTACACCACACAGTCCACTACAACTAGAGATAAAACGGCTTTAATTCATCTCTTTTAGCAGAAGAAAAGAAGAATTGATGGTTCATAAAATCGAACTGAACAGAAAGAGGTACAATCAGGATCATGAACACAGGTTCATGTGTCCGCTTGTGAATGCCATTTTTGCACAATTTCAGTAACTCCTCACTATGCGGTTTTAGGGATTTCTACAATACTTTCTCCCATTCACAGCTCCCTGGTCTTCATGTTGGTTTTTAACAACAAACGCAGTCTCCACAGGTGAGACGGAAGGCTAAAACCCAAGAGTAGACGTTCAGAGCTATTTACTGTTTAAACAATCACTTTAACAGGACACACCAGGGTAAGAAAAAAAAATACCAAGGCGTTTAGCCTTTCAGTCACGTGTTCCAATATTTTTGCTCGCCTACAAATCGGGCGGTCTGATCCAAAATGTGTTATGTCGTTTAACACACCTACATATAAATACCAGGAAACAAATGCAGAAATTCTAAACTCTTTTCTCGTATTCGCATATCTTTCCATCTCAAACACTCTCGAATGCCTTCAGTCTACAGAATTTTTTTTTTTTTATTAAATAAAACAAATGTTAATGTGATAAAATAATGTTCCAACAGTTTCAGAGGGGACTGTATGTTCACTCACATAAAACCAAACAAGGCAATAAAACCCTGTTGGATTATTTATATAACGTCCAAAAAAATACTTATATACAGTATATATAGTATACAAGTATATATATTATCTGCCTCTGGTCAAGATTGTAATTAAATGTATTTAAAAAAAAAAACAAAAAAAAACATAGAAGGAGATCACTATAGTATATACACACACACACACACACACACATACGTGTGTGTATGTATATATGTCTATCTATCTATCTATCTATCCATCCAGCCATCCATCTATATATACACACACATACGTATATATAAAATTGATAATATATCGTCATATTGTCCATCTCAAATCAGTACTGTCTCTAACACACTCCTTACGCAGGGTTAATTCTCATCAGCTCTTAGTGATCAGCACATGCCAATGACTCAATGAGTGCGCTTCTCACCATGTTTATTATGTTCACAATGTTAACTTTATACTTAAAAAAAAATCTTTCTTCATGAATCTAAATTAATCTAAATAGATTTTAAGAGCCTATTCTACCTCTCTCGATCATTAAAGATGATCCTAATTCTGCCCCCCAGATGGTTAGGGATGAGATCCGGGACAGAGACCTCAGTCTCGTCTTCTCATTCAGAGCTGAGTTTAGTGTGTAATGAGGAGTTAATACTGAAATTGCTCTAAGATTTAAGCTCTACTCTTTGAGCAAAGTAGAGCCTGACCAAAAAAAAAAAATATATATATATATATTTATTTATTTATTTTTTTAAAATTACACACGTCTCAATTACACACGAATCTGACCTTGAGTGATATCGGCTCGAGCGAGGAACGCTGTCAAGTCCAGCGCCACTGTCTGACAGCTTACAGATATAAAGCCAATATGTCACGTTGAAATTTTTCTTGGGCTGAGAAAATACCCTGAGATTACTATAGAAAGTGATTCAAAACAATATTAAAACATAAATTGTGGGCGGCTGTGGCTCATGTGGTAGAGCGGGTTGTCCACTAATCATAGGGTTGGCGGTTCGATTCCCGGCCCACGCAACTCGACATGCTGAAGTGTCCTTGGGCAAGACACTGAACGCCAAGTTGCTCCCAATGGCAAGCTAGCGCTTGAGTTGAGCAGGACAGTTAGCATGACCATAATCAAACAAGATTAGTGCTATACACATACGCTTGTTCTTAATGGCATCGGTGATAGACATGCATGGATGTGATAATGGAAAGTGTTGAAAAGTAGAAGGGCTTCCTGCCACTCCGGTACCTCGGGGAGCTTTTGTCCACTTCCTGTGCACCAAGGACACTCGTTGCTCAACTCACACAAGAACACGACATGGCCGTTCATCAAAACTCACGCTGGCTAAATCACAACTCATTCATCTTATTGTACATGATTTCCACCGCATCAAGGTTACCGAGGTATTTACTGAGAGAAAGAGGAAGAAGAGAGAGAGAGAGAGAGAGAGAGAACAAGCAGGCTAGGCTTTACTGTAAAAATGGAAATCGAGCTGAAAAACAGTAAGGAAACTGCTGTGCTTTCTGAGGAACACGGGCTTGAATATGACAGTCAACTCTTCACATAATAATTTGACAAATTGGCCCATTTGTGCAAAATCCTAAAGGAACATGCATTCTTTGGGGTTTATTATATAAATGCAATTTCAATGATGATAAAAGCTTTGCAAATCCCTCTTCTTTAGGGGATGAATTTATTGCCAGCTCATGACACACCTTAAGGGCTATGAATATTAAAGTAGGGCATTTGTAGCCTTTTAAGCTCTCAGAGTTACTTACAGTAAAGTCATTGGCTTTGTTTCACACATCACATAGGCATTACAGTCCTGAGAGAGAAAATATGCTCTAGCTCACAGACAACACAGTACACAGCAATAAATAATGTTTGACACAAAAATGCCAAGTCTTGAGTTGAGTCACAAGTCATAACAGACAAATCCCCAGTCAAGTTTTTAAGTCCTGGGTCCAAACCCAAGTCATGACAGATAAATCTAGAGTCGAGTCACAAGTCATAACAGACAAGTCCAGATGTCTACATGTTGACAGATAAGTCCTGCATTAATTCCCAAGTCTTGACAGTCAAGTCCCAAATCATGCCGGAAAAGCCGAGAGTCAAGTCCCAATTCAAGTCCGAAATCATGCCAGACAAGCCCAAAGTCCCAATTCAAGTCCCACATCATGCCAGACAAGCCCAGAGTCGAGTCCCAAATCATGCCAGACAAGTCCTGCGTCAGTTCCAAAGTTTTCACAGACAAGTCCTGAGTCAAATCCATGATGGAAGTCATGATGGATAAATCTAGATTTGAGTCACAATCCATAACAGATAAGTCCAGAGTCTTGAAAGTAAAGTCCAGAGACAAATCACAATATTGAGTTAAGTCCCAAACCGTAACAGACAAGACCAAATTACCAAGTCTTGACAGACAAGTGGTGAGGTAGGCCTGTGATGCTACCCACTGTGCCACAATGTTGACCCCCACCAAGTACAGCACACTGGACTTCTGATCAGAAGGTTGGGAGTTCAAATCCCAAAACCACCAAGCTGCCACTGCTCGGCCCTTGAGCAAGGCCCTGAACCATCAACTGCTGTTGTATAAATGAGATAAATTTAAGCTACACTGGGTAAGAATGTCTGCCAAATGCCATAAATCCAGGTCTACAGGGAGCTGCGTAACTCCAATGGCAGAATTAGTAAAGTCCAAAAAGTTTCAGGTCTTTACAGTCACATCCTGAGTCCGGAATCAATTCCCAAATCTTGTCAGTCAAATCCCTTCAGCCACCGAGTATACGAGTTTAAATCTCATCGGATTACTGAACTTTATTGGATCATATATCGTGGTAATGCATCTTCATTATACTTAATGCAAGTGTAAATACTTTTAGCATAGAAAAAAGAAAAGTAATTAGCATATTATGCCATGCCAAAATCACAAACAGATCAGAGTGCATACCTAACCTGTTGCTCATGACATCCTTTATGAATCTCTCAAACGCGAATCAAAACATTTCAACCATCTTTATTAAACACAGAACACGGGACACAGAAATAAACAAACCGCCATACTGAAGCGTGTCTGCTGAGTGCAGCTCCAGAGGCCAAGCAGCTGGAAGAAGCGAATAGCGAGTGTTCTCTGTAACTGACACCAGTTAACGAGTCATGGAATGAAAACACGCGAGGGGTGAGTGCAAGGCCTCGTGCACTCTTTGGAGGTCAGTTTTATTCACTGTGGAGTCGAAGGCATGCATTCCTTCCATGGACAGAAGGAGTGTGGTGCTACCTATGATCTGTATTTAGCGTGCTACGCTTCCAGAGTGTGCTGACAGCAAAGCAGGGCCCCTGGACATTTTCCACATAAACCTGGCCTGAGAGATAAACAGCACCATCAGGGAGGAGAGGTTTGTGTGTGTGTGTGTGTGTGAGAATGAGAACATGATGTGAACAGAGTGCAGAGTGAAAGCACAGCTACGGAAGCTACACAACTGAGAGGTGATACGAAGGCCTCGGTTACGAGGACTTTTTGGTATTCGATGGGAATGACGCGTCGACGAACATTGACGAATGTGGCCTACAACAGCTAGTCTTCATCACTGCAGGCTGAGAGCCATATGTTGGGTTTGGTCTCCCAACCCTAAACCTAACCCTAGTACAGCTTCAGCAGCGAACAAGTAGCTATTATTTGAGTTACGTAGTCCAGCACAACGAAATGAACCGATGTCTGACGTGCAAAACATCTACGTTATTTAGAGGAAACCATTAGAGACATGAAGCCAGCCACTACGTCTTTCCAAACTGCTGCTAATGCTATGTCACACCCAAAGAAAGTGCTATGTGCCCTCTACCAAACGCATGAGCTCAGAGATGCCCACGATTGGCTAGTATCAGTCTTACTGCCAGCAGAAAGAGTAACACCGTTCCTCCCAATTCTGCTCTCTCGGACAGACGGCTGTGGCACGGTCAGGATTCAGACTTGAGAAGAATTTGGTCTCAGCGACACTTGTCTCGGACAATATTATAGGTGCTCTAAACACGTCAGCGGAAGACTGTGACCTTCAAATATACGGTCAAGGTTTAGCTCCAAAAAAAAGAAGAAAAAAAAAGATAAGACAAGAGCTACTTTTCTAATGTCCTCACGCTTGTGAGAAGTCGCGTTTATTTACCAATTCGCCTCACCTAGATAGCCGATCTGCAAGATCCTGAAATGGAAGGATCACGCTCGCCACGTTTGGCTGTCTGGATTTTTTTTCTAAAGCGGCGCAAACGACTACAATAAAACCTGCTCCGAGCTTTCAGGAAGACAGACGCTTTCTCTCTCTGACTAACCATGGACAAACATTCCAGCATGAACTCTGGGCCTTACATATGCAGCAGCTTACTTCAAGTGCTTTCAGAGAGGCTTCTTCCTCACACACACACACACACACACACACACACACACACGACAGAGAATCTGACCGAAGCAATGAGAGCACATAACTGAAGATAAAATATATGACGTTTATCACAATAGCACAGCAAATATAACTAAATATGTTGGGGAGGTTTTGACATTATGTCCACAAAACTTGTCAGATATTTTCAAAATTTTTTTTAATAAAAATTAATAATTAAATGAAATAACATTATTTTGATGTCTGACCATTAAGCGTATCCTCACAATAAATAAATAAATAAATAAATAAATAAATAAACAATGCTGCGTTACAACCGTTTGCTGTAAAATGGATGCGTGATACGCAAGTATGCACATATTTAAAGACTTACTGTGTCATGTGCACATTTTAATGCACAAAAATTCTGCATTTGTGTACAATCTCGAAAGGTTAGCTTTCATCTTTCATTCAGATATGAGAGAAAGAAAATAAACATGTTATGGTTTAGTACTCAGACCAAAAAAAAAAAAAAAAAAAAAAAAAACAAGAAGAAAAAAAAAAACCCCCAAAAAACAGAGCAGACAGATTTTTGGGACAGAGATAAAGCTGAAGTCTGATCTGCATCCAGAAAAGCCTGTGTGTGTGTGTCTCACTGAGGGAGAAAGAGAAAGAAAACACTAGTCAAAGAGACACATGCACTCAAAATGTGACCTCTAAAACTATTACTTAGATTTAAAAAAAGAAAAAGAAATAACCCCAAGTACCAAATATATGTCTTAAGAAAATTAAGTTGAATTCAATAAAAACAACAACAAAAAAAACAACTAATAATAATAATAATAAAAAAAAAAAAACTAATAATAAAAAAAATCCCTAAATGACAATTATACAAATGTGACATGTGCTATATATGTGATTTAAGGGTTTTTTTAATTAATTACTTCACCAATTCTCAATTGCTGTGAGGGAGGGAAAGAGGATAATAATAATAATAATAATAATAATAATAATAATAAAAATAATAATCATAATTCTATTTATATACGGTCTTCGTAAGACTCAAGGTCAGTGCACAAAAAGAAATGACAGGAAAAAGACTAGCAGGAAGAAGAAAAGGAACAGTGTTGGGGGGTGGGGGGGTACAGAGATAAGTTTAAGGGCGGTCACATGGTTCTGATGATGTTTCTTGTTTCCATGTCAACAACACCACAGGACAACGTTCTTTAACAGCCAGAGTATGAGTGTACTAGCAGTGCGTGTGTGTGTGTAGGCTGTGCGTTTTTTAATACCCAACACACACACACACACACACACACACACACTGCTGTGAGTGAAACATGTACACTGTCTGTATGAATGCATTATTAATACCACGAGGTCTTACAGGAAGGAAAGCAGACGCTGAGCAGTGTGGCTCTTACCGATGGCAGTCTCCGGCATGGCGAACAGAGTCTTCTCCGTGGCTACACGAAAGCGCCCGTGGACTGAGAGCCCAACACCCTGGAGGGGGGAGAGAGAGAGAGAGAGAGAGAAAGAAAATCAATAAGACAGGATGGAGATACAGAGCGAGCAGATTGAGAGATACAGAGAACAGGACTGCAGGCAACCTCAAAACGCAAATGTTATCCAAACCAATGGAAATATCTGTCTGAATGTTAAACTATCATCAGAAACAGAGAATGTGCTTCAGTCTCAGTGCTAGACTCGGCGCATTGATAAGGGTTATGGGTAAAAATGCAGCTACGATGATAACAACAATAATAATAATAATAATAATAATAATAATAATCAAATTATAATAAACAAGCAAAACATGCTCAATGATTTACAACATAAGAAAAATTAAATAATAAATAAAACCTCACATCTAAGCAAAACTGACAAAGATAGAAAAAATACTATTGTTTCTCTATTAATACTAATAATAATAATAATAATAATAAGAATAATAATATTACTACTACTACTATTATAAGACATTTTTATTTTATTTAATTCTTTATTTACTCACCTATGTAATTATATCCTTACATAATTATTTAACTATTATTTATGTACGTACATATCCATTTATTTAAGGGCCGTGTGCTTGAGCTGTCTGTTAATTCTTCTTTCTTTTTTTTTTGCTGATGTTGTACGACTCCGTTCCATCCTAAGTTTCTCACGGTTCATGTAGATATTTGAGTTAATTTAACTAAATAACTTGATTAATTATTAATAATCTCTTGCTTGTTTAATTACCAGTAGCCAAAAAATGTCATTTTCCATTCCGCCGGCGGAATGTACTGGTTAAAAGGGTTTTAACTTATCTACTTCTCATTGAATTTTCTTTCGCACTTTTGGACAAGCCCTACACAAAATTTTTGTATTATTTTTTTTTCAACGCTTACTAATTGCAACTTTGTTTTTTGTTTGTTCAAAAATCATACAGGAATTAGCAGACCTTTGGAAAATGTGGCGATTTTAACGAGGTCGGTTAATATCGCCTTCTCAATACAGCATGTGGACACGGTGTTGTCCAGTACAGCCTTGGCCATGACAGGCTGTGGGTTTGGTTAGAAGACGTATGTAGTTGTTTACGTAGGGTTACAGCAGACTCCTGACTGGCCTGTTTTACGTGTCACAGAAAGGTCAGGATGTCTTGTTAGCAGCGTCTTAGCTACAGCTCTCCAGCTGCAATAAATACAGCAGCCCAAAATAGTAACCTCACGCAGCGGAGATACACCAGGGTCGTGATTTTTCACTGTCTTGAGCTATGAATTATGGGGTTTGAAGATGTGAGATGACTGATAAAAGCAAACCCTGACCAAGCTGCGTGTGACCACCAATACAACTTCTCTTAACTACTGAATAAACATGCAAGCATTCTGTTTAACTCGGTGGTTGAAGAAGCAGTCGGTCCCAGCAGATCACCTCATTAAAGCGCATGGTCTGCTCTGTCTACAAGAGGGCGTTAGGACACCAGTCCTCTTCCTGTAAAGGCGGTAATGAAGTAATGATGGTGTCTTGTGGAAGGAGAACACAGATCCCTCAAAACAACTGCACACTGCTGACCAGCGATGACGTGCTGTCTCACCAAATACAACATTCTCTTATAAAATCCTGTAGAATTAATTCAGTAGATCTTGTAGCAATCATGTAGAAATAATTCAGTAGATCTTGTAGTGATCCTGAAGAAATAATTCAGTAGATCTTGTAGTGATCCTG
>JANDJT010000199.1:29025015-29045057 GCA_024331685.1 Stegophilus panzeri | reverse complement strand
AGAAATAATTCAGTAGATCTTGTAGTGATCCTGAAGAAATAATTCAGTAGATCTTGTAGTGATCCTGCAGAATTAATTTAGTAGATCTTGTAGTGATCCTGCAGAATTAATTTAGTAGATCTTGTAGTGATCCTGCAGAATTAATTCAGTAGATCTTGTAGCAGTCCGGTAGAAATAATTCAGTAGATCTTGTAGTGATCCTGTCAAAATATTTCAGTAGATCTTATAGTGATCCTGTCAAAATAATTCAGTAGATCTTGTAGCAATCATGCAGAAATAATTCAGTAGATCCTGTAGTGATCCTTTCAAAATAATTCAGTAGATCTGGTAGCAATCCGGTAGAAATAATTCAGTAGATCCTGTAGCAATCTTGCACTAATAGTTCAGTAGATCCTGTAGAAACACTAAAAAATAATCCTGAAGATCTTGTAAAAAGAAAAACAAAAATCAGTAGATCCTGAAGAAATCCTGTAGAGATTGTTCTGTAGATCCTGTAGCAATAATGCAATAACGTAGCTCTTGTAGAAATGCTGTAGAAATAATGCTTTAGATCTTGTAGCAGCCCTGTAAAAACAATCGAGTGGAAATAACTGAGTAGCTCCTGTAGAAATCATGTGGAAATAATTCAGTAGCTCCTGTGGAATTCATGTAGACATAATGCAGTACAGCTTGTAGAAATAATTCAGTAGATACTGTCGTGTTCCTGTAGAAGTAACCCAGTAGACGTGATCCTGTAGAAGTAACCCAGTAGATGTGACCCAGTAGACGTGATTCAGTAGAAGTAACCCAGTAGACGTGATCCAGTAGACATGATCCGATATACGTGATCCAGTAGAAGTAACCCGATATACACGATCCAGTAGACGTAACCCAAAATATGTGATCCAGTAGACACTATCCCGTTGAAGTAATCCAGTAGATGTAACCCAGTAGACGTGATCCAGTAGAAGTAACCCAGTAGAAGTAAACCAGTAGACGTGATCCAGTAGACATGATCCAGTAGCATTTAAGAGGCATCACACCGCATGCAGTGCCAGTCTCAACCCTCTCTTGTCATTAAACAAGGAATAAAACACCCTGTGCTGTGCTGTTAAAGTAAAAGAATCAACTTTGGTGTGGTACCAGTAGATCCGCTTCATCGCACCACCTTGTCGTTGAATATTTTACTATAACAGTGTGTACTGAATTGTTGCCAAGACCATTTTTTATTCATAATACTTTTTATCCATTTATAGTTAAAGTTAGTAACAGCCTTTTTTTTCTTCTTTTTTTTTTAAAAAACATATTATACAGCAACATTATTCAAATCTGGTGTTTGCTGTTCTGTTGTATTCTCAGGGACATTACTGTATCAGGGACTGGTTGCACCTGCACCCCAAGAACCAGACGTAGATTTATCCAATCGTCTGAAATGTGTAAACGCTGTTGCCTGAATAATGCATGTCAAAGAAGGAGCACGAGTGACCAACCGCTACGAAACGAAAGCGCCAGCTCTCACCGGAGGCTGGGAAACTACTCAAGTGGGAAATCTGATGAACTCTGAGTGAGGCCATTAAAAATGAAATATGGGGGGGGAGGAAAAGAGACCAAATCGGCAAATACGTAATCACTTAACTGTTATTACAGCAAAGTGACTGATATGGTACAGTTGGGTACAAAACTATGCACCCCCTTTGTTACAAAACCGAATTCCATGTTCATTTTGAATCCCTGTTACGAAGAACAGCCTAAACAATACAGCTGCCAAGTCGGAGGCCTCCCTTTTATTAATCCGCTCAAAAGTTTGCACCATCATTAAAAAAAAAATAAATACATTTATGAATGAACCTTGTTAAGATGTTTAATGACTTAAAACTGGGGATTGGTCCAATACCATGCTCATTTACTTGTATAAAATTCTCAATGCACAGAAGCGATTTTCTGAAGTGAAACAAAGCCCACTCTCCACTCGATCCAAGCTAACCCAAATATTATAAAGAACAAGCCTAGTAGCCTGGGTCCTGCGGTTTCTCATGCATTTTTATTTGATTTCTTTTTTAATATAAACAACCCGAAAACGCGAGGTCTACTGTACTACAACATAATACAAGACATGTCTACATCTATGTAGTATATATGTAGTGAACTCCTATGCAATAAATAAATAAAAGGTGCTTTAACATATGCAGTGTTTAGTGTGTGGGAATCAACCCATGGTGTGTTCTCCTGCTCTGTGCAGGTAAAGAACACAGCAGACCATCTGAGCCAACTCGTTCATCTGCAGTAAGAAAGTTCTTGGGTGGCAGCATTTATTTATTTATAAATGTGAGCTGCCCGCGCGAGTACTTAATTGCCAATAGACGATGATGTGCATTTTGGTCATTTTCACAGCTCAAATACTCAACATACAAAAAACACTCAGGTTCTTAAATTCCCAGTGTTTTTGTACCCTCGACAAACTCTGTTATCTGTGTAAAAATGTGTTTGAAGGAGTATTATTTGACACCGAGTGTTGAAGAATGCAACTTCTGGGTTCTGTAAGCTGTACGTTTTGATCCCTAAAGCGACAGATGTGCTTCTGCTGTTCTAAAACATCTTCGAGTGCTATGAAAATTGACAGAAACCTGCTTCATAACTACACCAGCTCACATGCGATGTCTAGAAACTCCACGGACTGTGCCAGCGACAGCATCGCAAAAATTCTCCAGCGCTAAACCAACAACTCGCCATCATTAGCAAACATCCTGACAGTCAGATGGATGTGATCAAATCCCCAGGTTGTCCTCTGGAAGTACACTCCGAGAACAAGACGGAACATTAAACTTCTCATTCGACTGTCGGACGTTTCGGATGAAAAGGTGTTTCTAATCTCGGGTCGTAACTCTTTGTCCGTTCGGTCTCCACACGCAGCACGCTTTTGCTTTTTCCTTAACCGTCGCTCCAGAAAAGCATGTTAGCAATGCAGGAAATATGCAGACGCGCTCACGCACAGGAGGAGACGAGCGATGGAGCAGTCATGACCTCCTTTCACGCACGAACGAGACGGATCAAAGTCATGCGCTAAGATTCCCCTCGAGCCTCCGTGCTGGTGTTGTGATCGTCTGCTGCCAGATCCGACGCCCTAAACGGAGTGAGTTAGTGCTTCTTCCATGCCTGATGTTCTTCCGTGAGTGAACGTTAGAACAAGTCACTGAGGAAAACAAACAGTACTGACAAGTACAATGAAAATGTACTGTACTTTTTAAAATGAATTAAATATGAAGAGAAATATGAATAGAAATAAAAGATATCCATCCAAACTGAACCAAAAAGTAATGCTCCAAATAACATAAAAATAGAGACGTCCAAAATGAATTAAGAAACAAACAACAACAACAACAACAACAACAAAAAAAACCCACTTCAAATAACACAACAAAATTAGTCAGTGATGGTTTTTATTTCACCTCTAGAGGCCGCTCCCGTACTGTATAATGACAGCAGACCGCTCCCACGACGGACGCTACTGGGGAAAAACTATCAGTGTGGATTTTTGCCTATAACCGATAGTTCCAGCGATCGGTCATCGGTGCCGATTAATCGTTCGAGCTCTAAAACATGGTCTTATCCTCCAATGCTCTGCTGATGCCACTACGCGACGCTGATTATCATCCCTGTCCTATCAGAGATGGGACTACTGGATTTGCATCCAGTAGCAGTTCATTTCACATCCACCTCTTCTGATTTTTTGGTTTCAGCAGCGTTCTATAAGATAACCTATAACCATTTGAATCCACCAATTTTGAAAGTGAAGACCAGTCGAATATCAGAGTGGGGTGGTGGTCATGTCTTTTCTCTAAGACTCAGCATTAAGGTTTATTAGAGCAAGAACATAATGTCTCTCATCAGTGACGAATCAACTAGCTAGCTGTATAAGATCAGCTGTTCATTGAACCACTAGGTTCCCTCCAGAAATATGTCGCACCAGGACCACCCATAATCAGCTGGTTTTGCTTAATCGAGGTGAAAATCTGCTGCTGAAGGCTTTCTCGTGTCTGTTTTTGTTTAACGGTCATGTCTGTAGATTTGTTGTAGGTTCTATATGCACCCACGTTAAACATCGTTGACATTTCAAAATTCCCCTTTAATTTCCATTAAAATTACGTTTGGAGGAAACCATTTTTCCCTGCTGAAATTCTTGCCAGTGGAAATAATCGGTCTGTGTGGTACAGCAAGTATTCCTTTAATACGAGTTGCCCTTTCAGCAAAAAAAAAAAAAAAAAAAAAGGGATTACAACGACATTTAAGCTCTCTATGAACTCCATGACCCTGTCGTTTTCCATGTACCGCATTTGCTTGTATGCCACTGTTATTAGGTTTTCTTCCTTCTGGGCATTCAAGCTTTTTTTTTCTCCGAGTCATGCACCTATGAGCAGCAGCAGGGGACTCTGAGACGAGACACTGAGCATCACCTACTTTTCCCAGCTTGTCCTCAGCACCTGCACCGGCATTAGTGAGAATGTAACCAGATACCTGCCTCTAATAAGCCAATCTGAACTACTGTGAACAGAGATAGAGCTTTATCTGTTCTCATGAGGCTTTCCCTTATTGACATACTGAGTGTGTATGCTCTTGTGAACTGAGAGAGAGAGAATGGTGTGATGGCATGATGGTGCTTCAGTTCAAATTCCTCACAAACCTCAGGGAGGATGAAGGCTTAAAGGAAAAAAATAAAATAAAAAAAAAAGAAAAACAGGCAGCAACATGTTTTGCTGACGTCATCCTGTTTTCTGACCAATCGTAGCCCACTACACGTCTAATTCATAACACGCTGAGGCGTTTATTGTGATAAAAAGCTTATTGCCGCCACCTACTGGAGCATCTAGATAGTGCAAGTCTAAAAGTAAGGAATTAAATTAACACTCACATGACAGGAAAGCAACTCCCTTTAATATTATATAGGGAGTATGATACAATGATAAAAATTTATAATAATCGTTATCAACAAATTAATAGAAGAGATATTACATAACTGATTTGAATAACAACATCAATGTTTAGGCAAGATCTGTAAAATATTACGGAAAAAAAAAAAAAAAAAAATCAAGTATCTTTAATGCATGGCCTTGCATATGTTTTGGGTTTTTAAGTCAGGAATGTACAAAAACTATCAAATAATAAGTTAGGTGTGTGGGTAGGTAGGTAGTCAGGTGGGTGATTGGGTAGGCATGTAGTTGGTTATGTGGTTGGGTAGATGGTTGGGAGGATGTATAATCGGTAGGTGGCTGGGTGGGTGGCTGGGTGGTCGGGTAGATGTATATTGGTAGGTGGTTGGGAATGTGGTTGGTGAGATGGTTGGGGAGATGGTTGGAGGTTAGGTAGACGGCTGGGAATGGCTGGCTGGTTGAGGAGATGGTTGGGCAGGTGTATATCGGTAGGAGGTTAGGTAGACGGGTGGGAATGGGGAGATGGATATCAGTAGGAGGTTAGGTAGACGACTGGGGTAGAGTCAATATAGTTTAAGTTATTTACAAAAAAAAAAAGAAGTTATAATTGCATAAGTATTCCCTCCCCCCTAACTGTGAAACCCATAAATTAGCTATGCTGCAGCCAGTTGCCATCAAAAGTCACAATCAGTTTAACGAATTTAAAATTTGTGAAACTAAAGTGTGTGACGTGATCTCAATATAAATACACCTGTTCCTGGAAGAACACAGAGTTTGTTAGAGAACAAACCTAAGCATACAGCATCACGAAGACCAAGGAGCTATCAAAACGATTCTGGGACAAAGTTCTGGAGAAGTATCAATCAGGGGCTGGTTATAAAAACAAATATATATATATATATATATATATCCCAACCTTTGAACATCCTGCCAGAGCAACATTAAATCAATCATTAAAACATGGAAAGAATACGGCACAACTACAACGCTGCCCAGAGAAGGCCTTCCACCAAAAGCCAGTGACCAGGTAAAGATGGGATTAGGGAGAGAAGCAACCAAGAGGCCAAGAATAACTCTGAAGGAACCGAAAAGATCCACCGCTCAGATGGGATAAAAAAAAAATAAAAGTGTACACCGGACAACCACAGAAAAAGATGTGTACATTTTCTGAGATGAAAACGTACATTTGGTGGAAACCAAACGCTGCTCATCTCCCTGAGAACACCATCAGCACTGTGAAGCACGATGGTGGTAGCGTCATGTCGTGGGATTGAATGTCATCAGCAGGGACCGGGAAACCGGTCAGAGTTGAGAGTGAAGCCAAAATACAGGGCGTTTCTGGAAGAAAGCCTGTTCCAATCTGTAAGAGACTTTACTCTGGGGCAAAGCTTCGCCTTCAGACATGACAACAACTCTAAGCATACTGCCAAAGCTACACAGGTGTGGTTCAAAATCAAGAAACTGAACTGGTTTTTTTTTTTTTCACCCCCAAGAAGAATCGGCAGAAAGATCAGGATCCAGATGTTCCAAGCTGAGAGAGACAAATCTCTGAAGACAACGAACTGCAGTCTAATGTGGTTCTACAAAGTGTTGTTAGACATATTGTGTAAATCAAATCATAGAAATCCCAACGAACTCCCTTTTAGATCCAAAACGCGGACAAGTTCAAGTAGGTGCCCATGTTTGCAAGGCACTGAGATATTAGAAGACTACTCAAGGCTTGAAAACCTCATGAAAAACTTATCCTTACATACAACTGGTAGCCATCTAATCTAAACTATAGATTTTATTTATTTAGAAATGTGCAAACAATGCATAAACAGTCAATTCTGACAATGGAGTACGCTCATTTTACTACGTATAATTATAACCAAATTAATTCAAGCTGTAATTAAATATAATCGGAGCTAGGAAGTTTCTAGATCGAAGATACTGAAGTGTTTCCTATGTGGAGACCTATTTATTTATTTATTTATTTATTTATTTATTATAACATGTGAGGTAAGTGAACAGTACGGTTATGCTAATAAACACAAACAAAACAATTCAAAAATGTTAAATAAGAAATAACGGGCACAAACAAGCACACTGTAGTTCAAACGAATGACTATTAAAAAGTATGATCGTTTAATAATAGTAAGAAATATTTCTAAGAACAATTTTTAGAAAAAAAATTCACTCTAATACTCGAAAAAAGGGAAAACTGTGAATTAAAAGAGGAGCGATTTGACAAAAATATTATATTACGATTCTCCAAAGCATTTTCTACGACACGTCACCAAAGATTATTTACATACCGACAATATTTTAATATTTATATATTTATTTACTTTTTTTTTTTTTTTTTTTTTTAAACTGTATTTAGCAACAGGGAAAACAATTAAATACAAAACTTTAATATCAAATCAGCTTCTTTCAGTGAAAAGTTTGTATTTCTTTTTTTACGCGTGTTGTGATGCAATTTATCACGATATCGATATTTAATCGTCGCATCGTCCCGCACTACCGCTACATCGAGCACTATAGATAGCGTTATACACACGGAAGAAAAGTAACCCGCACTTATCGTCCTTCATGATCGCTAATTATTTCGCTTGGATATAAAACAGAGACAAAAATCCACGAGTACTTACACCTCCCATTGTAATCCCATCAATGAGGGCCACGTAGGGCTTCCTGTAAGTTCCTAAAAACAGAATCGGGATTAAATCATTCATATTCCACTTATGCTATCAGGAACGTGAGCAGATAAAAGTCGGAATTTACCTATAGCGTTGTTTAAAATGTACTCTTCACGGAAGAAGTCCTGTGCTAAAGAATCTCCTGCTTTACCCGCTTCTGTAACGGCTAGAAATAAAACAAACACGCCGCTTTCATCTCCGAGACGTAACAGGAAGTTCAACTAACGATAAAAGATGATAAAGGTAAAATCTCATGACATTAATATTATCATCATATCTTAACGTATAAGGTGGTAAAGTGTTTTTTTTTTTTTATTTTTATTTTTTTTATACCTCTGATGTCTCCTCCAGCGCAGAAAGCTTTACCTCCAGCACCTTTAATGATCACAAGATCTGTCTCCGAATCGTTCTCCCATTTCTGCACAAAAAAAAAAAACCAAACAAACAAAAGACACAATACATAAAAATAGCTGCAAGCAGCGATTGACGGGCCCAAGCACCAAACGTGCAGCAACGCCTGTTTCACGAGCGAGTGTGTTGGCGTGTGGACATGACGTCACCGATCACGCATGTAAACTTTGGGCCAGGTTGTATGGCATGCGGTGGATTATGACTCAATTTCACTACAAGAGAGAGAGAAAAAAAAATCCTTCTTCGTCCTGAGAGGAAGAAACCAAAGAACCTTTAAAAGGATTTAAATGGCTTTCGTTTCTACAGCTGCACAAAAATAAAACACTCTGCTAAAATGTAAATCACATAACGTCACAGATATAAGTACTTTGAGGTAATTCATCGTGATGTGGATGCTATATGAAGGATGTCGTACCTTCAGCTGGGGGTGGAGCAGGCGGATCATGGAGAGGTTCAGGGCGTTGAGGGCTTTCGGTCTGTTCAGCGTGATCACTCCGGCATTCCCCACTTTCTCCAACAGAACCTCGGAGCTCGCCGTACCGCTCATCTGATCTCATACAAACACACCAAACCCAATACATAATCTTAAGAGACAACTCCAGGATTAAAAACGAGTAAATATGACTCCATAAGCAGAACAACGCACGCCCCTGAGCGATATCTTGAACTTAAACGTCACTACTATTCACATTTCCTAAGTAATGCTGCTGTAATGATCATGTATGATTCGACCGGGATAATCAATCTCGGTATAAATCAACAAAGAGGACGTGTCTTTATATTTTCTTTATATAATAACGTGTATTATATTTGCTCACCTTATATTTGGACAAACTGTTTATAAATCTCTTTAGGGGTGCGCGTATATATTTTACGAGATAATAAGGTTTACAAAAGCGAACTGCCTTTGTTAGAGGAAACGTAAATAATTTCTCTTGCTGTTTTTTTTTCTCTCCAAGTAATCGTAATTCAGCACCCAATGTCACGAAGGGTGCCAATACTTTTAGTTCTCCCTTGAAACCTCGGATATAAAGGGTTTCTTTGTATCTGTTGTTTTATCTCACCATGTGTGCTTGTATCCTCTGCAGTCTGTAAACAGATCTCAGGCTAAAAATAAACAAAAATAAAGAAAATGAATGAATACATGAAATAAAAGTAGCCCTGTTTTTAACATGCAGGCACAGGAATGAGTAAAAAGCTCATTTTGATAACACAGGACATAGAATTGAAGCCAAACACCTCGTAATGTACATTTAATATATTAAAGCAGTGTATTATTTTATATTGTATATGTATTTATAATATATAAAGGTAGACAGCTCGTGCGCTATATACTTTACAATGTCACTCTCCACTAACAGACTAACTAGTCCTTTATCACTTACTGCACATGAAAATAAAACTCATTTCACGTTTTCAGCGCGGAATAATAAATCATCTTACCCCAGTAGAGGTTTTAAAACCGCTAAAGACATCTCTAAATATGATTAAAAACTTCTCCGGCGTCTCTCTAGAGCTATTTCTAGTCTGATAAGCAACGGCTAAAGCCGTAACAGCAAACAACAACGCTATATCCTACATAGGCACCCTACAGAGTGTGAAAACGAATGGGGAAACCCGCAAAGTGCACTAGTTACGAATAAGGATTATGAGAATATGGGATCAACCAATGACAAGAAGGCGGTGGCACCGTAGAAGAAGAACGCAAGTTGTTCCACAGTGACACCTAGAGGACAAGAGGAAGCTTTCCAGGTTTAGGAGCTTTGGATTATTTTTTAAACAAAAATTAATTAATCAATCAATCAACCAATCAATAAATTAATCAATCAATCAATCAATTAATTGACTAATTAATCAATTAATTAATATTAAATAAAAAAACACTACAAGAAAAACTAAACACAAATACTATAGGAGAAATAATAAATAGAATTTAAAAAAATGTATCAAACAAAAGATATCATAAGAAAATGCGTCATATGAAATAAAAGCATGAATGGGATTAAAATAAATAGAAAAAAACCCAGAATAAATCTTTAAGATTTAGTTTGTACTTAATTGTACTAGAAAACAACAGAAAGTACAAAAATAGAGTTTAAAACAGAAAATAAACAAAAATGCATAAAATACAGTTTGTAAAACAAAATCCAGGATGAAATAAAAATAGTTTAAAAGGAAACATAACATAACAGAACAGAAGAAAAAAAAAAAACAAGTTAGATTAAAATCAAAACAGAAGAAATCCTAAGAATAATTTAAAATAAAGAAAATTTTTAAAAAATGAGCGTGTAAAATAAAACCAAGTATTCAAAAGAAAAAAGTTCAGTGTATTTGTACAGTAGAAATATTCTGTCATGAATTAAACTTTTCACTTTTTTTTTTGCTTTAGTCTGCTCAGAAAGTGATTATTTAAAAGACAGAAATAAATTAGATGAGTGAAAATCACTCGTGATTAAAATCACTACATTTGAAATTGGACGATATTACTGTATAAAACAATTAAAATAATATGTTATCTATTATATATTGCACATAATCGCTTGTTAAATGAATTAAAAATTAATAATAACGACTTAATTACATTACAGCATTACATGTAACTAGCATGTAATTAGCATTACGATGCTTTTATTTAGACTAAAATAACGCGAGGAGGTTGCTAGACAACAAACAGACGCGACTTCTTCTTTCAGGAAATGAAAAGGCGGTTGCGAGGCAACCACAGACGCGTTCCGGTCTACCCGGAAGTGCGTGGCTTTAATGCAATGGCGGAACCCAGGGAGAAATCCGCTCTCGCGGCGTGTTTTTGCACTTCTTTTCGCTATTGTGTTGTTGTGTTGTTGTTGTCCTCTGTTTTCACCATTGCGTTCGGTGTTTCCGGATCCGAAAGCGACGCGTTTCGAGCCGGAAGTTCCGGTTTGTCTGCGGCGGCGGCGGCAGCGCGAGACGTGCGGTAGGTAAACTAAACTAAAACACATCCATATAAAGTAAATCCGAACGAGTAACCTCCTCTCTGTACCACAGCAGACGTTCCTATGTTCCTAGGTGTGTGTGGTGTGTTTAGTCTGGTACTGATTTGTTAGTTGGAGCTGTGAGAGAAGTTGTGTCCCGCTCTGACGTCACTGGGGGACATTGTTATTGTAGTTACAGTGGAGTTTAATAAGGTAGAAACATATCAGCAAGCTCAAACATAACAGTCAGGTTAAAGGAATAAAGCCCTGCTGCATCGCTGTCTTTAGGTAGGGCTAAATCCACAGCACGGCATTGTGGGTAATGTAGATTAACACCGTGTTTGTGTCCTGTGCTGTAACGAGCAGCTACCTGCTGTACGACGTGAACCCTCCTGAGGGCTTTAACCTGCGGCGGGACGTGTACATCCGCATGGCGTCCCTGCTGAAGACTCTGAGGCAGCGTGGCGACTGGGTGCTGGTTCTTCCGCCGTGGGGTCGTCTGTACCACTGGCAGAGTCCCGACGTGCACCAGGTGCAGATCCCGTGGGCTGAGTTCTTCAGTGTTTCCAGCCTGCAGGCCAACGTTCCTGTCATCGAGTATGAAGACTTCATCGCAGGTAAATGCCAACAGCTACGGACCTCCGATCACAGCCCGGATATATCACTACTGCTGTGTTCATGTGTTTGTGTGTGTGGGGTTTCAGAGTCGGGCGGGCCCTTCATCGGTCAGGTGTTTGTGCTGCAGAACTACGCAGAAGGCTGGAAAGAGGGAACGTGGGAGGAGAAGGTGGACGAGCGACCTTGCATCGAACGCCTCATGTACAGTAAAGACAAGCAAGGATACTACAGGTACTCTGTCTGTGTGTGTGTGTGTGTGTGTTACTATAATAGTGCTGTAATAATAACATGTTATTATTATTATTATTATTACAGTTCAAAATGTTTCCCAAGAAAAATAAAAATAAAATGAAAGACTTAATAATAAAATGGGTAGAGGCATAATATGAGCACCAATAATAATAATAATAATAATAATAATAATAATAATAATAATAATAATCATTAAGAAATGACCTGAGGAATACAAGAATAAAAATAAATTATATAAGAATAAAGTCAATAAAAATGGGAGGAATCATTAAAAATAGGGTTCAAACAGAAAAAAATAAGTTTAGCAAAACAAAAGGATGAAATAAAAATGTTTTAAATTGTGTAAAAAAGAAAAAGAAAGAGAGTAGAATTAATGTCCAAGGATGAAATTTAATAATCCAAAAAGGAAAAAGTCATAAAAAAAATTAGGTTAAAGGAATTAAATAAAAATAGAAGAAATCATAAAAAATAGAAGGGGGGGGAGGGGAATAAAAGAAGAGATGATTTAAAAAAAAACTTTTGCAGTTCGTAAAATACAATCAAGAATGAGATTAAATTAAAAAAAAAGGAAATTAAAAAATGGACAAAAACAAGAATCAGATAAGAAAGAAATAATAAAATAGTTTGTAAATTAAAAACAAGTGAGGAAATGAAAGTGTGTGTGTGTGTGTGTGTGTGTGTGTGTGTCTCTGATTGCTTTTAGAGGCTGGTTCTGGGGTTATGAGGAGACTCGAGCCCTCGGCGTGACCTGTCTGTCTGCTCAGGGACACGCCTCGATTCTAGCGCCGCACCTACTGGAGAACGTCACGGCCACGTGAGTCAGCTTGGATTTTTAGTCAGTTAGGAGGGACCGCCGGTCCGAGAAGCTCGCTCGTAGCAGCACCCGTTTCGTCTCGGTGAACTGACTCCGAATTGAACATTAGTTAGCGAACATGCCTTGTTTACCAGCTAGCGCTACATGGATAACACAGCGAGTTTATGGAGCCTGGTCTTCTAAGCCTTCAATCTAGCTCACTTCAGGCTACACCACTGCTTAGCATCATATATAGGTGTACAGATGCTGACTGCAGTCCATGTGTTGCTCTGCAGAAAGTATTGGCACCCCTTAAGGAGACGTAACACTGACAACATCATAATAATGCATGAAAAACATTTTCGCTAACGTACATCAATGTGATTCGTAAATCTGAAATTTTTCTTAGCTGCTCATCCCACATCGCAACAACAAACTAAGGATCTACATAATAAAAATAGAATCTAATGAAAAAAAAAATATATATATACAGTATATGATGTGTTTTCAGTATTTTGTTTTTGACTGTTTTTGGGGTTGGTATTGGTTGATTTATAAAGTGTGTGTGTGTGTGTGTGTTCAGCTCAGTGATGTTAG
Organism: Stegophilus panzeri; assembly: GCA_024331685.1. Classification (NCBI taxonomy): domain Eukaryota; kingdom Metazoa; phylum Chordata; class Actinopteri; order Siluriformes; family Trichomycteridae; genus Stegophilus; species Stegophilus panzeri. Next base: position 29,031,850 of record JANDJT010000199.1, on the reverse strand, counting down.
ACAGAGCTGAAACTGTCCTCCATGATCATTATGCAGGAAAAGATTACTGGAACGTGAGTACATTACAGCTTTGACATCATTTCAGTTCAAACAAAATCATTCTCATACGTTACCGTTTCTATAGCAACGGCTTGTTCAACGGGGACTCGTACGGCAGACGCTCCACATAAAGACAAAAACAAAAAACGCACATTAATAAGGTGAAGAAACTGTATACTGATGTCAGAACAGTGTAGCGTTGGTGGTAACCATGGTAACCTGGGGTGAATTTGGTGTTGCGTTTTTCAGACCCGGCGCAGTATGGTGTTTGCCAAACACCTGCGTGTCCTTGGAGACCAATTTAGAGCAAAATACCTCAACTCCACTGATGAGCAGGACCACACACCCTACAGCGAGGACTGGACACACATGAGGGTGAATAACACACACACACACACACACACACACACACAACCTACAATTTTTCATAACAACTTGTTTTCTTGTGCATTTCTATGCGTTTAAGTGCTTCTTCATTTCTGTAGCTGGTTTTCTAAAGCCAGGGCGTGTGTGTGTGTGTGTGTGTGTGTGTGTGTGTGTAAAACAGGCCAAGTTGGGCAGTGCTAAAGGAGGCCCATACCTGGGTGTGCACCTGCGCAGGAAAGACTTTATCTGGGGTCATCGTGAGGACGTACCAAGTCTGAAGGGGGCCGTGAAGAAAATCCGCAGCCTCATGAAGAAACACAAGCTGGAGAAAGTGTTCATAGCTACTGATGCGGAGGATGAAGGTAAAGTCGTTTTATACGTCCAGCAGGGGGTGAGGGGGGGCGGAGGTGTTTTATATGTCCAGCAGGGGGTGGGGGGGGGTGGAGGTGTTTTATACGTCCAGCAGAGGGGCGGTGGTGGTTTTCTCCTTTCTATTTTTTTTCTCAATCATTCTTTATCAGTTTTATTTTCTTTTTTTCCTTCTTGTTGCATTTCTCTTTCTTTTGTTCACTTTTTCTTCTTTCTTCTTTTTAATCCTGTTTTTTATTTTATTTTCTGTTTTTCATTTTGCTTTTCTCAATCATTCTCTCACTCACTTTTTCCCTCTTTCTATTGCTTTTTTCCCTCACTGTGTTTCTCACATCTCTTGCTCACTTTCTTTTTATTCTGTCTTTCTTTATTTTTATTGAATAAATACTTATTCACAGTGTGTGTGTGTGTGTGTGTGTGTGTGTGTTTCAGAGGTGTTGAAGCTGAAGAAGCTGCTGCCTGAGATGGTGCAATACGAGCCGAACCGAGCCGAGCTGGAGCTGCTGAAGGATGGAGGAGTCGCCATTATAGACCAGTGGATCTGCGCACACGCCCGGTCTAACACACCTTCTTCTCCTTCTCTTCTTTTTCTTTCTTTCTTTCTTTCTTTCCGTTTTCACTCCTTGTATTGTTTTTTTTCCCCTTTTATTTCTATCTATCTATCTATCTATCTATCTGTCTAATCTCTTTCCTCTTTTCCTGTCTTGCTAACTCTTCTTTCTTTCTTTTTTTTCTGCTTTTCTCACTCTATCTTTTTGTATCTTTCTCCATCTATCCATTCATATATATTCCTTCCCATCTGTCTTTACCCCGTCTTGCAAACTCTGTCCTTTCTTTCCTGTCCCTTTTCTTTCCTTTTCTCTTTCGCAACCTCTGTCTGTCTATCCTTATATATTCCTTCCTTTCTCTCCCTCTCCTATGTTTCCTTGCTTGCGCTCCTTTTTTCATTTCTTTCTTCCATTTTATTATTACGCTGTGGCGTTTGCCCTTTTTCTGTCCTTTTCTGCATCACCCCCACCCTAATTAGTTTTATTTCTCCGGCTCTTTGCTCGGTTTCGGGCGTGATCTAGTCGGTCACGGAAAACACGCGGTGCGCTGACGAACGTCGTAGGAAACCGTGAGCGTGTGTCGGTGCAGCGTGTTGATTTTCCTGTAAAGTCGGTGAGAAATTCACAAGGGGACCATTAAAGCAGGTTTTCATATTACGTAAGTGAACAGGTCACGTTTCTTTTCAGGCTGAACTGAATAAACCTGTCCGTTTGTTATTCCTCTGTAGGCTTTTGAGGGGAAAAAACCTTCCTTTCTTCTTTGAGGTTGCTTTGTCGCTCGGTGCGTGGGACGTGTTTCAGTTACAGCCATGAAAGAACATCTGTAAGCGTTTATGAACAATCCGGAAGAAGACCTGCGGAATAAGAACTTAATAATCAAATAAAGGTCAACGATATTTTATACAAAAATATAAAATATCACCTTTTCATATTTTGCTATATACTGTAGTTGAGTGCAAAAGTTTGTGTACCCTTAGGGAAAATGAAGATGACCGTTAATGTTACGATATTAATAGTTAACAAACATAGTAATTTTAACAAACAACAAAAGATGTTTAACAACATCGTTTTTTAAGCACCCTTCTACACAAACCAGTTTTAGTTCATGGAAAATCTTTAGAATGTATAGCGTGAGGCCTCTGATTGGCTAATACTAAATACACAGAAATCGCTGTGTTTGAGCTTCTTCTGTGTTGCACTTTGAATACAGATGAACCATGACATTGAAAAAGGCAAAGAAAGGATTAGCGAAAGATAGACAGACACACCCTCTGACATTTAGCACTCGAATTTCTTGAATTCACACGCTACGGACATTTTGGAAATGCCAATCAGCCTATGTCTCTGGCCTGGGGGAGGAAACTGGAGTACCTGGAGGAAGCCCCTAAAGCACCCGGAGAACATGGAGGCTTCACGGGATTCGAGCCTCCCAACTCCGGAGGCGCGATTCAAGTGTTCTGACCACTTAAGCCACCCTGCCCCCTCGCCTCCAACATAATTTACATTATTAAATCATTCCAGCTGTGAACATCTGTCAAAGTTTAGATGGAATGTTTTGAAAACAACCTTAAAGGGATAGTTCACCAAAAAATGAAAATTCTGTCATCATTTACTCACCCTCATGTCGTTCCAAACCTCTATGACCGGGGAACATAAAAGAAGATATTTTCAGAAATGTCTCTGTGTTTGTTTTTTGGGCCATAAAATGGAAGTCAGTGGGCACCAAAACTGTTTTGTTACCAACATTCTTCAAAACATCTTCTTTCGTGTTCCGCAGAAGAAAGAAATGCACACAGGTTTGGAACGACATGAGGGTGAGTAAATGAGGACAGAATTGTCATTTTTGGGTGAACTATCCCTTTAAATCGTCTGAAAAATCTGTTTGTTTGTTTATTTATTTTTTTGTCTTATTAACTTACAAACGAGAGGCTGGTGAGGGAACGACTGTTTATAGCTGCTATGAAGTTCATAAACGGATTTTTAAAAAATCTGACATTGTTCTTTAACAGATAGAAAGATCGTTGTAAGGACATGCTTAGTTAACGTTTTTTATGGAAGGAGTCTCCAGTGTCGGAGGGAAAAAGCTGCAACGTAACGTTCAGGATGGAGGAGTTTACTCTTCTTTGCAGTTTCTAATGCGGTCACGTGACAAGCTGCTCTTTTTTTTTTTCCTTTTTTTTTTTTTTTGTCGTCTCAACTTTGAGAGAGAGAGAGAAAGAAAAAGTGAGGGAATGACCGTTTATACCTGCCAAGTGAGAACTTGTCTTGTTGATGTTAAATGCAACTCTAAACGGATAAAAAGTAATAAACGCAAATTGAAGAATACACTTTGTTATTGGAAAAGAATTCATTTCGGAGCGGTAACAGTAACGCCTCTTCGTCACACTACTCAGGTTGTTGATTATTTTCCTAAAACACCACGACACGGAGCATTTTTATTCCAACTGGGTTTCACAAAACAAAACAAAAAAATTCTGTTTAAACGGGTTGAGTGTAAATCTAGACCAGATCGGAGATAATTCCATAGGTTACGCAATGTGTGTGTGTGTGTAATCCTATCGCGTCAGTGAGTGCTAACTGTACCGTCTTTATCGTTCCTCAGGTACTTCATCGGGACCTCGGTTTCGACGTTCTCCTTCCGCATCCACGAGGAGCGGGAGATCCTGGGCTTTGACCCTAAAAGCACCTACAACCGTTTCTGTGGCGACGAGGAGGAAGAGTGCGAACAGCCGACGCACTGGAAAATAGTCTACTGAGCCGAGAAAACCCTCTACAGGAGTGAGATTACAGATGGGCGAACACATAACTGCCTCTACAGGGTGTTCTGTGGCTCTCTACCGTACAGTGTTTAGTGAGAAAGTGTTCCAGAATTATTGGCACCCTTCATAAAAGCGAGCACGAATTAATATCCCGTTGCAAGGAGTCATATTTGGAGTTTGAGTTGCCCACACATGGGCACGGTGTGTGTGTGTGTACTTTGTTATAGGCAAGATTTTTGATTCTTTTGGAAGTTTTAGTGCCTATTTTTCTTCAAAACAGTATTTTCAAAAATGTGTTTATATTTTTATAGCGCATTCAGATCAAGGAAATCCACATGCACTGATTTTTTTAGATATTATATATATATATATATATATATATAGACACACACACACACACAGTATGTATTGTTTCACCTGTTAGTTTCTCTGGAAACTTTGTGAATTACTATTATTTTTATATATATATATATATATATATATAAAAACCACATCTACTATTGTTACTGAAGTAGTCTGAGTGGAAAAATTTGAATTGTGTGAAATTCTACATCATTTCTTTTCACCCATTCTCTGGAAGCGTGCCAATAATTCAGGAGTCGAATAGACCGTATCATATACTCGGACCCGAGCCAAAAAAAAAATACCGCCGCCTCATTCTTCACCTCTCACGTGTTCAGTCCAGATCGGTCCTGAAATGCTGCCGAGTTTAAATGCTACAGTTTCATTACGAACTGTTCCACATGATGGCACGAAGAGTCCGAACGCAGTGGCGTTTCCCCTCGGTGACTCGGTGACGCTTCTCCATGACGACAGTGTTTTAAAAAAAAAATTTGCAATATAAAATGTGTACAGTATTTTTGTGAAGTGTGATCTCGCATGTCTGAAGTGTACGTCAGTGAGCTGCGGTGTCGTGCGGTGTATGAGGTTGTGCTCATGGAGACGCACACACCACCACCCACACACCGCTATCTTTCATTTCAACGGCTGTGTGAAATAAAATTCCAGTCTGATTGAACCAGACGGACCATCCTTTTAATAATGTTTTGAACAGCCGCGTAAACCTTTTACGTCGGATTACTTTCGCCGTGTCCCTGTGTTCATGTTACGCAAGTTTACATGAAGCAGATAGCGGACACAGATCGACCTCGGTGGCGTTTACTATTTACACGGATGCAGAAAATTCTGTAAAAACAAAAAAAACAAGATGAATAAATCTTTACTTCTTGCTGTTATCCACAAACACCAAACGACAACATTGCTAACGTTACCCACCCAGTCCGTCCAGGATTTCTCAACGGAAAAAATGAACGCAAAATCAAACAGACGCCGCAACATTCCGAGGAGTTTGCGATCTTACAAAATCTCCACAGATTTGGGCCGAGACGCGTCACGTGACGTCATGAGTATGCAGTCGAACATGAGTACAGCTAAAAGGTCTCATTTACAAACAAACATCAGTGCGAAAGAGCGTGTAGAACAATCTCATGCGATTGTGATTTCGCCGATTCAAGAAGTTTTCCGGAAAAAAAATAATAAATTAAGCAAGTTGCGTCGCAAAATCGAGCGTTTTTCGAGTGTATCTGCTGTACATTTAAAAAAAAAATTATTATTTAGTAAGGCGGATACGAAATGCTGCACGACTTTATTGCATTCACAAACTCGTCTTCTCACGGCATGACGGAAATCATTTAACGTTCGGATCAGGTCCAGCGTAACGCGCGTATAAACGGACGTACCAGGTTCGGACACTTATAAAGGGTTCATCAGGAATAAATTCATTCTTACTGGTGGAAAAACTTTGCATGTAAACAATGAGAAGGATGGATGTGTAAAATTACGCTCCGTCCTTCACCAGTACAAACTACGTCCATTTCACCCAAAATCACGCTGACCAACACGCTAGCTCGCGTTGCTTCGCGTATCTGTTAGCTTTCACAGCAGTGATGACCTGGGAAGCGTTTCTGTTTCTCCAGGACCGTGTGCCTTTTATTTTCACCACGAACGCCACACCGTGTCGCACCAATCTGGGAGTGCTAGCAAACTCACCTACTGCTCTACACGGTGTTCTAGTTAGCCTAATGTTTGCTAGCTTGCTAACAAACCTGACTAATGGTTTCCAGTTACACATTATAACATTCTGCTGAGGAAAAATAAAACCCCCAAAACAATAGAAACTCAGAGTTTGTAATGGTTTTAATGGGAATTGTAATGGCCCCTGTCTGTTTCTACTTGTAATTTGTTGCCTTCTAGTGGTGGCAAGTTATGTCTAATGGATACCATTAAGGACCAGTAATGGTAATGGTTTTAATGGTATTTGTAGTGGAAACCATTAGAATTTCTGTGATGGTTTCTGTTGTGTTTTTTTTCAGCAGGGCAGTTAGCCTACAGTATTTAACTTCCTAGCAACCTACTCATCGTGTGTGTGTGTGTGTGTGTGTGTGTGTGTCTGTGAGTTTGTGAGTGTGTGTGTGTGTCTGTGTGAGTGTGAGTTAGTGAGTGTGTGTGTGAGTGTCAGTGTGTGTCAGTGTGTGTGTCTGTGAGTGTGAGTATGTGTGTATGAGTGTGTTTGTGTGAGTGTCTGTGAGTGTGTGTGTGTGTGTCAGTGTGTGAGTGTCAGTGTGAGTTAGTGAGTGTGTATCTGTGAGTGTCAGTGTGTGTGTGTCTGTGAGTGTGAGTTAGTGAATGTGTGTGTGTGTGTGTGTGTGTGTGTGTGTGTGTGTGAGTGTGAGTTAGTGAGTGTGTGTGTGAGTG
>JANDJT010000199.1:28952319-28964930 GCA_024331685.1 Stegophilus panzeri | reverse complement strand
ATTTTCACGTGATTAAACGATTCATTTATTTTCACCTGATTAAATGATTCGCTTATTTTCATGTGATTAAACGATTCGTTTATACTCACCTGATTAAACGATTCATTTATTTCCACCTGATTAAACGATTCATTTATACTCACCTGATTAAACGATTCATTTATTTCCACGTGATTAAACGATTCATTTATTTTCACGTGATTAAACGATTCATTTATTTTCACCTGATTAAATGATTCGCTTATTTTCATGTGATTAAACGATTCATTTATTTTCACGTGATTAAACGATTCATTTATTTTCACCTGATTAAACGATCCATTTATTTTAACCTGATTAAATGATTTGTTTATGTTCACCTGATTAAACGATCCGTTTATTTTCACCTGATTAAACAATTAGTTTATTTTCACCTGATTAAACGATTCGTTTATTTACACGTGAGTAAACAAATCATTTACTTACACATGATTAAACGATTCATTTATTTTCATGTGATTTTTCAAATGACTCATTTCCATCATTTTCCCCACATTTTGTTTGTTGTTTTTCCACAAATGATTTCATTTCACATGATTTTATTTGCTTTCCACATTAGTTTATTTTCAGATCATTTTTCACGTGTTTTCCCCCCAACATGATTTGCTTTTCCACGTGGGATTTTTTACACCATACATATATTTTCACGATGTTAATGTGTGTGTGCTAAATGATTAACATGAATCTAATGGCAGCTAGCAACGATTGCTAAGTAGTGATTGGAAAATAAGGCGGGGCTTAGGGTTGGTCGATTGAATCCTTGTACTACAGTTGAAGTTGTCTTGCTTTTAAAATGTGGAGTCGTAAGCACAAAAAGAGATAATCAGAATTCCATCTGTAACACACACGCGCCCGATCTACACGCTGCCTCTTTGATTTATGGTGTAGTATTACTGAAGTGACTTTGACATATGTTAGGAATTCACCATACGCACCATGTCTAATACAAATAAACCAAGCAAGCAAAACCAACACAGTGTCCAATAAATCAGCGTGCTCAGGAGTGTGTGCACCGCACAACACATGCCATCTTCCGTTAGAGCTGCTTGAATATCCTGATTTCATTTTCTGTCACGGATTGTAAAGCGCTTATCCTTTCGGCTTGGCCTGCCTTGATTTATGACGGACTGCTCCTGCTGACATTATCGTTGGGAAATATTAGTAGTAGGAAGTGTAATAAAGATTACAGCCAGTCAGAATCTTTGGACCTCTTCTCTAAACTGGCGGAGGTTCACTGGGTCAGAAGGTGTTGATTAATTCTCCAGAACAGCAGCTCTGACAATAGTGCAGCTTCAAATCACAGGTTTATATGAACGCGCTCGTTCGGATATGTTATCGTTTCTATAGTAACCGCTCGTTCACATGATGAGACGTTTATGTACGGTACTGTAAGGTTCCTGGAAGGAGCCTCCGGTGTCAATCCGGGAACTTATTCCGCGTTCTCTTTCTGTATTATATCAGTTACCTCAACAGCATCACCTTCGCCTTCCCGCTCGTCCTGATGATCAGCTGGGTGCTCTTCGTCGCTAACTTCGTCAAGAAGCTCGTCCACGAGAGAGAGCTCCGTCTGCATGAGGTAACTACACGCACTGACAGGAAGAGTAGAACACAATTTCAATCTTACTTGTGATGATGAACTACGTAATCTATGAATCGTTTTGGTGGTCTTCACACCCTTCCAGTAAGGGTATACAAACTTTTGCGCTCAGCTATATTCCAAAATATTCATATCAGATCCAGAAGCTAAAACGAGGCGTATTTTCTCTTCACAGTACATGAAGATGATGGGCGTGAATACGTTCAGCCATTTCCTGGCCTGGTTCATCGAGAGCGCCGCGTTCCTCTTGGTCACCGTTATCATCCTGACCATCATCCTGAAATCCGGCGGGGTTCTCCCCAAGAGCGACGCCTTTATTGTCTTCCTCTACCTGTGCGACTACGCCCTGACCATCCTGGCCATCAGCTTCCTCGTGAGCACGTTCTTCGACAAGACCAACATCGCCGGGCTGAGCGGCAGCCTCATCTACGTCATCTGCTTCTTCCCCTTCATCGTGGTCATGTGCCTGGAGGACACCCTCTCCTTCTTCGTCAAGGGCATGCTGGTGCGCCGAGTCCTAAACTATTTAGCATTCTCATAAAACGCTAACGTATTCAAACGGCTTGATTCATTTGTTTGCTAATCTATTCTACTTTGAAACATTTATACAGTTTATACAACTAAGACATTTACTCGTTGCGACTGTCGTTTGGTTGGAAGCTGGAGAACGAGAGAAGATGTTCGGCTAATTTATCTTCGTTGTTGAGATGTTTTAGCTATGGATAATGGCGCATGGGAGTTGTTTCATGTGCTGTGTGTATTTTTGCGTCTCAAACTCGGTTAAACGGGATAAGAGCAAGTCGATCGATGCTTCTGTTCGCTCTAGGTGTGTGTAATTTTCACGCATCTGTGACTAGTATCTATTCATCATTGGTTCTGTTTAAACTATGGCTTTGGAATAGGCTGTATAGTGTACGAAGGGTGTTTATGGTCTGTTTTTTTAGTATTATATGCATTTAAATATCATTTAAGTTGCATGAGAGTAAGGGAATTGATGATTTTTATTTATTTTTTTTTAAACGGCTTAGTGAATGTATTTTATCTACAGATCAGTATGTATTTATTTTCTGCTTTTTTTTTTGCGGAAAACTACTTGAACTGGTGAAATCGCAATGGTACGACATTGTTCTGCACATTGTTCTGGACTGGGGACTGCTTTTAGCTAGACAGGATGGGTGTTTTTGGTGTGTTTTTTCCGTATTTTTATTTCCTTCAAACTCACCAGAACAGGTCAATCAATACCTCTCGCCCTCGGTGTGTGTATTTTCTTCTGAACTCTATTTATCTGAAGTCTATTTATCCTGTCTTGTGTTTTGTTTCTTTCCAGAGCCTGTTTTCTCCAACATGCTTTAGTTACGCCAGTCAGTACATCACCCGCTACGAGAAACAGGAAGAAGGTCGGTACAGATCAAACCTCAGACCAGGTTCTAATTGTTATACGTGAGCAGAAGTTGCTGATGTTTTTTGGGGTTTTCTTTTCTTAGGTATCCAGTGGAACAACATGTACCTTTCTCCCGTGGCCGGAGACACCGGGTCGTTCGGGTGGCTCTGCTGGCTCCTCCTCGTTGACTCGGTTATCTACTTCCTGCTCGGTGCCTACATCCGCACAGTCTTCCCAGGTACGTGAATGCAGCTCAGCTCAGCTCGCACGCCTCAGAATTTCAGCTCCTATCTGTCATTTAAAATCCGCCTTTTGTTCTCTCAGGGAAGTACGGCATCGCGGCTCCGTGGTATTTCCCCGTGATGCCGTCGTTCTGGGCCAACGTGTTCGGCTGCAATAGAAGAAAGCAGAAGAAAGCAGGCAGAGGACTCCTCTTCTCCAACATGATGCAGGAGAGCCAGGGAAACGGCAAAGACAAAAGCAAAGGTGCGAGAAATCACCCGTGAACGCACCTTTCAGAAACGTGTATGAATTAGATGATCTCTCTGACATCTGTTAAAAAACTCTGGCCTTAGATTATCTTTCATGACAGACAAGGAGATGTTTGTCAGGTGCTTCAACAACAACCACCAGCTATGACTGGATTTGCAACCAGTTCTTTGTGACAGTTTAAAATGAGCCAAATTATTATTGAGCAATATGGCGACATCACAGCTTTTAATAGCATCAGTGTCGCTCTTTCGGTGCAGGTACGGGTGATTTACACCCTCACGGTGACGATGAATTCCCGGAGCTGCCGGTTGGAGTTTCGCTGCGAGGTCTTACGAAGGCCTACGGCGACAGGAAAGCCATCGATAACCTGAACCTGATGTTCTACGAGGGTCACGTGACCACACTGCTCGGGCACAACGGAGCTGGGAAAACCACCACCATGTAAGAGATGGGAGCTGACCTCTCTGTGTGTGGAGTGAAAAAGCTAAACTCAAAGAAAACTTTGCACTTCGGCACTAAAAAAAACAACAACTTGTTCGGATGTCCGAAAAAATGTCTGTTTCGATCTACGAATCAAATGTGAATTTCCTTAATTAACAAATGGTGCCGATTTTATCTGTTGCCAGGGACCCGGATAGATAAACACACACTCGTATGCTCTCGTAGTATGCACCTCCATCGTCTAATAGACCATGTAGTTTATAGTTCGCTTGGGAGGTATTATATAATCTCTCAAGCTTAGCGCTTCCTCCATTTTGTGCTCATAGCAACCTGAGTGTCGATATAATTTTTTAAACGTTGCTGCAGGTCCCTCCTGACTGGCTTGTTCGCTCCCTCCTCCGGTTCGATTGAGGTTTATGGGAAAGACTTGCAGATGTCTTCGAAGGACGTGCGTAAAGAGCTGGGAGTGTGCATGCAGTATGATGTCCACTTCGACCACCTGACCACCGAGGAGCACCTGCTGCTGTATGGCCACATCAAAGCCCCCCACTGGAGCAAGCAGGAACTGCAGCAGCAAGTGCGCAAGTACGTAAACCTTCGACTGAGGTAATAAGGTAAAACAAACAAACAAACAAACAAACAAACAAAAAAAAACAAGCAAATCTATCGCTACAGGACTCTGGAGGAGACTGGGATGTACGCTCACCGTCACAAGCGGGTGGGTACGCTGTCCGGTGGCATGAAGAGGAAGCTCTCCATCTCCATCGCTTTCATCGGTGGGTCTCGGCTGGTGGTCTTGGACGAGCCCACCACCGGCGTGGACCCCTGCTCACGCCGCAGCATCTGGGACATCGTCCTCAAGCATAAGAGCGGTGAGCTTCTTCTGCAGATTATCATGATCACTGTAGAGAGGTTTTCTAGCTCAGGGTTTAATTCAAGTGGAAAGAAATCGAAGGAAAAACCCTGAGCAAGTGTAGAAATCTATCCCACTCTCAACGCTCACGGCTCAGTGTTAATTACATCCTCTGAGATAGGAAATAAGACATCATATCTCGCTTTATCTTTAAAATGTCACTGTCTTCACTGTGTGTGCTCAGATCGTACCATCATCCTCTCCACCCATCACCTGGACGAAGCGGAGGTCCTCAGTGACCGCATCGCGTTCCTGGAGCGCGGAGGCCTGAAATGCTGCGGATCTCCGTTGTACCTGAAGGACAAGCTGGGTCGCGGCTACAAGCTCACTCTCACTAAGAAGGTACTGTACTGTGCTGTACAGCTCTGAAATATACTCAGATATATTACAGGCAGCATGGGGAGAAGGTGTGTAAAAGTCAGCACATGATAGGAATCAAGCTATTGGTTCCGTCCATCTGGAGCAAGCAAGCAGGTTTGTATTTATTATGGTGGTACTGCCAAATATCCACTCGTCGTCTTATGAATCGAATCGTATCGTAGCAGATTCAGTAGTATTGTCAAGTGTTGAATCATTTGCATTTATGAATTGAATCATATTAAAATCATATCATAGCAGATTCAAGGGTATCGTAAAACATCGAATCGTTGCCTTATAAATCAAATCGCAGCAGATTGTTGTATTGTCAAATGCTGAACCGTTGCTTTATGAATTGAATCGCATTGCAGTAGATTCAGTGGTTTCATCAAATGTTAAATCACTTGCTTTATGAATCGAATTGCATCGTAGCAGATTCAGTTGTTTTGTCCAACGTTGAGCCGTTCAAATCGAATCGCATCGTAGTAAATTCAGTAGGATCGTTAAATAATGAATTGCTTGTTTCATTAATCGAATCAAATCGTAGCAGATTCAGTGGTATTGTCCAATTTTGAATCGTTTGCTTTATGAGTCAAATCGAATCACAAGTACATTCAATTAAAATGGATAACAGTGAGCCAAGTAAGAATTATTAGTTTTTGACACAAGCATTATTCATCACCATGTTTACACCTAAAACTAAAATCACCATGGAAACGGCTCTGATTTCCTCAGGTCCTGCCTCCTGACTCAGACGACAAGTTTGACATCGAGACGGTGAAATCGTTCGTCCATTCTCACATGCCCGAGGCTCAGCTGAAGAAGGGAGAGGTGGGAGATATCGTCTACTCTCTTCCTGTCTACAGTTCCCACAATGCATCTGCCTACCGCACGCTGCTCAGTGGCCTGGACCACAACCTGGAGGCTCTACAGCTGGGCTGCTATGGCATCTCCGACACCACTCTGGAGGAGGTGAGGGACACACACACACACACTCAGAGGGATATCCTCATACATACTTTATATGTGTGTGCATCTAAGAGTGAACACACACACACACACACACAGTATGCATTGTATATGGATTTGATGTCTGTGGCTTTTTCAGGTTTTCCTGCAGTTGACAGATTGTGCGGCGCAAGAGGACGAGGAGGATCGCCCGTACACAGTGTCGAACTCAGAGCTGGACACGGGCGCTTCCCAAGACAGGCTGAGCGACGACTTGAACTCCAGCATGTACTCCGGAGAGAGAGCCAGTCAGTGTTTCCTACTTCTAACTCCACATCACATTACAGTACCTGCGTACCATAACACCACCTTGAGAACACAATCAGGACTTGGCTTAAGACGCAAAAAAAACCCCTCTCTGTAAATTATCGTGACGTAACAGAACGTGAATAATCTTCAGCCAAAAACCTGAAACGGATTATCATTGCACCGTGGAAGTGAAAACGTGCAAATTTCACATCTGTAATGCTGGAATTGGCAAAAATCATATAACTATGAGAATATTTCATTCGAAAGTAAATATCCTGAACTTAATCGTGTTCCTCGCTGCACGCAGGTCTCACAGGGAACTCCACGGTGAGTGGTTTGGCGCTGAAGGGTCAGCAGGTGATGGCCATGCTCCTCAAACGTGTTCATCACACCAGAAGGAACTGGAAGGGTCTGATCTCTCAGGTTCTGCTCCCGGTGCTGTTCGTCCTCGCCGCCATGGGCCTCGGCTCCATCAAGAGCGACCTGCAGTACTTCCCCGAGATGGAGCTAACGCCCGCCATGTATGACTCTGGGAAACAGTACACCTTCTTCAGGTATGCCGAACACGCTTACAAACACTATTAAGTAAATGAACCGTGCAGTTCCTCTTCTCGCTCCCTCACCATCCTTTCCCTCCGCACTCGGTTTTCTCTCTCATGAACCTAATAAGACAAAAAATAAATAAATAAATAAAAATACAGCTTGTCATGTTACTAAGAAACCGCAATGATAAAGTTACAGCCTTACCTCTGACACTGGAGACTCCTTCCATACATCTTAAATAAACATCTCCTTATAGAAAACGTCACCATGTCGATCATTAAACACGTTTTTTTTTTTTTTTTTTTTAATGCGTTTACGTGGAGCGTCTGCCGTACAACATCCTGCGAAGGACCCGTTACTATAGAAACGCTAACGTACTCGATCAGAATCTGTGATTGCAAGCTGCATTTTTAGTTTCGTTAACATCGCTAAAGACAAAAAAAAAAAATAGAGATGCTGGCGAGTTATTCTGTTTGTTTATAGCTGCTGTAATGTAAACGAGAGCATTACGGACGTTCCACAGCGTTAAACGTAACTATAAATGGGTAAAAAAAGTATGATATGTCATTCTTTGAGAAATCAAAATAAATGCCGGTTGGGAAATTGCTGTGGTGTAAGAGGAATAAAACACTTTACGACAGTTGATTCATCACACCAGCCTGGCGTTGATTGTTTTCCTATAACGACACACCTCTGATACTCAGGTGTGTGTTCATCGCTTTGTATTATATCTCCGGGACATTCCACACTTTGCTTTGTGTTAAAATTCAGGATGTTTTTTGTTTTCTCTCTCTCTCTCTCTATAGTAACCAGAACTCCAGCTCCAGTTACCTGGTAGACTCCATGATGTCATATCCTGGTATACATCACTACTGTATGGATAACCCTGACAGCGCGTGAGTAGCTCTCAGTGTCATACACCACATGTCTCTCTAAGCTTGAGCAAAAAGGCACAGTTCAAATCATTAATTTAATCAATCATATACAAATTCAAAGGCAAATTTAAAAAAAAAGCAGTTATTTCTAATATTGTACTTTTTTAAAAAAGTTGACATTGACATTATTAAGCTGCTTTGAAGCTTTAAGCCCAAACAAAAGTTTCAGAAACGCAGATTTTCTTCGTACTCGCGTGCCTATGTCGATCAGCTCTAAAGTACAAAGCGTGTTCCTAACACTGCTCATTTGCATGTAGCGACGCCCACAAAACTCCATAAAAGGTCAAGTGCACAGCCAGCTGAGAGCACGAAATGAACAATCAGGGTGAAGTCTGAAAAGCAGAAAAAATGGACGTTCTTTTAATTCACTTCGATGTCAGTTGTTTATAATTGTTTGCATTAATAATATTAACGACATTTTGGTATGCGGTAGACTCGTGTCACTCCCGAGCTCTGCGGCTTCCGTAATTGAGTCTCACAATCAGGCGGATCTTTATATTTTAGAGTTCTTTTGTTTAGATTTAATAGTCCATGAGGTCACGTCAAGGTCCTTGGCTTCAAATCTGAATGATAAGATCACATCGTCTGAGTCGGAGAGTCCAATTGCACACTCGTCCTTCTTGTCCTTCTTGAATATGCAAATGTATGTAAATGTGAGTGTGTGTGTGTGTGTGCTAGTACGTCACGTGTAAGACGTGTGTTGGGTCCCAGCCTGATACAAGCCTCTGATAATAACTAAAAAATAACAACACATCTTAAAACAACGAGTTATTAAGACAAAAAAAATGATGCATTAAGCCAAAATAACAACAGGCTGAAATAATTGACATAATGAGATGTTTAGTCAGAATAGTATAATATCTTGGAAACACTGAGTTGCATTGACAAGCTAATAACTCAAAAATAACAACATATCTTGAAATAACAAGAGAGTATCTTGTCTCGAGTTATTATATTGAATGGATGAGATATTAAATCGAAATATTTTTAACTCTTAAATGAGATCATGAGATATTAAGCCAAAATAACATCATATCTTGAAACCACGAGCTATTAAGCCAAAAATGAGATAGTGAGACAAAATGACTAATAACTCAAAATAATAACTCCAACTAACGATATAATAACTTGAAATAATTGATTAAGTCAAAGAACATGCATTGAATTGAAATAAGATAGCGTGACATCGCAATATCATGCCAAAATAATGAGATAGTAAGGAACAAAAACAAGATAATAACTTTCAATAATGAATTAAGTCAGAAAATAACTTTAAAAAAAAAAAAATAGATGTTAAGTCAAAAATATGACGACATATTGAAAAAAACGAGATATTAAGTCAAAATAATGAGATAGTATGTCGAAATAACAAGATAACTTGTTATTAAGTCATAAAAGTGAGACGTTAAGTTATAAAGTAAGATACAAACTCAAGCTGACAACAGAATAGCACAAAATAATGAGACATGAAATCAAAATACGGATACGATATCTTGAAATAATGAATTAAGTTGACACAACGAGATATTAAGTCAAAATACCCCCCTGCCCGACCGTGCTTCAGGGTTTTCCAGAGTTTTTATGGGAATGCGTTGCTGTTTTTTTTTTTTTGCAGGGCGTGTCGAAAGAAAGACGCGTCCGTATCGGATCAATGGACCTCTGGAGGAAATCCCACATCCGTGTTTGAGATTTGTAAATGCGGGAACTTTTCACAGGTGAGTCCGAGGCACTATCATTTATATTCCGTTTTGATTTCTTTACTATTTACTCAATTTCGACTTACGCATTGTGGGTGTCAATGACAGTAAATACAAACAAACGAACAAACAAAAACGTCTCGTTTCAGACATGTCCGAAGCCTGGCTACGAACCGCCTCATAAGATCAACCCCTCGACTCAAATCGTCTACAACCTGAGCAACATCGACGTCGAGAGTTACCTCCTGGCCACCGCTAACGACTTCATCCGAAACAGGCGAGTTAAGACGGACACACGTCCACCTTAAAGACATGATAACGCTTGACTTTAGTCATAAGACTGACGTAACCGCATCATAAACGTGTCAGTGTTTTGGTTTATAGCCACAAAAAAAAAAAAAAGACAGCTTGCATTTGAATATGATATAATACTTCATGATCTAAGAGGACAGGCCTGAACTTAAGGGTGGGTTAATAGGGTTACATGCTATAACACCTACATAACCCCTCCCTCCCCTTTTTTTCAACTGACATGAACTTACATTAACATTCATAAAAACTTCAACAGGTATAAACTATCATAAACACTACTTTTGTCATTCCAGATTCTCGTAACACCCGAGTCAAATGACTCGGCACAAGATTATGTTATGACACTTTCCAGGCATCTTATGACACCTATATAAGCTCTTTATGAAACCTATATTAACATTTATACAGGCGTATTTCAAACAGCCGTCATAAAGACACTGATTCTTGTTGACAAGGCCGACTTAAGTTACAAAGTGTAATGACGACCGACTGTGTAACCCAATGTCAGTCATGGCAGAGCTCATGACAGCTTATGACACGTTTATGACTTTTTGACTTTTGATTCAGGCTTTGAAGTAAAGCACGGAAGCGTGAAAGAGAATTAATAAACACGAGTCGTGCAGGATTAGATCCTGAACGACGAGACGAAACTCTCGGCGGATTTCTCGTCTTGCCGTCACCGCTCGGACCTTTCGGCCTTTCCTGCGATGTCGGATATTGCTCGTTGCGTTGAAATTCTTTATTATGCACAACAACAACAACAACAAAAACAGTTATAAGTCATGCATTATTCATGTGGCGTAAAAGGTGCAAAGACAAATCACAAACGCATCGTAGGACCCAGAGGAGAAAACACAGATGAGCGAGGCGGCTAATGAATGGGAAAATCAATTCGGAAAAGTTCGCACTGTAGAGCCCTGACCTATTTAATCTGAAAGGAGTAAACTATTGATTGTGTGTGTGTGTGTAGGTATGGAGGCTGGTCCTTTGGGAATCCCCTTCCCAACAGTCTCCAAATGGACATTTTGGAGGTGCCCAAGAACAGGACATTAACGAAGGTAATTAATCACAGATACAGTCGCTAATCAAAGACCATTCGAGGGTTTCACACGGACATATTTACAGTACGAGGGTCTTTGCTTCACCGCGTTACAGGATTGAAAATATATTAGTTAAAAGCGTTTATTTAATTAGATTCACTTTTATGTCACATTTTATGTCTGATTATTTCTTTAATGGACTTTTTAAAAACTTTTTATTTTTATTTATTTATTTTTTTTTTTTTAAGTCTGACTCATCAATTTTGATCCGAGTGTGATAAATGTAGTTGCTTTTTTTTTGGCACAAACATCATTAATCAAATGAGCGCAACTGATCAAGTGGGACAGGTTATACGTCTTTGAAAGAATACGTCGCATCAGGAACATAACCGTCAACAGATGCAGCATCCAAAGAGTTTTAGTTTACCGATTTATTTGTTAATGTTTTCTCTGTCCTCATTCAATTTTTTGCCCTCGTTGTTTTCTTGACCGCCTTTCTCACGTCTTTATTCACGATCACCAGCCTTGACCCTTTCTCGCAGTGCATTCCCGCCCCCGAATAAAATATTCGATCGCCTTAAGCCTGTCATAAGACAAGTCGGGACTCCGTTGGGTTTCTGTGTGTAGAGTATCGTGACTGTGTTTAGCTGGTGGTGGGAAATTAGGAAGGGTGTGAGCCCCCTGCTGGTCAAACAATTTAAAACGCACGTCTCCACAATGCCACTCGGTCAGAGAGAAAACAGACAGCGCGACTGAAGCGTTTTTAATCGTAAAACACTGTATAAGTCAAAATTAGTATCGGACACGTCAACATTTTTTCCCAATGAGGCTATTCACACGAGATTTTCACCAGACATCAGGATTAACTCGAGAAATCCGGAAATATAAAGAATTCACAACATTAAATTGCATAAATGAAGTTATGTGTAATAAAGTGGAATGACACGTGGAAAGAAGTATTGAACACGCTAAGAAAAAGCAGTTCTCCAAGGCAAGGTAAGGCAAGGAACCAGCTTATTTACTGAAAATAAATGTTGACGCGGCCAATACTTATTTCCCGCACTGTAAACCTAGTAGGCTAGGTAAAATCCCTGGCGTCTCTAGCCAATCCTTGGGTGTCTGTGTGCTTGTGTATGAGGAAGAGGGCGGATAGCACGTTCCTCGGAGTGTTACACATTGCCCCATGATGCAGCGCGAGCAGCAGTTTGAACAAATTCGATCGTTGGCTTGACGTGTCTTGGGGGCAGCGCGTGTTTTATTTCACTACGACAGGTCGGAATTGTTCCCAAATCAGGACGAGGTGATACCGCGACAGTGTTTGACATTATAAAAGCCGTTGTTAATGATCCCTGCAGGTGTGGTATAACCCTGAAGGCCATCACACGATGCCGGCCTACCTCAACAGCCTCAACAACTTCATCCTGCGTGCCAAAATCCCAGCAAGCAAGCAGCCACAGCAGTACGGTGAGTCTTAACTCACGCGTTATAACACACCACATTCACTATAGTACACACACTATAACACACCATATTCACTATAGTACACACACTATAACACACCACATTCACTATAGTACACACACTATAACACACCACATTCACTATAG
>JANDJT010000199.1:28938613-28950857 GCA_024331685.1 Stegophilus panzeri | reverse complement strand
TCACTATAGTACACACACTATAACACACCACATTCACTATAGTACACACACTATAACACACCACATTCACTATAGTATACACACTATAACACACCACATTCACTATAGTACACACTATAACACACGCTTTGTCTTTAACTGCATGAAAATATTGGCACCCCCGACTCTGTCCCGGTGCCGGGTAGCTCTTAAGTACACATTTGCTTCTTTGCATTTTGACCAAAAGAAGAAAGTATTGGCACCCCCCGGCCTGTATTCGGGTGCCACATATTCATTACATAAAAGGCGATTAAAAATAAGAGTATCGGCACCCCCAGCACTATCTGGATGCCGTTTAGGCATTACATGCAAGTTTGCATCCCTGTATTTTTAAACTAACAGGTAAAGTATTGACACCCTCGATTGTATTTGAGTGCCACGTGTCTATTAGTGTCACTCGAACGTTAAGTAAATGTACTTCTCTGTGTTAAAGATTACTAAAGATTTGAAGTACTGGCACCCTCTACTGTTTTTGGGTGCCAAGTAAAAGTTTGTTGGCCCCACACGTCTTCACGAAGGATGATGAGTATTGGCAACCCGATTGTATTTGCATGCCATATAGCCATTAATTAAAAGTTCCTCCCTGTATTTTCAGCAAACATATAAAGAAATGATAACGTTTTCCTATGTGTATTTTCTTACAAACAATTAAAATATTGGCACCCTTGACTATATTTTGGTGCCACATAGCCAATAAAAGAGTTAATTACTCTGTACTTTCAATAACAATTCAAATATTGGCACCCTTGACTGTCTTTGGGTGGTGTTCAGCCATTATGTAAAAGTTCTCTGTATTGTTTAGTAAAGATTAAAGTTTTGGCACCCCCCCCATTTATTGCAATGTCCCTATATTTTGACTGTAGAAAAATATATCGGCACCCTTCTGTTTTGGTTACTTCCTGTCACTAAAACAGACTATGTTGTAATCAAAACGTTTTTTAAGGAGTATAACTAGTCATCTGTCAACTTCCAGACACACTCTTCCTACTTTTACAGCTACTATTTGTAGGAACAGGAAACGTACAGCCCTGACTTTTGTCTTTGCAGGCGAGCCGAGTGGTACCGCACCGTTTTGTTGAAATAAGAGCGCTATTATTAGTTAGAGTTAAGCTGTACATTTCTGTACGCTTAGTCTGGTGTACTGGAGTGCCGAAAGTAGTGACTTAAATTTCAATTTAAAGTGTTATGGGGTTATTTGATATTTCAGTGGTAAATCTATGAGAATTGCTCAGCATTTCCAGCTTGGTTTATAAATGTGAAATCATCCATGCCGTGCTTCGTCCGTCTTAATTCACTTCTCCTGATTTTGCTGTGTATTTCCCTTGTGCTAAACCAGGGGGCAGTGTTTATCTTCTGTCCCTGTCAGGATGCAGTGCAGTGTCAGGAATTGTAATTAGTGGTGCTGAGAGCCAGGTTGAAGTGAATAAAGCAGGACAGAGGCTCCAACCTTTTATTTCAGCAGCAGAGCCAGACTGGGCCAGTGGCTGAGATTCACCGTCTGCCTGTAGGCAAGATTAATGCAGACCAAGCAGTCAATAAGGGAAAAGGGAGATGCAATCATTCAAATGTAGCCGGTAGACTCACTCGGGCCTGAAAACGGGGCATAAATCCAGCGAGGGTTCATCAGGCCAGCTGCCCTGCTCGCTCGTGACGCGGCTCAGGCCGCCGTTGTGTGAATGTGAATTGGGCATGCAATTTAATCCTGTCGTTTTTCTCTTTCTTTCTTTCCCTTGCATGCAGCAATCTCCGTGTCCAGCCACCCCTACCCTGGCCAAGTGGAAGAAGAGGATGCCATGTAAGCATGTAGTTCATTCTTCATTTGTCAGACATTAATCTTTAACACATGCAGCTCATAGAAATGAAGCAAATGCCCCGGGGTGGTAAAAATGCAAGCAGCGTGTGGACATTTTCATTCCAGCAAAGCACTTGCAGTAATGAAATTTGACTGCTGTATTTACTCCTCTTTCATCGTATTAAACGGGGTCTGCTTTGAGTTCCGTTTATCGATTACCGGCCTGGTGCAATATCTGCATCCTCTCAAGGTGGTTTCGAGGTTAGCGCATGCAACGTCACTCACCTGGTGCTTTTCAAAGCATAATCGAAAAAGAAATGATTTTACTGGACACATTTTGGATGAAGAGGAGGGTGCAGACAAATTTTAACCTTCAGAGTACGCTAGTACGACTTACCTCTGAAAAATTTTTCCCTCTAATAAAAACGCCCAATCGGCAAACGGATAATGAGTCTTTATTTATCACATATACAAATACACAGTGAAATTCTTTCTTCGCATACCCCAGCATGTCAGGAAGTTGGGGTCAGAGCACAGGGTCAGCTATGATACAGTGCCTTCTGGAGCAGAGAGGGTTAAGGGCCTTGGTCAAGGGCCCAACAGTGGCAGCCTGGCAGTGCTGGGGCTTGAACCCCCTTGACCTTCCAATCAGTAACCCAGAGCCTCAACTGCTAAGCCACCACTGCCCCTGGATCTGGATCTTAGCTGACGTGATGGAAGCCCCGCCCCCTATTTTACATCCATGATCTGTCGTTTCGATTTTTCCCTGCTTGAAAGAAGCACTTGCTCGTCACTCTCGCTTTCTGTCGCTAAACAGAGAATATTTTGAATTCAATTCACGTGAAATGAACTCGATCGGTATATATTTTACTTTGCTAACATTAGACACCTATACGTTTAACATCAGTTCAGTATATTTACTAAACATGAAGATTCTCTGAAAAATTCGGACCAGAAATTAGCCAGAAATCGCACTTTTCCAACAGTAAGACGAAACGAACAAAGCCTACAATAACGTGGTGACGATAACTAGGAAGTGATTAACGTTCAAACAGCACGGTCAAGCTTGTTGCCATAGAAACTGGAGTGTGTGAATATACTGGGTTCTAGAAACTAGAAATATTGACGTGTACAGTTTATTATTAATGACCGTACATAACGTATAACATATGTTCCCTCGAACAGGAAGAAAGAAAGTACACTTTTCCAGCGTTTACGTCTTAACTTAATAAATGACGGTTACTGTAATAAAACCGTATTTAAAAGTATGGCTACGCGTCAGGCTTAGCAGGTCTGAGTGTGTATAAATACGCACAGAAGAGAAGGATATACAGTAGATTATAAGGAATTAAGTTGTACTACAAGGTATAAATCTTGACTCCATTTCCAAACCTTAAAATTTGTCTGCATTATGGAAATTGTTACGAATTTTTTTTTTATGAGCTTCATTTTAAGCAGCGTTACCGGTATCCTTGTTTTCTTCTTTCTTTCTTTCTTTCTTTCTTTTTTTAATTTTTAAAATTGATGCTGTAAAAGAAGCTCTCTCACTAACATCCTTATCATTTATTCCGTTTCATCCCATCAGGGAAAACCCGAGTCATTTTATAAACAACCTCTCAAGCTCGTGTTTTTCCCCATCTGTTTTTTTTCTTCCTTTTACTTTCTTCTCCTTTCCCCATATTTCAGCATCGCTCTTTGTTATTACAAACCCCGCTCACATTAGTGCGAAATGTTCACCTCCGCCGCGCGGAGGCCGCTCGTGCTCTTTAGATCGATTTTCTCATTTGTTCTGGGCTCTCGCCGTGCCTGGCCTTTGTCCACGTTCTTGCCCTCGTGGAAGAGTAATAGTGAGAAAGCAAGGCCAGAGGGAGGAAGTACGCCTGTAGGTAGCTCTTTAAAAATACAGACCGAGCGCCCAGGACTTGTGTAAAAGTCTGCGTCGTGTTCACACCCAACTCTGCAGAACTCTCGTGGGCATTTTGGAAAAATATCAGAGATGTAAACTCCAGACGATTTTAAATATGACCTAAAATCCATGTTTAAAAAAACAATCTTACTTTCATTGATTCTTTTATTTGATCTTTTCTCCTATGACCCTGTGTACAAAATGTGGCATACAAACAAACTCGTCATACCTATATACGTTATATACGAGTTCTATTTAAAAAAAAAAAAAAAGTCCAGAAATGCAATGTTTTTGCCCCATAATTGCTTTTTTAATTGGATAATCATTTTTAAGGGTGTAAAGAAATAACAGTTTGGAGCAGAAGATCGGTCTACGAAAAGGCCACATAGAGTAACTAGCCCAACTACTGATCGGAAGGTCAGGGGTTCAAGCCCCAGCACTGCCAAGCTGCCACTGTTGGGCCCTTGAGCGAGGCCCTTAACCATCTCTGCTCCAGGGGGCGCTGTATCATGGCTGACCCTGCGCTCTGACCCCAACTTCCTGACATGCTGGGGTATGCGAAGAAAAGAATTTCACTGTGCATATGTATATGTGACAAATAAAGACTCATTACTCATTACCCTAAACCCTAACCCTACCTCCTAACCCCTCCCCTTAACCCTAAACCCTAATCCCCAACCTTAAGGCCTCACCCTAAACCTAGGCCTCACCCCTAAACCCTAAGCCCTCACCCTAACTCCTAAACCTTAACCCCTATCCCTCACCCTAACCCTACGCCCTAACCCTAACCCTCACCCTAAACACCACACACACAACCAACTTTTCATCTAGTTCGTAAATAAGTGCATAACTCAACAGAGAGGTTTTAGCGAGCCATCTGGGTCGTGGCACCAAGTTCTTAAGCGCGTGCTTGATTAATCTTCGGATCAGCATTTCACCGCTTCAGAAAGGTTTCAGCAGCTCATGCTCAAGACGTAAAGCTCAGCTTAGAGTCTGTGCAGAGAAGGCGGTGAAGGGACGAGAGAGAGAGAATACCAAGATTGACGTTAATAAGACAAAAACGCAGCTTCCTGAAGACTTTCCTAAATATGTCTAAAATCATATCGGATGGTGTCTGCATCTCGTAATGTCATATCGACGTGTATCGAATCATTACTTTTCTAACTGTAGCATTGATTTGTGGATCATATCGTATCACAGTATCCGGATGTGTACTGTATCATCTGAAAGAGGTGGATCCGAAGGCCCTAATCATTTCCTAACGCATATTTATTTATTTATTTCTTGTTGTACGTCGTGTCGTACCGTATCGGAGTAAACCGTTTCTCCCTCAGTGTCCGCAACTTGGTCAACCTTCTGGTGGCGATGTGCGTCCTCACCGGGTTCTCCATCATGACAGCCAGCTTCGTCATCTACGAGGTTCAGGAGCATCACACCGGCTCTAAGAGGCTGCAGCACATATCAGGAATCAGCGAACCTTTCTACTGGACCGTCAACTTCTTCTACGATATGGTACGAGATGGTATTTTACACACCGTCTGGATTCGGATTATTCACTCGACACCAGCAGATTGTTTTATTATTAGGACGCTGAAAAGAGAAATCAAGAAAAGGATTATTACGCTTTGGAATCGGACAAATTTGATTATTTAAGCAAGTTCTCTGTTGGCAAATCTGTGAAATGTTTCATTCGTGATATTTTTATTAAGCGACGTGACTGAAAGGAACTTTTCTTTGGCTTTTTCTCTGGTGAATATAATAAATGCACTGCACCATCATTTTAATGCAGTAAGAATGCTTAAGTCTGGGGGAAGGGGAAAAAAAAAAGCTTAATAGTGAATAAAAGCTCATTTCGTCGACTTATCATTATGCAAATTCAACTTCTTGCAAAGAGCTAACTTTAATTTCGAATATGGCTGTAGTAAATGAACTAAATAGATATATAAAGTTCTCTCACATTGACATTACACTAATCCTGTGATCTCTCTCTCTCGCGCTCTCTCTCTCTCTGTCTCGGTCGCTGTCTCTCTCCCCCCCTCCCCCCGTCTCTCATTCACTCTCTCTCTCTTTCACTCTCTCTTTCTCTATCTGTCGCTCTCTCTGTCACTCTCTCTCTCTGTCTGTCTCGGTCTCTCTATCTGGCGCTCTCTCTCTCTCTCCATCTCTCTCTCACTCTGTCTCTGTTGCACTCTCGCTCTCTGTCTCATTCTCTCTTTCTCTATCTGTCGCTCTCTCTGTCTCTCTCTCTCTCTCTGTCTCTCTCTCTCTCTCCCCCTGTCTCTCGCTCTCTCTCTGTCTCTCTCCAGGCCCTGTACATGATTCCTGTGATTCTCTCCATCATCACGATCGCAGCATTCCAGCTTCCTGCCTTCACTGACAGACTCAACCTGGGGGCCGTCTCGCTGCTCCTCATACTCTTTGGGTCAGTCGTAAATCTTCACAAGCTTAATATTTTTTATTTTTTTAAAAAGAGGTCATACTTTTTATCCATTTATAGTTACATTTAATACTATGGAACGTCGTGGTGCGGTAACGAAGACGGACTCCACACTTTCAGCTCGGGAAAAGGCGCGGCTGTAGGAAACCGTTCTCGTCGTGTACACATTGTTAGATGGCGTAGACTCTCCCACCGCCCCCGCCCCCCCCACCTCGCCTCCCCTAACCCAATCTTCAACCACACCCGAAACGTATGCAGCATAATATCGTCATTAAATGAGTTTCTGTATGAAGGACAAACGGTGTGTTACAGACTTGGTCGACTCATTTCAAAAACATTTGTACCACAGTGCTGTTTAATTCTAGATTCGGATTGGTCAGAAGGTTTATATCAATGCGCTCGTTCTAATACGTTGTCGTTTCTATAGTAACAGCTCGTTGACAGGGACTCGTTCTGGACGGCGGACGCCCCGCATCATCCAGGACTAATCATAAACAGACTGAAATAGGAAGTGTTTAATCTATAAATAAAAGCTTGTAGTTGTATCATCTCCACTGCGTGGATTATTTGAGACGAGTTTGATCTTTGTTCTCGATTTTATTTTTATCTAAGGTCCGTAGACGTGATTTCTCCCTCACACACACACACACACACACACACACAGAGAGATAAACACAGCTGTCTTTCCTCTATCCTTAACACCCCAATGAATAAAAAAGCAGATCGTTCCAAAAAGTCGAGAGAAAAGCTTCGCCTGATGAAGTCATTTATCTTCAGCGTCTCTCAGCTTGGCTCCTGAACGTTCTCACTTCTTTACACCCCCTTTTTACTCACTACTTTTCTCTCCTTTTGTACTTCCTCAGGCACGACTTGTGCTCGGGTTAATTGAATTCCCGTGGTTCTTTTACAGATTTGCCAGCTTCCCCTGGATGTACCTGGTGTCGACCGTGTTCAAAGACGCAGAGATGGCCTTCATCTGCTATGTGTGCATCAACCTCTTCATCAGCATGAACACCATCATCTCCACGGCCATCGTGTACTTCCTGGGACAAAATAAACACAACATGGAGGTGAGAAACAAACCGGAGGTCTGCTGAAGTGCTGCACCTTCTTTTAAAGCCATGTTCTGTGCTGAATTCAGACTCTTTGTACAGTACGAAGTACGAACAGAGCTGCGGAGTAATGTGTGGAATGTGAACGTGTCACTTTAAAAGTGAAATTTATATTCGTTCATTTAAATTATGCTTTATTTATTTTAAACAAAAATGAACGGACAGGTGTAAATTACTGATGGTGTATGGAAGTATTAATGATTAACAAACTGACCACGCCATTATGTCTTGTTTTTCAGAACATCCAGGCGGTGTACCACACCCTCAGCAACGTGTTCCTGGTGTTCCCTCAGTTCAGTTTTGGGAACGGGTTGATGGAGCTGGCCCGGGTGGACCTGCAGGTCCAGATCCTGAGCACGTACGGAGTGGACGCCTATAAGAACCCGTTCAGCAGGGACGTCCTGGGGTGGATGTTCATCTCGCTGTTCCTGCAGGGGTTCATTTGCTTCACTCTGCGGCTGCTGATGAACAAGTGGCTCCTCCGCAAAGTCAGGTGAGGACCGTGGGGCAGGGTGGAGTCAGGTGGAAGAAAGAATGGAAAAAAAACAAAAAAAATAAATAAATAAAGGGATAAGATTGATTGTGCGATAAGAAAAAACAAACAAAAACTGAAAGCAGTGAGTGATTATATTGAGTGTGTATTAATTCCACTATGTGCATGGAAGTGAAGGTGCTGATTGGTCACCATTTATGACATCATCAACAGAATGTCATGCTCGTTATCTCTAACGCCCCCTTGAGACATCAGAACGTCATGCTTGTTATCTCTAACGCCCCCTTATGACCTCATCAGAACGTCATGCTCGTTATCTCTAACGCCCCCTTATGACCTCATCAGAACGTCGTGCTCGTTATCTCTAACGTCCCCTTATGACCTCATCAGAACGTCGTGCTCGTTATCTCTAATGCCCCCTTATGACCTCATCAGAACGTCATGCTCGTTATCTCTAATGCCCCCTTATGACCTCATCAGAACATCATGCTTGTTATCTCTAATGCCCCCTTATGACCTCATCAGAACGTCGTGCTCGTTATCTCTAACGCCCCCTTATGACATCATCAGAACGTCATCCGCGTTATCTCTAACGCCCCCTTATGACATCATCAGAACGTCATCCGCGTTATCTCTAACGCCCCCGTATGACATCATTGAAACATCACGCTGAGAAAAAAAAACCTGATTTCAATCTGAGTTTAACTGCATCATATTTCAACCTATCAGGATCAATATGCGAATATATTCCATGCAACACCATTGTGTTCAAAACACCCGGACAGTGTGTACACGATTAAAATTGTTCCTGCCTTCTGATGAAAATCTTTTATGAAAGCAGAAACAGTGTACGAGCTTTAACTCCATATTGTTATCTGTCGTGCTGACGTCTCGTCTGTCTCTGACCAGGCGGCTGTGGACACGCCGGCTGTGGGTGCCTCAGACAGGAAGTCGGGGCGAGGACGTGGACAAGGACGTGTTGGCCGAGCGTCAGCGTGTGGACAGCGGAGTCGCCGGGTCTGACCTGCTGCAGGTCAGTCAGCTCACCAAGGTCTACCAACATCTCAACCACCGAGTGCAGGCCGTCACCAACCTGTCCTTCGGAATACCCGCGGGAGAGGTCAGTGCTGATTCCAAACATTCTACACCCATTTTCTCTTTTCGTTTTATAATGACGTAGTAATTATGACCCATTCCGACACGATTATAAACCGTTTACAATAAGTACCCCATACACAAACACCTTCCATAATCATGTACTCTATATAATTTACTTACATAACATTTATAACAATATAACAGGTCATTTATTAATCATTCATAAAGCATTATGTAGCGCGTTGACGTAACGCGAACACGCTTTAATCCTTATTCATACTATTAAACAACTTAAGCATTTTAGTTCAGAAACAATGATACCGGTGCATTATTTATTATTACGAAAGACTTTTTAAACCCTTTAAATAATGGATTTATTCATTAACTTACATGATTGATATTTTCATTTTAAAGCTGAAATCTCATTTTTTTTAAAAATAGGTTAACAATTATACGCAATTTCAGCAGAAACGCTTTATAACAAGGCTCTAAGCATGAATAAATAGCCAACATATCATCTATGGATGGCTTATGAACACTTTATGAGACAATATATAATTGTTTTGTATACGAGTTTGTGACCAGGTTTTAAGCTGTACTAAATAATTAACACTTCATCTATTAATGGCTTAGAAGCATGTTATAAGTTATTGTTTATATATGGAGAACTAGTTATGTTTATTTATATGGTTATATAATGCATGGATGCTAGTAAGCAGGTTTTAAGCCTTAATAAGTAATTACACATCGTTTATTAAAGCTGTATAAACATTCTATAACATGATATCAAACCGACATTATGAGGAGGTTATAGTAATTCTTTGTATTTGGGTTACTAATTATATAGCAATAGTGTATCAATAATGAACAAATCGTGCATTCAATGGCTTATAAACATGTTATAGAGCAACAGCGTTATTAAATCACCCGGTTGGTCCTTAATAAATAATAAATAATATATGATCTAATGCCATATATATGTGTTATAAACTCATATCGTTGTTAAAACTCCATATTTCATAATTATGTCTTATATGGATTGCTATAAAACAATTACGAAATATGGAGCCAGGTTTCGAACCGTATATAAAATAAATATAATCTATGGATGGTTTATAAACACGTTATAAATGGCACGTGACGACGTTATTACAACCCCGTATTTTATATCTGTTTGTATATCTGTTATTAATGAATGTACTAGTAGCGTACAAATGCATGTAGCCAGGTTGTAATCCTTAATGAATAATTAACACATCATCTATTAATGGCTTATAAACATGTTACAAAGCGAGACTGTAATAAAGCATTATTTTAAACTGTTTTCAAAAGAACAACAGGCTTTTCAAAAGATACGAGGAAATGAGCAAACGTTGTAAGAAGTCTGCATTTTGAGTACTGATGATGCCGTCGTGCTCGCGATGTGATTTGGACCAAGAACCAAAAGCGTTTTTAAAGCAAATGAAACGGATTCTGTTCAGTTTTACGCATGACGTTAAAAGCTTGTATTTCTGTCCTAGTGCTTTGGATTGCTGGGAGTCAACGGAGCAGGAAAGACCACCACGTTTAAGATGCTAACCGGAGACATCAGTCCGACACACGGCTCGGCACAAGTGCTCGACCGGGACGGGTAATTCAGTCATTTCTTAATGTCTACTTTTCCCAGCCTACTCGAGCTCCTAGCACCCGTTTTTGTAATTTTTTTCCTGATGAGCATGCTGTGTTTCAGGAGGACGGTGGACATCATGGATTGCAGGACAGAGGGGATAAATATCGGCTACTGCCCGCAGGTGGACGCTCTGGATGACCTGCTGACGGGAGAAGAGCACCTGTACTTCTACGCTCGCATCAGGGGCATCTGTAAGAGAGAGATCGATCAGGTGGGACGGCGTCTTTACGCTAATGCTAGCGATGCTAGAGTGCCCTCAGACGCACCTGCTTCCTCTTATCAGCTACTCATTGTGGCTTTTCTGAGCTTCCCGCTAATGTTCTCAGCGCACTCTCGTTGACTTTCCCTCATGACTCATAAGTGTGTATGACCTACATCACACGAGTGGTCACTTGTACGGCGTGACGATAGGCTGAATACATGCTAATCTGCTAGTTTAACCTCTTAAACTAACTAGCGCAACACTTCTGCTTCTCAAGCTAGCGCATGTGAGTTATTATTCTCTTGGTGAAGGGTGTACCTGTGCTTTTGGGAAAGATTGTTGAAGCACAATCGCAACCAATTAACGCCTATTAACCAGGTTATATTCCATACTAAATGCCTAGTTACAACACTCTAGGAACCAACTGGAATACCATGGCAACCACATAGCAACACCATGTGGCTTTCTCACTGAGCGAGCCCTATGCGAGTGGAGTATTGAATGCGACTGGGCAGAGTCGCTGTTTCTCCATATCGATTAGCGATAAAAGCTAATTATTTAATCTCGCAGTGGTAATTCAGCCGTAAACCCCCCCACAAACAAAACCAAACTCTGGCTCTGAATGCGGTGGTGAGACCTTCATTAACTATTCGACATGGATTTCAAGTCTTTAAATAAAGTAACGATGGTCCACACAATCCGTTTCTTCTCCACGCAGTCCTCCTCGTATTTTTCTCTTGAGGGACGTCCCTTCTACTAATCATCGTTTATTATAACGTTAAAAAAAACAAAAAAAAAAAAACACAAGAGTTTCTCCAGCACCCTGAGCTCTGAGATGATTATTATTTTATTTTAAAATCGCTTTAACGCTGGACGTGATGACTCTTACTCTCAGAGCAGCACGTACTCTATAATGGAAGATTAATGGAAGCGCTGAGTCATTTCAGATCTTTTTCACCGTTTCACACCGACACGAGCTGAAGAGCCGGTCTCGACGTTATTCACCGGACAATTAAAGAAAGAATCGTAGCTCGTATGAAAGGAAAAAGGAGAACACACGAGACGGCTTTTTGAAGCGTTGTTTTGTGCTGAAAGCTCGTCGGGGTTTCTCCCAGGTCCACGCTGAGGTGTTAATATTCAGGGTCGGGCAGTTTGGCGCTTTTGATGTGAGGAACCCAATTAATTGCGATGCATTCATCAGGCGAGGCTTTTGCCTCAGTACACTTCAACACGACGGCGTTTTAATTCGAACGCTGCTCATTACCGTGCTCGCCGCGTTAAACCGGCTTGTGAAGCTTTTTTTTTTTGTTTTTTTTTCTGACGATAATTAGTGCTTCATTAATTAAAACTAAAATAAATGTTTATATATATAATATACATATATATATATACACAGTGGCAAGAGAAAGTATGTGAACTTTTTGGAATTTCATGGTTTTCTGAATAAATTTGTCATAAAATGTGATCCGATCTTCATCTAAGTCAGGGGTATTGAC
>JANDJT010000199.1:28878292-28900394 GCA_024331685.1 Stegophilus panzeri | reverse complement strand
TCTTAGAGAGGCAGAGTCTCTCAGAAGTAAAGATGGGATGGAATCTGGATGGAAGAATATGTTGCTCTAAAACCTGTGTTTGTTTATATATTATATATATATATATATATGCATATATACACACACACACACACACCTTTCGGCATTGATGGTGCCTTTCCTGATGTGCAAGCGGCCCATTCCGTAGGCACTAATGCACCCCCATACCATCAGGCTTTTGAGCCGAGCGCTGATAAAAAGCCGAATGGTCCCTCTCCTCTTTAGTTTAGACGACGCGGCGTAAATGGTTTCCAAAAAGAATTTCAGATTTGGATTCGTCTGACCACAGAACAGTTTTCCACGTTGCCTCGGTCCATTTTAAATGAGCTTTGGTCCAGAGTAGACAGCTGCGTTTCTGGATCATGTTCACATATGGCTTCTTCTTTTCATGATAGAGCTTTAACCAGCGTTTGTGGATGGTACGGAGAACTGTGTTCACAGACAATGAGTTCTGGAGGTATTTCTGAGCACATGCAGTGATTTCCATTACAGAATCAGGCCTGTTTTTAATGCAGTGCCGCCTGAGGGCCCGAAAATCACGGGCATGCAATATTGATTTCCCCCCCTGTCCCTTGCCCATAGATTTCTCCAGATTTTCGGAATATTTTGATGATATTACGTACCGTAGATGATTAAATATTCATCGCCTTTGCAATTTTACATTGAGGAACATTATTCTGAAATTGTTCCACAAATTGTAGACGCAGTTTTTCGCAGATTGGTGAACCTCTGCCCATATTTACTTCTGAAAGACTCCGCCTCTCTAAGATCCTCTTTTTAAACCCCATCATCTTACTGACCTGTTCCCAATTAACCTCCAGCTCTTTCTTTTTACTAACACTTACTTTTCCAGCCTTTCATTGACCCCGTCCTAACTTTTTTGCAACGTGTTGCGGCCATCAAACCTTATTTTTTTCCTTAAAACGGTCCATTTCCTCAGTTTAAACATCTGATATGTTTTCTATGTTCTATTGTGAATAACACGGGTTTATGAGATTTGCAAATCGTTGCGTTCTGTTTTTATTTACATTCTACACAGCGTCCCAACTTTTTTGGAATTGCCGTTGTAGATGTCAGGACGAAGCAGCAAACAAAATTGGGTTCCTTCTGAAAGTCCTTGGCAGCCGTTTCCTTAATGATTGTCGGGGAAAAAGAAAAAAAAAAAAATCCCACTGAAGATGGATGCTGATGCTTCTCCGAGCTTTCACGTTTCACACAGCTGAGGTCAAATAAAAGTACAATGACGCATGGACGACGTTACAATCTCGGCGTAAACCCTAGGTCCGGTGTTCCGAAAGTTCTGCGCCATTTAACGCCACAGAAGGCAGAATAAGATGGAAGAAAAATACTCCGTTTGAACAATTCCGTAAATAAATAAATCATACAAAAACATACAAGTGGGTGTCAAACATCATAAATGTGGCATAACATACCGGTGTCACGTTAACATTCTCGGGAATTGTCACGACAGCTTACGTCACATGCTATTTTTTCGCATACGATTAGTATTAATACACGATTTCTGATAGATTAAAGCTTTATGATTCATCCAGTCGCCAGGCAGCCAATCAGAAACGACTATATCAACATTCGTCTTACGCTAAGTAAAACAGTAAGAATCAGCATGGAACATAAACTGTCGTTGCGTGACAAAATAAAACGGACACTGAATTCATGGTATACAATGCTTTGACAGTTCTTGTACACGTCGTAGCTAAAGTACAATTAGCAAAGATTAGAATGCGGCACATAGTAATTGTTGTCGTTTTAATAACAATAATAATAATAATAATAACAACAATAATAACAACTCACAACTGACAGCCAATCAGAAAGGAGTATTTTCCTGGTAGAATATCGTCTGAAATATTATCTTATGACCGTTCTGTTATAAAACAAGTGAACTAGAGAGAATGATTAACGTATAGCTAAACATGTCAGCCAATCAGGGACGAGTATTTCCTGCACTTGTGCTGCGAAAAGTTGTGACAGTTTTTTACCAACTCTATGTTAGCAAAAATTAACATCTGACATGAAGTGTCTTAACATTATGTGAGCTTTCATGACATTTACCCAACAAGTCACACATAGTTTGTTGCTTGTGGGCGTGGCCTGTCCAGCTTTAAAAATTTTTTTTTTTTTTTTAAAGTTCTATTGAAAATCAGTAGTAGCTATATATAGTTTACAAAGCTAACTAGTTAAAACACAAATTAAATAATGCACTAGTCAGTGAAAATCGGTTGTCTGCATGTTTTACATAATATACGTGCTCGACTTCGGATTAGATTAGCGACGTGAGCTAACTGTACCAGCTGCATTCACTCGCACAAGGCACCAATGATCTCCGCTACATCCTTCCAAGCGCTATTTTTCGTAATATCTCTATCCACATTTAATTAGAGGTCGTATATGACTAGATACGTTTTTTTTGTACACCGTTCTGCCCTTTTCGCTCATCAAGCAAACAAACTGCCGCTAGGAATTAAGTTACGAGTAGGGGAACTGAAGAAACGTCGGCCCTCAAGCACCACGGGATCGGTCCGAGGAATCGTTCGAGCCAATCGTTTGGATTTGTCGCTTCTTTACAGCATCATGCCTAATTTGCATAGAATTGAGAAATCACACGTACGTAGAAAACGAACGACCGCCTGTCACTTTGAGGCTTGCTAGTATGGTGACCTGGCGTGATCACATGACACTCGATTACTAACTACAATCATGATTTGGTTACATCAGTCTTATGAGGCAGCTTTTCGAATAAAGTGTCACCCGAGTGAGTTCGATTGATGCTCAGACTTTCACTAGTAACGTAAACTTTGATTATTACAGCAAAAGTTGGTCTATCAGATAAGATTTTAGGAATTGGGGAAGAAATAATGGCTCCAAAAACCCTCACTGTGAGGGAATGACTCAGCAGGACTTTTATCCCTTGTATCTAAACCAACGGTGGAACTGCACACGTCTGGCTTTCAGTTTCGCCAACACACGCAGCTGAAATGGTACTTTTAGAAAGATTCGTGTGTGCTAGAACACGGCTAACACAAAACCTGCATTGGGTTTCATCAGACTGGGACTGAGAACCAGTTTTAACGCCCGCAGAGGAGGGATTATGATCATAGCAGTGAAAAAAAAAAACTCTGGGCTTTCGTGCTCTTGCACTGATTTTGGCCATGTGTAAAAAAAAAAAATTAATAAAATCAATAAATAAAAATCATGCTCAGTGCCTGTAAAAATAGTCAAGATTAGTTGAGCATCAGAGCTTCACCTGGGGATTTGGCTTTGCGATGAAGGTTCTTTGAATAAAACATAGTGGCTTTAGTTTTCCAATGGCCTGAAATGGGCAATACTAAATACTGTTGTATACTAAACAATAAATTATGATGCTTCCATATCAATAGTACTATCATGTATACTATATAATCTCAGCCTAGTGTATGTTGTGGCTCTAATGACCAGACGGCACGAAATGACATGGATCCGACTGTACTACGGCTCTAGATCCGTAAGTATTTGGACAGTGACACAATTTTCATAATTTTGCCTCTGTACACCACCACAATGGATTTGAAATGAAGCAATTGAGATGGGATCGACATGTGTAGACTTTCCGCTTTAATTCAAGGGGGTTTAACAAAAATATTGCATTAACCGTTTACGAATTACAGCCGTTTGTTCCCCCCTTCCATTTTCACAGGCTCAAAAGTAATTGGACAATTGACTGATAAGCAGGTTCATGTGCAGGTGTGGCCTGCTTTCTCGTTATTTCATGACAAATTAAGGAGACAAAAAGGTTTGGAGTTGATTCCAAGTGATGAATTTGCATTTGGTAGCTGTTCGTGAGAACTCTTAATATGCGGTCCGAAGAGGTGGCGATGCAAGTGAAGGAAGCCATCATTAGGCCAACACCGCCCCCTCCATACGAGCGATAGCAGAAACTTCAGAAGTCAACAATTTGGTAGGTTCTTAAAAAGAAGGAAAGCACTGGCGAGTTCTGCAACACTAAAAGGCCTGGAAGATCACGGAAGACAACTTAAAGTGGATGATTGCGGAATTCTTATCTCGTTGAAGAGGAAAAAAACCTTCACAATATCTAGCCAAGTCAAGAAGACTCTTGTCAAAGTCTACAATCAAGAGACGCCTTCATGAATGTAAATACAGACAGTTTACCTCAAGATGCAAACCACTGGTGACACTTAAGAACAGAAAGGCCAGATTAGACTTTGCTTAAAAAAAAAAAATAATAAGAGAAGAGTATGGAGAAGGAAAGCAAGGGCTCATGTTCCAAAGCATACCACAATCATCTGTCAAACATGGTGGAGGCAGTGTTATGGCGATCGCTACAGTACATTTCAAATCCAATGTGGTGGTGCACAGAGGAAAAATGCAAGAATGATGTCGCTGTCCAAATATTTATGGACCTGACTGTATTTCACAGTTAATGATAATCAAACTGTGCTCTCTGAAAATATCAAGAGGAGGAACTACAGCATCTAACTACGATTACAAGTGAGAAAACATCTTATGTCATGAGCTCTTATCCAGTATGTTGTTCTTGACGATAATTCAGATTACAGTGGGGGGGAAAAAAACAAACAAACAAACAAACAAAAAAAAAAAAAACACTTTACCGATAGCTGTACTTGAAGTGAAACAAAACCTGATCTCTACTTGATCCAAGCTAACTAATGTAGCTAGCTACTGATTATTATTATTATTATTATTATTATTATTATTATTTTAATCAACTCGCTACATTGTAAAGAACGAGTCTAGTAACGTATTTGCGTGTACTTTCATGGACAATATTTAAACGTTATTCATTAATATTGTCCGATTAATACCAAGTACGTTAGTAGGTAAAATACATGGAAATGTTCAACCCCTTCTCGAGGCGCAACACTACTGAACCCATTTCCGTCTCATTACTAACCCCAATGGATCGTTTATTACACAGTTCATCCATCAGTGCTGAGGACCACAGGGTCTTAAAAGGTTAATTGGGATGATTTTTCTGTGGGTAAGAAATACCTGTGATAAATCACATGGGCCGGGTGGATGGCATGTTCGAATTAATGATTCGTAATTTATCATCTAAGGAAGAGAAGCTGGGAGACGGTCCTGTAAAAGCCGGCTGGAGAAAATCTATAAGAAAGCATACGAGCTTATTCCAAATAAAGACTCGGATCGATGGCTCGATCGCAGACATTTAGGGGAAAGCCGAAATCTGTCGCATCGGCCTGGGAGTCGGCTTTTCATTCAGGCCGAGTGCTTCGGTTTATCACTGTGATTGTGATCTCTCAACGTTCTGTATGTTACGTAGTGAGTTGGCGTAGAATTTGGCCTTTTTATACAACAAAAATAATCCAACATCTTTATTTAAAATAGTTCTCTTGTTCTTCACAGAGTGTTTGGAAAGGTAAGCATTCACGCTTCCTAAATGGGTTCCACTTGGAATTCTTTCTGAGGTTAAAAATAAAACAAAAAAAAAAACCCACAGAGATGTCTGTCGTGTAATGACATCCAGCGGAAATGGTGGCTCAGTGTTTAAGGCTGCTGATCGGAAGGTTGCGAGTTCAAGTCCCTCGCCTGTCACATCTCTTAAGCTTCAACTGCTCAGTCGTATCCGGTCTCAATTTTTACTTCGCTTTTGGATGAAAACGAGTAGACGTAACTCCACAATGTAGGAGATGAGCATGTACGCTAACAGATTTAGACTGCAACTCGATCTAACCAACAAAAACGGAATTCAGCACCGTGGCTTGGGAAATTAAGCTTTCTGGAGTTTGTATATATAAATGTACGTACTCTCCAGTACACACGATTAAAATGTCACCATTTTAAACAGCGAACATCTGGATGGTCATTTGCTAAAATATCAACATGTTGATTGAAATATGCTAATCGAAATTCGAGTGACTTCACAGTGTTTACGAGAAAATTGCAATCTTGTATTCAGCACTTTTCAGAAAAAGTTAATAAAGAAATGAACTAGAATTTCAGTTTAATGGCAAGTGTAATTTTAGTCGTATTGTGCGTTTTCTTAGTAATTCGCTACCATTTGAGAAGTTTTGATATTCCTAGCGGTTCCCCCTGCTTTCCTCGGCCATTCTCTCTCTGTGTGACTTAACAGCCGATGGCTAGCTAGAGTAGTCATTAGCTACAGTAGTTTATGCTCAGTGCGTCTCATTGATCAATCTTTTGTTGTGTGTAAACGTTTTCTTAGGTCAACCGGAACTAAAAATTCCTGCCAGATTGACAAATTCACAGATATTCCCCCCTCGTCATACTCGCATGTCGATAAAATCACTCGATAAAATCGATAAAATCACATAAAATAAAATCGCTCGTTTACAGCATTGCTGATTTACACGAGACATCAGAAAAGGCTGAGACGAGAACTGAAAGCGTTAAAAACGACGACTAAACGGTCAAAAGGAGCCTCCGAAAGTGCGTCGTGTGCTAACTCTTCCAGTAACGCAGCTCAGCCACCGCAGCTAATCGGCCATCATACAAGTAGACGCCTCTTCCTTTTATAGGGCGCCATTACTTTTGTCCCAATTGAACGGCTAGGTTTATTTGTCTTCGTTTAAATCGATTCGTTTTGGATCGATTTCCTTTAAACCGCACCGTGACGCGTGCAGTCGAAATAAATCGTCGATCTAAACTCGACGGCGCAACCCGTACATAAAACTCGCACGTCGACAGTTATACGATCGGAAGACGATCGGTACAGGGTCACGTTAGATCGTTTAAACGAACTCGGGAGCGAAACGCAGTATTACGGACGTTTTCCCGAGCGAACTGGATTTTCGTAAACGCCACATTTCTTCTCCTATGAAACGCTCCTATGAACCGTTTATGATTAAATTCATTTCTGTTCAGCACCGTAAACGAGGCCGTGTCCGCATTTTCAACCATCGAGTGTTTGAACGGTACGCGTCTCAAGATTTCACCAATCAAATCTCCTGTATGAGCTAAACAGTCACGCTAATTCACTAATTGTTCAGAATTAGGGGTTGATTTAAGACACAGCCTTCGGTAGACTAGGAACCATGGTGTGTCTGGTGTGTGTGTGTGTGTGTGTGTCTGTAGGATGAAACAGAGTGGCTCTGAAGCAGTGGGTGTATGCAGATTCCTGCTTTTGTGTCAGCTCTGTGCCTGCTGGGCCGCACCGCTGAGAACGAGGATGGATAATTTATCACCGAATACGCTCTGATTAAGGGGAATTACTGCAGACAGTTTTGGGTGTGCTAATTGCTTGTACGAGTTCAAGCTGTTGGTCCCGGAGAATAGTTCCGTTCGTATGGTACCAGGGGAAGCAAAACACGGCTGTTTCAAACAGAACAGAGTTAATGCCGGCAGCTTTTTGGGGGGTTTTAAGGCTGAACACTAAAAGCGTCGTCTTCACTTAATTCTGCTTTTGTGCCACAGCAACATGACCGCCTAGCCTGGAGACTCCTCCATAAAGGTTCAGCAGAGATTTTCTTTCCTCTTTGGGATTCTTTCTTTTTTTTGCACAGTGTTGACTTAATAGGCTTAATTCCAATTACCAAACCCATTCAGAACACGACCGGCTCAGCCTCATCTCACACAACAGCGCAGTTTTTCCTAACAAGCCGTTAATACCTTCTTCCATTTCTCTCAAGTCGATCTTCTGAAGGTATGTACAACGAATCCAGGGGTCACTTTAAAGATTGTAAAGACCACGGGACAGTCAAACATACTGCCTGAGAAAGGTTCTGATCTGGGACGACAAAATGATATGAAGCTCGGTCATGTGTTTAGAAGAAGATTCCACTTGATCTACACTTCAGAAGTTCACAACATTCCCAGTATGGAAGTTCTTACACCATAGGAAAAGTGCAAGTGTGTTTTCTTTAGTAGTTCAACAACACTTTTTTAAATTTTGATGTTCTCGATGGTTTTGTCCACTTTCCACTGTCGTCGTCGATGACGACGACGACTTCACGTCGTGTGGATAAGACCTAGCAGCTAATCGGTAGCTAGGTTAGGTGGATAAATTGTAGCCTCAGTTATTAGCGACAGTAATTGAAGCTCAGCGGGTCTCAGGTTTACAAAAAGACCCGATGTTCTTCTTCATACTCACGTACGCATGGTGATAAACGTCAACATGCTATAAATTACCAAAAGCATTCACGGCACTTACCGACGCCCACAAAACTCCATAAAAGGCAACGCTCACAGACAGCTGAAGACTAAACGTCGAAAGAGTGCCTCTCTGGAAAAACCGAACTCAGCAAATGAATTAAAATCATCTTGTGGCCCATGATAGACCTGAAAGATTCACACTGAAGATCTGAAGGAGGGCTCTGATATTACGCTAGGGGAGGAAATAAAGCGAAGCATTCATGGCCGTAAACTAAGCTACTGACAAAATGTTCTAATGATGTAATTTTTCATTAGCACGCTAAACTTTTGTTGCATTATTCCAAGTAAGTAATGTTTAATCAACTCATCCTCATCAAATGATCATCAACGAGCAAGTCCTGGAACGTCACTAAACACTTACTTGAGCACTAAATCTACAAAAGGAAAAGAAAACAGTTGAATTGCACTCTGTTTTCTAACAGGGTTCTAGCTTTGTGATATTCTCAGGGTTCTCTCTTGTACGCCGTGACGATCCGGTTTAAACGGAACACCGGCGTGTTTTCCGGTCACGCTCGGGCTCGAGAGTCTCAGTCCGCTTCCAAGTGAACGCGGTAAGGAAGTGATTCGACTCCGAATCGACTCGACTCTAGGAAGTGAATCAACCCAAACATGCGTTGTGTTTCGGGTCGCAGCACTTCTTTTTAAACCGAGCCAAAGTACCGAGCTGTAGAGCTGCAGAAATGCCACGTGTTCTTGAAGATCGACTAAACAAACAGCAAATAAAGTCTACTAGTTAGTGTTCAAATAAATCAACTCATTTACTTAGCGCTAGCTCTGCGATTTTTGTGATACGCAAAAATGTTTACCTTACAGTTGTTTACGTATTTCTGAGCAGTGAATTTTTACGAGAACATTTTCAGAACACCTCAGACAATGTTATTTTACATTTAGGGTTATACGTGCAGTGCGAAACTAAACAGCAAACGAACCAAAAGCGACAATTTAGCTCTGATTCGAACTCGACAAACGGACCAACAGATGTAAAAGCACCTTTAAAGCCTGATTTATTTGTACTAGTATGATGTTTTTCGATGGAGACTATAGTTCCTTTGGATAAGGATGTCTGCTAAATGCTAAGGTAAATGTAAAAAACCTGCAGCCACACGGTCCCTTTGTGAAGAAGACTGAAAACCTTTAAGCATTATGTCACAAACATCTTGTTTTAACGTGTTTTTTAATGTCATTTTGCAACACAGAGTTGCGATTCTGCTCACAACACTCGCACAAGCAACATGGCAGCAAAGCAACAACAACTCTCAATTTTATGCAAATTAGCTATGGCGATGAACAGAGACCGAAATCGAAATGACTGCCTCATAAGTTTTCCATCTTTCTTCCATTTTCTACTCTCGCAGCCTTTGTCTAGTTCCCATTCAACAGTAAACTTTCATATATATATGTTATAGACATTAATACTATATGTAGAAAAAATTATTATCGAAATATTCTCATTTATAGTTCATAGGAAGTAATCGGTCATCCCTTCTGGGAAAGTGATTAAAAAAAAAAAAAAAAAAAAGCTTTTCATGATCCATATCTAAGCAGAACTTCATAATCGTCCAATTAAATGCTCTCTAGAACCGTATGTATACAGTATGTCCCACCCCTGGGGGCAGTATCTCATTAGCTCGTTAGTCAGTGTGTGTTTTCTCACACGACATTCAGTTTATTCGTTTTAAAGGCGGTGGAATTTCCACGACAGACGCTTATTTATTTATTTATTTATTTATTAATTACAAACTCTACAGCTGGAGTACTGTATGCCGCTTCCTCAGACCGATCTTTGCACAACGTTAAGGCTTCTCCATCAGTTAAGAATCAGTAAAAGGCTCTTGCTAAGCTCTTTCTGTTCTCCGTATTCAGCTAGCTCTCTAAGCCGCCGTCGGGTTCGTTTAGATCGGACGGAGGCGTGGCGTATCTCGAACGCTAACGGCTGCTCGTGTGAACGGAAACATTTCGTGACGATGCAACTTTAAGCATCGGGACATGATGCACGTGTGTACCGTGACTCGCCTAGCGTATCCCAGACTTCACTGCAGATCAAACTACCCAACAATGAACTCTATAACGTCATTCGCCGACGCTTTTACTTTGCTAACGTCTACGTGGATTGAAAACTCCACTTAGTTCCCATTCAAGAGCTTTTCCTGGGTTTAAAATCCCACTAGTGCTGGGCAATATGACAACATAATATCAGTATCGTGATCTATATCCGGTCACAATATACCTTTTCTCAAATATTGTGGCTATCATGATATCTTTTTATAATTTTTTTTTTTTTTTTTTAAATAACAAGCTGTTGACTTGAAAGCTGTCCATTGTTTGTACGTTTACAATTGTAAAATATAAACAGTTTCAGCATTTACGGTGTTAAATAATATTTTTTGTAGGCGATAAATAAAAATAAAATCGAATACATTTTTTAGGAAACAGTTTATTAGGAAATCTAGGCTGTATACCGTGATGCACATCATGTCTCGCAAAAATGCCTTGAAATATCTTGATATGATATTTTTGTCTAAGTCCCGCCCTCCAGATTTTCCCTGCCAATCAAATTTCTCACCTACGGACTGAGATCAAAGTTGGCGCAGTCATTAGTAATGTCTTTCTGAATAATTGAGATAATAATAATACAATTACAATCATAAGGTGCGTAATTTAATGAGACTAATCACTAGTTTACAGCGCAGCACCTACAGTATGACATTCCCATCTTGTTTTATTCCTCCACCGACAGTACAGCTCAGCGTTGCAGTATTAATCAGATGTTTAGCGATAAAGCTCAGTACCAGCTCTTCGCACGAGCCTCGCTTGCTCGTGATGAAAGAAAATGAAATAACGCTGACAGAATCACAAACAGCAGAACATCAGAGCAGCGCCCTTATTGATATTTGGTGACGCAGTGCTGTGGCTGAGCCGGACAGTACCACGGTACCGCTAAAGCCCGGTTTAGACTGTGTGATTTCAAAAGGCTTTGATCAAATCTTTGCCGAATTCTAGAACAGACAGTGCGAGAACGTGTTCTCCAGGTCTGATTATAGGACGAAGAGCCTGCGATTAAAAAAAATAACTACAATCTGTTTAACGTCAACAAATCGGCATGATCTGGAAATCTGCTCGTGCTGATAAAGTGAGCTTGAGGATAGTTTAAGTCCATTAGCATGTTTTGTTTTTGTTTCGCC
Source organism: Stegophilus panzeri (assembly GCA_024331685.1). Taxonomy (NCBI): domain Eukaryota; kingdom Metazoa; phylum Chordata; class Actinopteri; order Siluriformes; family Trichomycteridae; genus Stegophilus; species Stegophilus panzeri. Next base: position 28,889,004 of record JANDJT010000199.1, on the reverse strand, counting down.
ACCTCCACCACCATGTTTCTAGCTGTCCCGTGAGTCTGGCGTCATCCTATTCCGTCCTCCCATTGGTGGATTTTAGATGAGCGTCGTAGCAGCGATTTCTTATTAAAATAATAATAATAATAATAATAATAATAATAATAATTCCACACCCTGCCAGAAAGACCAGTGATCTCGAATTTTTTTTTTTTTTTTTACATCAAAAACCACACAGTGTACAGCTGGCTTTAAGTTTCGAAACCCACTCAACTGAATGCAAAGAAGATAAAGGCGGACTCCCAGGTTGAAATGTGCTCGTATCCAGTCACGATACACACCAAACTGCGTCGAATAAATAAATATCATCCCTCACCGATTCATGAAATAGATCAACTCTGTGTTTGAGCAGCATACGTGAGAAATAAACCTACAATGAAGCCATTAATAGAAAAAGAAAAAAAAAAACAAACAAAAAAAAAAACCCAACAGCGTCTTTTGATGTTTCCACCACTCCAACACCTCCGAGCTGTAAAGTGTATCAGTGTGTGTGTGTCTCTCAGCAGCCTCACTTTAGCCAGCCGTATTGTGCTCGTGCCGGTCAGTCCCTCCCTCGGTGTCCTCGAGGTGGGCGGTCCCCGTGTCTGGGCGCTGCTGTCAATCACGTTTCTATCCATCTCTTCTACCCTAAAGAGTTTCTATGAAGTCTGGCCGTTGAGACACTCGCGCCTCAGACACTGCGCCGGTTTCCACCAGTCACCACTGTGGCAGCGGCAGATGGTGCAGTCGTCCACCTTCACTTCGATGCCGGCCGGGATGATCGTCGTTCCGGCGTAGCAATTCGGACCTGTCGCGTGAGAGAGAGAGAGAGAGAGAGAGAGAGAGAGAGAGAGAGAGAAAGTAATGAGACAGAGCTCTCAGGAGGACTTTTTTTTTTTTTGGACGAGATGGCGGAGTGACTCGAGACACCCAGGGGAGGTTTAAAGTCGGAACAGACGCACAGATCCATTTCACGGGTACTCACTAGCGGGCTTGTTTTTAAACTCTCTGTTGAATTCAATCTCTCTCTCTCTCTCTCTCTCTCTCTCTCCATTCCCCACACAAGTTCTCTGATTTATAATGTAGTTGACACTGTCAACACTGTCTCTTTCACACTCTCTCGGTCCAAAAACTATAGTCTACCCTAGACACATCCATCAGTAACAGCGCTTATTATAACACGCTGCTGAATTCCGGATTCTGATTGGCCAGAGGGTGTCGCTTCATTTTCTAGTTTTATATCAATTAACGCTCCGCTTTCTAATACGTTATCGTTGCTATAGTCACAACTTCCATAACGACATATGGTGGATGCTGTATAGAAACAGAGTCAAAATATGAGGCGATGTTTAACATTTACGGAAGGAGTCTCCAGGGTAACAATCTGTAACTCGACCGTTGTGGTTTCGTCGTAACATGACAAACTGTTTAAATAAATAAATAAATAAATAATCTTAATTAACTTCAAAGTTCAAGAGAGATAAAAAAGAAAGGTTTGTGAGGGACAAACAAACAAGAACTATATTGTCTCAGCATTAAATGTACCCATAAGAAACAAATAAAAATATATATATATATATATATAATGCATCATTCTTTAATAAATAAAAGATTATTAAGCTGTAGTAGAAGAATATAAGAATAAAACCCTTCAGGACGTGCTGTTATAGGAAAATAATCAACTTCAGGGTGGTAACAGTAACTCCGCCTCCTCACACCAGGCTATCATTGATTATCTTCCTATAACAGCATGACACTGAGTGTTTTATTCCTTATATACATATTTAAGCCACTTATGATAACGAGAACATAATATAAACGCGCGATTTGCAGCTGCACTACTGTCAGAGCTGCTGTTCTAGAAAATCAATCAACGCCTTCTGTCCAATCGCAGTCCAGATCTCATCAGGTACAGTATAATCAGTGTCCTAGGTGCATTTAGTCCTGCAGCTTTTACACCAACAAACAAACGATTCTAAAGCCATCGACTAGACGTTATTAGCATTTTAATACGTCAGACCGAGTCCGAGTCGCCCTCGCAGAGGACATCCACGGGGTGTTTTCAGTTCCGCGCGTTGAAGAGCTGAAGCATGATCTGTCGACTTTTTAATCTAAGTTTGGATTTCACATTTTGTCGGAACATGGCTGAATTTGTCAGATATGAATTCGCTCTCATACATCACGTCTGTGGTGCTTCTTCAAGGTCTCTTTTCATCTCGTGCCTTTTCTTCTCCTCTTAAGAAATTGAAAGGGGGGAAAAAAAAACCATAATGAAAAGCTCTTTTCCTTTGGAAGAGACATCGGTGCTCAGCACTCGCACGCCAACACCATCACGCCAACGACCAGCGAGCCGTGCACCTGCGAGTTCACTCTCCGCCTTGTGTTTAGTGCGCTGTTGTGGTTGATGATGATGATTGGGTGGTGGAGATGATGATAGTGGTGTGTACAGTATATCTGGAGATACGGAGATGGTGTTAACGTGTGCGTGTTGTCCGGAAAGCTTATTTCATGAGACTTTTATTTTATATTTATATTTATGACACAGAGGGAAGTCGAATGCACTCATAGCCTTTGCTTTGTGTTTGGAGAATCTTTCCTTTCCATTTTCCAGGTAGACTATTCTTACACTTCAATACATTTAAAGTTAATCACTAGAAAGCCCTTGACGTCAGTATGATAATAGCATGGATGCTAGTTAACCACTTTTTATTTATGTATATATATTTGCTAATTCTATGCAAAACAAACAAACAAACAAACAAACAAACAAAAAAAAAACCCGTTACGTTCAACCTTGTTGTCAGCAAAGAAACCTTATAAGAAAAAAATATGTAAAGATATTGTTCCTCGGACACATTTTAAGTAGATTCAATGTTGAAAAGCGGCAGAAAATAGAAATCTATCTTTCCTTATGTTTTACAAGAAAACCACAGTCTCCGCCGTCGTGGAATCACCTTCATGTAATAGTATCAAAGCATTTTATAATTCAACGTTAATTAATTACTTACAGTAGCCTAACAGCAGTTGTTCGGGGATTTGTTTTCTTAAAGGCCGCGTAACTTTGCAGGTTGTGTACAGTACGTACGTGAAGGTCTGCGTAGAGAATAAAACTGATTTGTCATGGATATGTTGAAGTAAGTGCTCAGTTGTGAGCTCAGACTGCTCAGAGTTTGATAGATAATAGAATCGGTAGATAGATGTGCAGTCCAGTCCGATTTCATTTCTCATCTGGAACGTATTCGTTTAAGAAAATGAAATTTTGGTCAAAACTAATCTGATTTGTGGTAAATAAATAAATAAATAAATAAATAAATAAATAAATAACCCAAGTTCAAAAGCTATGAAAGCATTTCAGCAGGTTTTTTTTTTTTTTTTTTCCCTCCCTTTTACACAATACATAGAGGCTAGTACATTTTTATTGTGTGTTCCAGGTCTTTGGATCTTCTGCCACACTTTTTCTGTAAACTTGCTGTGACTTTGCCTGGTAATTAGTCTCGAGGCTTTTTATTTATTTATTTATTTAGCCAAACATGATAAATTACATTATTTCTCTTCCCCCCCCGACCCATATTGCTTACAGAAACCATTAGGCACTTGTTTAAAAGCCAGTGAAACCGCCGAAGTCTGGAGTGCAGTCACTGTACTTCCAGCCTAATATAAATTTACTATTTATGACGCTACACTTTCAAGGAACATTTAGAGCTGCACTGAAGAACAAATCGCTCTTTAAAAAGCAATACTTATCCAGTGGTGCAGTTGGTGGGTTTCCCAGGGGTGGAAAATAAATGAGTAATGGTACTTTGTTACTGTACTTAATTATTATTTTGGCATATTTAACCCTGTGACGCATGGTGGTCATTGCTATTCAGTAGCCGTTTTCTTGTAAACGAAGGGGTTTCAATGGTGTAGCTGCGTATTAGCCGCTACAGTGGACACTACTACGTCACTCCATAGGATTCTACCTAGTGGCTAGAAGTTGTAACTGCAACAAAAATTCTTATCAACCAAGATGGCTGAGACAGCCACAGAAGTTGATCACAGCAGGAATATCTTTGCCAATCCTTCTATTATAGAAGACCCTTGCCGGGGGGGGACGACGACATTTATGACAAGTATTTATTTCATATAAGGAGTAAATTTGAATTAACCATGCGTCCAAGTTATACCGTTGCTTCAACGTTTGAAAATACTTCGTTTCTAGTAACTTTTTGGTTGTAAATCAGTTTGTTTACGTTATCGTTATGTATCTTGCAGCGTATGTACTGTAAAAACAACATTTTGTGCAGATTAGTTCTACCGTGTGAGTAACGGTTACCATCTTTCTCATCATTTTGTTGAGTACGAGTGCAGTACAGAATAGAGAGGCCAGCTTTCATAGTTAGACGTGATGAACCGATATAGGAGTACACTGGTACGGAGATGTAAGGACAACACAACTACCAGAATAAAATTATAAACTGAGCCATATCGACCTGCAGTTCTCACCTGGTGTCCCACTGAAGCGAAGCAGGGTTGAGCCTGGCTAGTACCTGGAGAGACCTCCTGGGGGAGACTAAGGTTGCTGCTGGAAGTGGTATTAGTGATGCCAGCAGGGGGCGCTCACCATGTGGTCTGTGTTGAGCCTAATGCCCCAGTATAGTGAAGGGGACACTATACTGTAAAAACAGCACCGTCTTTTGGATCCGACTAGATTTTTAGCAGTGGAGGTGTGTTTCAGCACCGCCAAAACCATGTACTCGTCCCCCTTGGACAGCGCATCATTTTGGCTCGTGCTCAAGAACCGAACGCTCGACGTTAAATCCTTTTGTCACGAATATGAACCTGTTTACTTTCTGCGCGTGCTTTGTTTTGTAGCTAATGAGCAACAGACGGTCATGTAGTTTCAGGCTTTACAATTATACTGTAATATCTCTGCAAGCGGTGCGGTAGAACTTACAGTCCTGTCTGAAAGTATTGGAACGGCAAGGCCATTTCTTTTGTTTGTGCTATACCCTGAAGATTTGGGTTTGAGATAGATCAGAATTTCAGCTTTTATTTCCTGATATTTACATCTAGACGTGTTAAAGGACTTCGAACACGGCACCTTCGGTGGCAGACCAAACGATTTTTAGGTGATCAAATGTAATGGAACAGATAGTCTTAAAGTAATAACACTCTTGACATATTTGGTTGCTTATCCCTTGCTAGCAACAACTGCATCAAGCCTGCGACAAACAGTTGCATTTTTCTTTTGTGTTACTTTTCCTGGCTTTTACCGCAGCTTCTTTCAGTTGTTGTTCGTTTCGGGGGGTTCCTCCCTTCGGTCTCACCTTCAGGAGGTGTGGCCAAATCAACTATTTGGTGCATTCTTAAACAAAGAAATCTTTCATGAGCTCAAGCAAAAACAAAAACAAAAAGCCCAGAAGACCACTGGAAGCTACTGTTGTAGAGGACAGAAGAATTCTTTCCCTGGTGAAGAAAAACCCCTTCACAACAGGTAGCCAGATCAAGAAAACCTTCCAGGATGTAAGTGTATCTGTGTCAAAGTCAACAATCAAGAGAAGACTTCACCAGAGTAAATACAGAGGGTTTAAATCCAGACGTAAACCATTGGTAAGCCTCAAAAACAGCAAGACCAGATTAGACTTTGGACAAATGAGACAAAGATCAACTTGTAGCAGAATGAGATGATAAGAGTATGGAGAAACTGCTCATGATTTGAAGCATACCACCTCATGTTATGGCGTGGATATGTACGCTTGCCAGTGGAAGTGATTCTACTGTTCCAAACTGCTGTTTTAGAGAATTAATCAACACCTTTTGACCAATCAGAATACAGAAATGTGTGTGTGGGGGGCATGATGTGAGCTATACACAGCAGGAAATGAAGAGTCGAGCTGTAGAAGATGCTGCCATGTGTGAATGCTTTGACTGACTAAGGCTTGGCATGCTCCATGTCGGTGTCGATCTTCTGTCAGCTCCGCCGCTGCAGTGATGAGTGACTCTCGACGCGTCTCTCTGTGTCTCGCTGTCTCATGAACGCAGTCTCCACCTGATTAAATGACAGCTTGCGGTAAGCCGTCCGAGAGCGGCGCTTCTTCAGACGTGAATAGATCGAGCAGTGATGAAGTTGGAGATGATGTTTCATTTCCTCACAGGCTCTTTTTTTTTAAAACCGGATGTACATTTCTTTCCTCTCACGATGCAGCCGTGCGAGACGTAATACGATTAACCGAGATGCGGGAAATTAATTCCGGTAAAGGGCCTCCGACACGCCGGAACGCTTTAGAGTTAAGCTTTGAATACTCGTCTTTCTTCATGTTGTGAGAATCCGTGAACTGACTGATTCCCTCAGGCGGCGGCTCTGATATGTTCTCCTGGAATGCCACCGCCGTGAGTGTGTCACTGTGTCCTGTCTGCCCACATCAGCTCCGGCAACTAGCTTCAGGCTACACGTGTGTGTGTGTGTGTGTGTGTGTGTGTGGGGGGGGGCGACAATGTCTGGTTTACCTACCACACCTTACAGCATTCTGATGATTGTTGTAGAAAAACTCAGGGGTCAAGCTGGGCTCCAAGGCAACATCTGATGGATCTTACAGCTACAGTTAGAATACGAGTCTCTCATGTTTTATTATTATTATTATTATTATTTATTTATTTATTTATTTTACACATCTGGAATGCTGTAAAGCTGCTCTGTGACAATGGCTGCTCTTCAACCTGCTTTAGAAATCCAATTGAATTGTTTATTTAAATAATCAATTCAATTTAAATAATCAAGTAATCAATGACATCCCCACCCCCCACATAGGAGTATTAATGGGGTGGGCAATATGACAAAAATAGCATATCGTGATACTCGAGGACATTGTTATGGTACATGTTATTTACCACAGTATATAATCTTACAAGCAAACCTTCGGCAAAACAGTCACTCTACAACCGTAAAAAATTAAGCAGGGAGTTTTCGATGGTGGGTTTATTTAATGACTACAAAAACTAAAATCTGTAGCGAAATCGGTAAAAAAAATAAAAAAATAAAAATAATAAAATAAAATTAATTAATTAATAAGCTTATAAAAAAGTAAAAAAGAATCCAATTCATTTGTAATGATTAAAACATAAAAAAATAGGTTTCATTTCATTATACCAACGATATTTCAAAAGTGTATCATGACTTGATATTCATCACGATATTGAGATCATATCATCATATTGCCTAGCCCTAGGGTTCAAATACAAATTTACAAGATTCCATGCAGGTGTTTCATTTAGTTAATCACTCTAATGACGTGATCCGACGCTCGTTCAAAGAAGCAACCTTAAACTCTTTGTGCCCCCTTTATTCGATTCCTCGTGTACAGAGAACACCTCAGCTGACTCAGGCCTCTCTCTCGCTGTGTAACCGGCTATTGGAATCCAATATTTCTAATTTTGGGTTTGGACTTTTGCTGACAAGGAAATCAGAGATGGAGCTCTCTCTACAGGCTAATTAATCCCACTCACCACGGCAACGATCAATAACGTAATGATTCCTGTCATAATTCAGCATATACGTATATTTTCTCTGTTTAGTCTGAACTAACCACAGCTATTCTTTCTCTGGCTTGTGGTCAACTGTGTAGATTTATACACTCACACAATATTCATGGCCGTCTTATTCATTTCCCTCTGTATCCGTCAGCGGTGCGCTTCGTCAATACACCACGTTAACATCCAGCCGGTGGTATATCTGTAACCGTCGTTCGCAGGTTGTGTAGGAGGGAGTGTGCTACACGATTGCAACACGCTGAAATTTTCCTTTCTCTTTTTAGATTTTATTGTGTGCACTTTAAATGTCAACCCTCCATAACCTTTAAATCCTACCACTGTATAAGGTAAGGCGTAAAACACTCAGCAACATGTCTCTATAAGAAAATAATCAACAACGGGGTTGTGCGATGAAGTATAATTTCTAATTGTAGTACTTTTTATCCCCTTACAGTTACAAATAAATGTTGCGAAATGAGTTAATTCCTGTTTTAATGTATATTATAGCAGCATAAACACCAGCCACTTGTTCCATTGCCAGCCTCTCTGTTTCTTTCACGTGTATGCAGATTGTCATGTTACAAAAGAAACTAATGTGTAATATCCTCTGTGGTGAAGATGTCAGAAAAAGAGTGCTGACACTGGAGACTCCTTTCGTAATTTTTTTTTTTTTTACACACAATTCTAGATTGTAAAATACAGCATATAGTTTACAGATTCCAGTAATAATTATACGGCCCCTCCCCCGCCCTGTGTAAAACTAACCCAGTTTGAACAGGGCTGTACACTCTTTCTCCTTCTATAGGGTGCCATTTCTTATGTCCTAACTGAACGGCTAGTCTTCTTTGTCTTAAATTCTGGACATATGAGGTGTAGAAAAATTGACTAGTTTATGATATTTCCCATGGAAATAACCTGAACAACCCCTAACAATCTAAACTCGTCATACCGAGACGTTTTGTGCTATGACATATACAGTGTATTTGCACTCTGGTGTAGTGAAATCCTTTCTAACACGTTAGCATTGTGCACATGGCCGTGTCACCATGGCAACGACATCGTTAGACCTTACAGTACACGTATAATTACTCAAAAATGGATTTTGTGTTCAGGACATAAACATAATGCTTTATGGAATCCCGCTGGGAACTGTGCATCCGTCCTCTGTGGTTTTCTGCGACAGGAAACAGGAAGTGGGTCTTACCGTTTTTACATATGGGGCAGCACTGTTCCGGCTCGTACACCGGGTTAACACACTCGGGAACGGCACAGTCGGCCACCACACAGTGCACCTCGCTGTTCGGCTCACAGCGACACCACTCACACGGAGACGGCTGCAGAGAAACACAAACACACACACACACACACACAGCTGTGAGAAAGCTTCACAGGACATTCCACTCACTCATGTTTACACACCTACAAAGAAACTCCATGTCATGATGTTATAGCAAAAAAATTCAGCAAAAAGGTGGTGTGATGAGCGGAGTTAGTTATCACTCTGTTGAGTAAGTGTTCTGTGAATACACTGCTAGAAGAACAGTTCTTCACGGGTTCTTCAGAGAGTTATGGCTCCTTCCCTTCCTAAACAGGTTATACACAGAAGCTTTACAGGCTTTTCATAAAGGGGCATTAAACAGTTCGAGATATTTAACATTGATATTCCCCAAGACTGTGTATATATACATGGCACCTTTTGTTTGAACCCACCCATATTACAAGCTATTAAAATATTGGAACACGTGACTGACAGGTGTTTCTTGTTGTCCAGGTGTGTCCTGTTAGATCGATTGTTTAAATAATTAACAGCTCTAAATGTCTACTCTTGGTTTGAGCTCTAGGTTTCACCTGTGAAGACTGCATTCGTTGTTAAAAAGGATAAGCCAACATGAAGATCAGAGAGCTGTCTATAGGAGAAAAGCAGGAAAATCAAGCAGAGGCATTGTACAAACATTGGGCCAAAGCTTGTTCCAAAACTACAATTTGGAATACCATGAAAAAGAAAGAAACCACTGGTGTACTGACAACCAGACACGGTACAGCAGTCAACAGTCAGTGACATCATCAACAACCTCCACAGGGCAGGGTGAAGCGATCACAATCCACCGTTCGAAGAGGACTTTGAGAGCAGAAATATACAGGAGGTACTGTACCACAAGATGTAAACCACTCATCAGCAGTAAGAATCAGAAAGTCAGATTGGAATTAGCAAAGAAATACAGAGATGATCCACAAAAGTTCCGGAACCAAGATGAACCTCTTCCAAAGTGATTATCTCTGATAATCGGATCTTGATATACTGTCAATATTATTTCACTCCACCGTGCGGGTGTTTCACAAACGAGTCATTTGTATTCCATCTGAAAGATCAGCACCATCTAATCTGCAACCCCCCCACCACCAAAAAAAAAAAAAAAAAAAAAAAAAAAACCCCAACAACAAAAAAAAAAAACCACAGCACCGTGATTGTGTTTGTTCGAGATCCTATTAAAATCTTCGACAAACATAATCCCCATCGGCGTTCAGAGCACATTTACTTATTGCCGTAATAAAACATCCTCCCCACGAGTTAATCAGGGTAAACAACTCTCAATTGCGTCTGGCTGCAACTTTGCGAATGTGAAAATGGTTTTGTTTGCCGACCGTGTTGTTTACTGATGTAATGTGTGCAATACTCTGGTGGAAAAAAAAACCCTTTGTTTTTTCACACCAGGGCTCGAGTAAAGCTCAGCTGTGCACACGTCTGCTGAATCGGTGATTAAAAACTCGCTCAAATCTCCAAATCGGCTTCCCCACGAACAATCCGAGCCGTTTTATTACAATTGACCCCATCACGGATTCTTGTTTCTATAGTAACAACTCATTCACAGGGACGTGTACGGCAGACGCTCTGCATAAACGGATTAAAGAACGTGTGTAATCGTTGATATGGTAAAGCTTTCCTAAAGTAAGGAGACGTTTATGTAACTATTATGGAAGGAGTCTCCAGTGTCAGTGCTTTGTGACGGTCAAAGGTAAAGATTGAACTCTTTCAGAAACCTTTTAGATTATTTATGACAAGCTTATGTCAAGTTTTATGCAGTGTATGACTTTTCCACTTGGCCACGTGTTTATGTTGAGCGACACTGGAAACAGGGACGTAACGTTTTAAAAAAAAAAAAAAAAAAAAAAAGGGGGGGGGGGGGGGGGAC
>JANDJT010000199.1:28867009-28878275 GCA_024331685.1 Stegophilus panzeri | reverse complement strand
GGGGGGGGTCACTATGCTGGACCTGCGGAATTGTGGGAGCTTGGCCTGCTGGTCCACCAGTGGACATGGCTTTATTCTTCACACACTGTGTAATTGGCACCAAGCAAAGCCTGGGCTCTAATAAACGTCTGCTCGGCATCGATAAGGGCAGTCGGTTCCTCCGGGAAATGGGGCATGTGAACTTTCCCTTTAACTGTGCGAGGCTCGTTTCAGAGGCTAAAGAACGCTTGTGCACTCTGGCAGAGCTGAATATGAACGAGTTTTTGCCCATATAATGTTTCCCATTTAATACTTTACAGCCTCGAGTCACAGTCTCTAAAGAAAGACTTAAACACTCCACTTTGTGAAAGGTCACCAGAATAAAATAGCCACCAAAGGGCAATGCTATAAAGGAAATAAAGTACTGCAAGTGCACTAATTCTCAAGATCAATCAAGTATTGCCTTAGCATGCCACTGCTTTTTTTTCCCCTGTGCCAAGAGTCTTATCTGTTACAGGAAGATCTTACTAGCAAACTGGATCATTCACGTAAGCTCCTCAGCCCCTGGACAGACAGACATTCTCATCTCCACGGAGAGATTCATGCTAAACCCATGGAAAGCTCATATTTAGACTTAGAACTGTATAAGCTTAGACATGTAGCAGTGTTAAAGTCATAAAATGATTTTCATAAACACCTGTACGACTGCTCATTCACGCGCCAATCATGTGGTTGCATGGTTGTTAGTGCCAGATGATCTGGTTTAGGTATTTTAGAAACTGATAACCTTGTGGGATTTTCTCACCCAATGGTGTGAAAAACAAACAAACAAACAAAAACAAACAAACATCAAGAGAGATGTAGTTTTGCAGATGAAGACACCTTGTTGATGAGAGGGTCAGAGGAGAATGGACAGACTGGTTTGATCTAACAGGAAGACTACGGTAACTCCAATAACCACTCTTTAATACCGCCGTGAGCTGAAAAGCATCTCACAACACGTTAAACCTTGAGTTGGATGGGCTACAACACTAGAAGACAACATCAAGTTCCACTCCTGTCAGGCAAGAACATGAATCTGAGGATACAGTGGGCACAGACTCGCCTAAACTGGTGTCATCGTTAATGATTTGAAAAAGACCAGGTGATGTTTTTACAATCTTTAGCTGCCCGCTGTAGCATCAGATTCCTCTTTATGTCATCAATCACTTCTAAATCCATATAAATTTGGTTAGCGCTCAATGCTAAGTGTAAGTATAATGCCATATTAGTCTTACCGAGACGTTTCTTAGAATTTAAACACCATATCTGAGGGAAATGTTGATATTTATGAAAGGTTTGTCTCATATGAGCTGTAATTCTTGCCTTTACATTGTCTACATAGAACAAGTAAAGCCTATGTACAAGCTAGCTTAATTGTGAATAGCTTAGCTATTAGCAAGTATAGGTTTGGAGCCTATTTTCTTCTAATGTTTAAAATCACGGATTTTGCGAGTTACAGCTGTTGTCACCATGACAACAAGCATGAATAAGGGATTTTTTTTCCCACTTTAACATCCAGATTTTTTTCTTCAGCAGCTCTCAGCCAGTAGGTTAGCACAAAACCTGCTATACACACAAATTAAATATTGCCATGCTAATGCGCTCCATACCTTCAACACTCATTAAGTGGGCTATAAAGTAGGTTGTAAAACTGGCTATAAAATAGGCAACACATTTGGGCCCTGAAAGATTTCCAATTCACAAATCAGCGCACAAATAATGTAGGAAACGAGTCGCTGTATAATCGCAGCAATAAACCGAGTCTAAATAGTTTCTATCAAATACCAGACACACTGACGTCCCGTGAGGATATGATATGAAATGAAGAGTGTGTACATGACTCTGAGACTCGCCTAGCTAACTGTTCGCCCTGCACCTGACACATGGTTAAGTAAAGAATTAAACACTCGGGGGTGTGCAGTTAGAGGAAATTAATCAACTACGGTGTGGTGCGATGAAGCGGAGTTACTGTTACAGCCTCGAAGTTTTATTTTCCAATAACGGCACGACTGCTTATAAATCAACATGTGAAATATATACCGATGAGACAGGGATGGGAAAGGGGCATGATGGGGTGAGAGAGAGGGTGGGGCCGAATGGGACAAGAACAGGGCACAGTGGGACAGGAATTAAGCAGAACGGGACAGGGGTGGGGCAAAATGAGACAGGGATGGAGAGGGTGAGACAGGGATGGGGGCAGAATGGGACACAGATGGGGCAGAGTGGGACAGGGATGAAGCAGAGTAGGACAGGGACTGGGTGCTTTGGGACAGGGATGAGGTTGAATGGGACAGGAATTAAGCAGAATGGAACATAAATTAAGCAGACTGGGACAGGGATGGGCAAGGCAAGACAGTGATGGGGCAGATTGGGACAGGGATGGGCAAGGCGAGACAGTGATGGGGCAGATTGGGACAGGGATGGGCAGGGTGAGAGTGATGGGGCAGAATGGGACCGGGATGGGCAGGTTGAGACAGTGATGAAGCATAGTGGGACAGGGATGAGCCAGATTGTGATAAGGATGGGGCAGAGAGGGACAGGGATGAAGAAGTGTGGGAAAGGGATGGCACAAAGTGGAAGAGGGCCATGTCAAGGTGGGACAGAGAGGGAGGGCTAGGATTGGGGTGAGGATGGACCATAGAGGTGCAGGATAAGGCAGGTACAGGGTATCTGGAGCCATGATTGACGTACTCCTCAGTGTGCTTCCAGAGCATGCTCACAAATACAGAGCTCTGTAGAACGACTTCCCTAAAAAAAAAAAAAGTGTCACAATATTTGTGGTGAATTTTTCCACCTGCTCCGTTGCTTCATTCTCCTCAGCCTATGATCACTCGACTGACAGACGCAAATATTACACCTCACATGTATCAGTCTATTAGGAAAATTGTCATAGTGTCATAACCGCATCTACTGGAAGGAGTTTACCAGTAATTACATCCTGTTTGGCAAGCAGTCGGCAATTAGCTTAACCGTGTGACAGAGATGTTTTTCTCTCTCTTTGTGCTTTGATGGCACTCTTGCAATCAAGGATTTGTCACGGTTGTCATCATGAGGCGCAGCATGAATCCCAAAACGTTATTAACACATGAATAGACAGTTAACCCTGCTGACTGGCGCTCTCCGGATGAGTGTACTCGATCTGCTGCCAGATATTTCTAGAGAGTCGATGACTCTGAAAATATTAAGTGTAGCCCGTTAAACCTACGTTTATGTTAAAACAAGGGTCGTTGAGGAGATCTTAATGCACATGTTGGTTATATAACTCACAATGCAGGTGAGATATAGTTTTAAAAACGGACTTAAAAAGCAAAGAGCTTTTAAGAGTGCTGTTATTGGGATCATAGCAAAGGCATAAGATGGCCTGATTGTCAGAATCACACGTAACGGATACATCTGTACCATCTGCACAAAAACCTGTACCTCTCAAGGTAGAGCTTAACTCTGTAGTTAATTTGGAGGTCTGAATAATACAATAGCATGCAAATTCAGTATTCATTTATTTCTGAATACAAATCCCTTAGGACACGTGCTTTACTGTTTGTCAGTCAAGTTTGTTGGTTTATTTTTAATCTATTTTTGTGTGATATTCCCTCCCCCCAAGAGTTCCACACACTTCCCCTGAACGGTGAAAAGCAATAAATCCATTCAAATACCGGAATGTTTAGAAAAGCTTATCTACCTGTCTAGCTGTTAAAGCAGAATTCTCAAGTGAGGGCAGAAGACTCAGCCTCATATCAGGCTTCGAGGTATCAGCGCTGTCTGCTTTCGCTTTACTTGCTGTATTTTTCAGACTATAAGTCATGCTCTCTAAATCCTGTCTGCTTACAAAAAAAATAATAGTAATTGCATCACGTATTGGCGTGCATAAGTACTCACCCCCTCCTTAAACATTCCCACATTTGGTAGTTTTACAACTTGAAACTGAAATGGACTTAATTCAGATTAAGTCATCAGTCCACATAAAACAGCCCATAATATCAGTGTATGAACATAGTTTGCAAAAGACTTACAAATAAAAACCATTTGAGAGTTGTGATGACATAAGTATTCACCTCATCGCTGTACTCTGGTGCAGCCAATTTCCAACAGAAATCACATAATGGAGTATGTGTATAATGGATGTACAGTATATTGGATCTTTTCACACATCGACAATCAGGAAAGTTTTCCAACGATTATCCCGATGAACATAAATACTAACTGCTGCAGCACATCCTTAAATCTATACATGTATACTATTAAAACTGTACATACAGTACAGTGTCGTATCAGGAAGACCCACCAGACGGAGCATTACGTGTCCGAGGAGTAACGGAGATCAGTTAAATCTACAGGATCTGTTATATCTCTCCTAAACCTAACCTAATAAGTATGTAAAACACTTTTGTCATCCATCACCAAGCGAAAAACTAAAAGATCTGAGTTTTTAAAAACCAAAGCTTGCACAAACATGGACAAGTAATAAATTCCCCCCCCTCCCAAAATGTGCTTAAACACTGTAGTATATATACACTTCACAGTTTAAAGATCAAAATCAGTCATTGTATAAATCTTTTATATTTGCTCATTCTTGTGAAAGGTCGCTTACAATTCTGTACTTGACTAAATATTGAGCATATACACCATATATTATAAAGCAGCAAAGGGATCTGAATCTAGATAATCCTCACACTCATTAAAGTTGTAAACATGTTGCTTTAGATCAGGAGTTCTCAAACTTTTTGCAACCAGGGACCCCGTTAACTGATTAGACCCTCTGATTACAGATTTAATTAACATAATCCTGAGCTTTGCCCCCCCAAAGAACACACTGAACTTATTTATAGTCCTAGTTGTTTTGGAGTTATTGGGTTTTTGGATTAAACACAGACCCCCGGCTATACTTCATGAATCCCTGCGGGTCTCCAGACCCCACTTTAGCCAAGAGGCAGCAATCCAGCAAGTTAGTGACCAGGTAAGGTGGGTATTAATCAGTGAATCAAGGGGCTAAGTGTAACATCTTATACAATGCTACCACAACCATGCTTCACAGACTTGACTGAGAAACAGTGGCCAATAGAAGGCATCCACCAAAAGTCAATAAACAGGTAAGGGGGCAACGGTCAGAGAACCAAAACATGAAGGGTAAGTCCTAACATGATGCTACCATCGCCATGCTTCCCAGACCCTACTTCGAGAACCACTGGCCAAGGGGTGGGCATCCACCAAAAGACAGTGACCAGGTAAGCAGGGCATTAGTCGGCAAACCAGTGGAAATGCCCAACATGATTCTACCACCACCGTGACCCCAATTTAAATACCACTACTTTAGAAACCAGAAAATTCCGACTGCTGTCCCTAATGTACTTAGGGTTTATACAATCATTCTGAAATCAAATCATCAATGTTGTAACTGATAAATAACGAATATGAATGAATTACTTTATTACACATTCTCGGTTTCTGCAGTTGGAGATTTTGCTCCCGTTTCAAACCGTTCTGCATGTTTCACTTCTCATTTCAGCCACTCCCAAAACAATTTATGAAGTAATCATCAAGCTCTTGATTACTTGGCTCAGACACGCTGTAAGCAGAACACACTTAATAACGCAAAATGCCTCGTGTTCCCCGAGGGCGCCAGGTCGCCCCACTCTACTCCGGTATACGGGGAACTAATTCCAAACTGGGACACTTGTGCAGGAATGAGATGAGTGCTGGGGAAAACTTTTAACCAGAAAGGGAAGCTCTAATACACGCGCCTTGCGACGCAGAGAACTTCATTTACTGCAAGAGCAGGCTCATTTACAATCTCTGTGCATCAATATCTATTGTTCTCTGTTTCTGACTCTGGAAAATGAAAGAAGAGTGCAGCCGTGGGAAGCATCTCTAATTGATTCGTGGATGCTGCACTGCTGTTTTGACTCTATAGTGGTGAGAGAATGAGTTCGTCTGTCTGGCGCGTCAAACTTTCCTGAAGTTGAACCTCCTACGTGAATCTTTACATGCTCAAATGGCCCTGTTTCCCACCTGCAAATCGTAATTACGAAACAGCTACGGCCCATATTTGCTAGCTACATTTAGTTCCCAAACGCACTGAGGACTCTACCAGTAATCTTAGTACTGTGAGTGGATTTGGGGTACTCGTGTCCAATTATGAACGAACTCAGACTTAGCATGTACTCGGGTAAATCCCCTTTATTTGTGGGCGGCTGTGGCTCAGGTGGTAAAGCGGGTAGTCCACTAATCGTAGGGTTGGCGGTTCGATCCCCAGCCCACATCCCAAAGTGTCCTTGGGCAAGACACTAAACCCCAAGTTGCTCCCGATGGCAGGGGTGTGAATGGGTGAGTAGTGTAAAGCGTTTTGCAAAACCACTAAGGTTAAAAGGCGCTATATAAGCGCAGACATTTACCGTTAATATATACGTGTGATTTGAAGCTGCACTGCACATAGAGCTGCTGTTATAGAATTAAAACACCTTCTGACCAATCAGAAACCAGAATTCACTGTGATACGGCAAAAATATCATACCGTGATTCCTTATAGATATCGTTATAATACAAATACTGTACATCACAATGTTTAGCTTAGCTGAAGTTTTGCTAACAAAGCACCGATGATATTTATTCAATATTCACCAAAAAACTAAATACAAAAATGAAATTTACTATCCAATCAGTTACAAGAGAGTCATATGGGAAATATGATGATCATACAGTAATATCGATATTGTGATTAAAATATTCTAGACGTTTCTATTCTTTTGTTGTCGCTATATCTTTTTTTTTATATAATTTTTTTTTATACATAAACTCAGGAAGAAGCTGATTCAATGCAAAAATTTTCTGATTTAAAAAAATCCTATTTTTTGATGGTAAATAATTTGTTTTTTTACTTAAAAAGTATCAAACTCGTATTTCCTACTTAAAATTAAAAAAAAAAAAAAAAAAAAAAAAATCATAAATGCAACACTTGCAGTTTGTTAGCAAACAATATTGTTTATTGCAATATTTTTTTTAAATATCCGTGTGATATTTTGATCGTATTACTGACTTTTGGTGGAACTTTTTGGTCATATACATTAATATTAATATTGTGAAAAAGTGTCGATACACAATCTACTGTATTTTCTAGAATATCGTGCGTATTGAATAAAGGCAGCTGATTTGATGCTAAAACTTTGTATTGAAACTCTATCTTTATTTTTTCCCCCCACATACTGTATATTGAATTAAACACTCCTGCTTTATAGGCACTTTCTTAGCAAACCTACATATACTATCATAATACATATCGTCTTAAAATATCGTGATAGGATCTCTATGATATCATATCGCCCACCAATACAGGAAAAATGTATCCTGTATTAATACATGATGATATCGATATTTTGTTAGATCTTCCAGCATCTGAACTATACAAGTGCCATAAATGTCAAATATGTTTAGTCTGTGCCTTACTTTACTTTGTCTTACAGGTAGCTGGGGATTTTAACTCATCGAAACCAGTTCACAGCTCCAGTTTTGGTGTTGGCCTACTTGTTTGATTCTCATCGGCGTGTGAAATTAAAATGTTCTTCAGGCGAGAGGACTGGAACGTCATTTGGAGCATTTCGTTTCATGTGCTTTTTTATAGGTGTTTCTCTTGTAGGTATCTGGGCAGTAAGTGGTGACTCAAACACAATGTGGTGTGCGTTTAACAAAGGAGCGAGAGAAGAGGTTAAAAAAGAAAAAAAAGAAAAAGAAAGGCAGTGTGTGTGGGGGTGTGTTCGTGTAGGTTTGAGTGTTCGATGTGGACGCTGACATTTAAGCTGAGCGTAGAGCCATCCATCATTTCGCTCGGGTGTAATTCCTCAGCCTCTTCATTAAGTTTTATTCCTGGCTGATTTATTTATTTTGTGCTACGAATCGTCCTGTGCTTCGTATCGAAGTTCATGTGTTGGTTGAAAAATCATTCAAGCAAAGCGCAGCCATCTATACATAAGCGATAACCGTAGACGAGACTATTCCAACACCTCGAGAACGGCAGGAGTTATCCGATTCAGTCGGCGCCCGAATGCCCCGAGGTCCCCAAGCTGTAGATCTATACGCAGTGTCTCGTTTTTTTTTGTTTTTTCCTGTGGGTGGAGGTACTGCGAGATGCACATCGACTCTAATCACCGCCTCTCAGTCTGGAGCTCCCATGAGCTTGGCTGAGATCGTTTAGAGCTCACGTCCCAGCCCTCGCTCACAGGCTCGGCCATCTGAACGCGCCCGATGCTTCAGGCTATTCGCTGCAGCTGGCCAGGTGTTAAGTGGCTCCACCGGGACTCCTGAGTGGCACAACACTTTAACAAGTAAATACCAAGTCACCAGAGATCCGAGCTCACCAACGCCGACTTCTACATGATTTACAACACTGAAATTATTTAGATAGATACAGGAGTGAGAATATTGGGAAGGTTAGAGGAAAAATTTGAAATCATTCAACAAATTCACTTTCACAATCATGACGCTGTGGAGGATTCAGTAGCCTGGGTGTCTGGTGCCGCAGTAGGCTAGCGTTTTTTTTAAAATCACCGTTTCTTTCTTCTTTTATTAGTAAAAGTAAAAAACCTCACTCACTACTGAGTTTTTTGTGATGCGTATATTTAAACAACATGCACTATAAGCAGTCAAACTATAGCATGAGCTACTCGTTCTGAATCCCACCAGCTGGGCCTCAGGTATTAAGCAGGATATAAACTGATGTATTTGTCAATCATCTGTACAGGAAATTTGGTATTCATGAAAATCCTGTAATTTCAGTAGTCCAGTGTCTTAACCACTGAGCTACCACTGCCCGCATTACGTCGTTTCTCATTCTCACACAGTGCAAGGCTGGAGCCTGAAATCGGGAGCAACTTGGGGTTTGGTGTCTTGCTCAAGGACACTTCGGCATGTGGAACCCGCTCTACCGCCTGAGCCACAGCCGCCCCGAGTTCCCTGGGATGGGCTCCAGACTCCCCTGTGACACTGTGTAGGGAAAGCGGTATAGAAAATGGATGGATGGATTTGCTACTCTAAATTACCTCTAGGTATGTATGAGTGTGTGAATGTGTGTGTGTCCTGCGATAAACTGTTCCCATCCAGGGTGTATTCCTGCCTCACGCTCGGTGTTCCCAGGAGTGGCTCTGGATCTACCACGACCCTGACCAGCATAAAGTGTTTACTGAGGATGAATGAATGAATGAATTATGTAAGGCTGAAATAAATATTAGATTATTTTTTTTTTGTTCAAAAAAGAAAAAAGAAAAAGAAAAAAAAGAAACAGTGTTTATACAGAACCCCTTTGTTCCAAAAGCGTAGTATTAAATCAAGCTATAGTCAAGTTATATCGGAACAAACGTTGTCGTGATTTTAACTAATATTTCCTGGCAAACATGCACATAACACTTAGAGATCATACATCATAATTTGACTTCAATCATCAGCCTTACTGTAAATGAAAACTTGTCCTCAGTGCGTTTCCTGACCCTGGGTTTTACTGGTATTGTGTTTTGGATTAAATTTCCCTACCTCCACAGTAATCTGCAGTAATTACTGACACATCAGAAGCCCACAATCCTTTCCCAACCCCCCCAATCTGGCCCTGGACGAGAGACGTCAAATTAAATGCCAGTTTGGCCCTCGCCAAAGGTTACCCTGTCGGCTCGTCTTAATTGGAGCCGTTCTCGGGATCCGCAATGCCGTTTTGTTTCCCATCTCACAGCTGGACCTCGGCGCTCTCTGTGCCTGATTCAAAGAGACAGATTGGCATTCTCTCTTGACACAAATGAGCAGACAATACCCCCGGCATACGTAATTCCTGGCACAAATCGTCTGCGAAATAGACGAATCAGAAATGTATTCTCCGCTTTGTGCTGGAGGTTCGTCATTCCTGCTGGGTTTGATGTAGAGGCATATAAAGTCATAGTGAAACCTCGAATTATGGCTGTGCTGATAAAATGGGTGAGAAAGCCAACAGAGTAGGTGTTTAAGCTTCCTTTATATATATATATTTTTTTTATATATATACACACACCGTTAATGACGGAACCGTTAATGACGGAAATAAATAAATCAGCGCGATAAGTGTGCAAAAATAATAATATTGTGCATCATTACAGGATTTAAGGATATAATAGTTCTTAAAATGGACTTGTATGGACAGCTCGGCTGAAACTTGATTCTGAAACTTAGAGCGCACAGCATGGAAGCTCATGTCCATCAACCGAGACCTCTTTATAGTTTAAAGCATAGCCTTAGCTAAGTGTATGGCAGCATTTGGAAGGTTTTTACAGCTAATAATGACACGGAAGATGAAAGACATGGAAGTTCAACTCCAGATCACAATCCGGAATGCCACAGTGCAAGGACATTATCTACTGTTTCTGTTTTAAAGGATAAAAAATAAAAAAATAAAAATAACCACAGGATGAATTCTATTGGCAAAAAAAAAACAAAAACAAAAAAAAACCCCAAAACAGTCTTACACACACACACTTCATAAGTGTTAACATTCTATTTGCGCATAAAATTATTCTTATTGTGTGGTTTTTTTTTTTTTTTTTTTTTTAAAGTCTTTTCCAAGTCTTACACAGTGCATAGTTGACAGTAGAATTGGCATCATTGATTCTAAAAAAATCATTTACGACTAACAAAAGTGAACGTTCCTGCTTCCTCTACTGTCTGCCTCATTGTTTTCTCCACCATTCCAACCAGTCCACATTCCCACAATAATGACTAATAAATGATTTAGTCCACTAGTCCATGCAGCCCTGAGTGTGCACTCCTGTTAATGGTGATGTTTGAAATTAGAAGGTAACTTGATTCAGTATAGATCTGCCTTGCTGTCTTAACGGTCAGTGGTTTCGAAGGCAGAGTATTGATACCTATGAAAGTTCCTGTAAAGAATCTGGCTTCAAAAGCAGCATGACATTGCTAAAATACTAACATATTCTAACGGTCACTGTTCCCAAAGGTTTGTTTAGGCTTAATGGAATAAAGTACTGTGTTTTAGCTGTTGATGTTTAGCTGAACTGACGCAGGGTGAGGAACATTCAATGCAAAAAATTCAATTTGGAAATGGTGAAGACATGATGGAAAACCATCAGTGCATCCAGAAACTATACAGTGCATCCGGAAAGTATTCACAGCGCTTCAAATTTTTCCACATTTCATGTCATGTTACATCCTTATTCCAAAATGGATTAAATTCATTATTTTCCTCAAAATTCTACAAACAATACCCCATAATGACAACGTGAAA
>JANDJT010000199.1:28842692-28860290 GCA_024331685.1 Stegophilus panzeri | reverse complement strand
GGGGGGGGGGACACCTTGCGGTTCAGGGCTTCAATAAACATTCTACGGAGGATTTACATCTTCCACATGGCAGTATGTGCACATTTGCAAGACTTAATTTCATCATGTTTGTACTGTTTGTATTAGATATTCACCACACATTCACACCTGTAAACACCGATACTGTTTGATTATTTTATGTTCATACTGCATCTGCTCTTCTCTTCTATGTTACACGATATGTGCTTGTGACCAGTTTCAGGTTTAGTTCGACCCTCCCTGGAGTCTCAGGAACGACATGCAGGAGCTCAGAAAAATCAACCTAAGCAAGCGCGTAACTCAACTCTGAATACGTGAAACTTTCCCCATGTAAATATTGATAGAACCTTTGGACTCAAGTTGCACGCTCTGAACATGGCTCTTTGATTTTTCGGCACCACTAAGATGGAGGTGTTATTAACGAAAAGAGGTTTTTAGCTCGATGAGCTTCAAGTCCTGCGGAGTAGAAGGAGGATTCATTCACAGGGCATTAATGCATGAAGATGGACTCCTGAAGAGTTCCTGGCACGCTGGAAAACTGCTCATCGAAGCTATACTCCGAATGCCGAGGCATCTGTTCGAGACTGACAGGACTCTTTAGACACGCCGAGTGTTTCTGTGCATGATTGATTGGCTTGCCATCTCGATGAAATCAATACAGACAAGCTAAATTTCAAACAAGGAGAAATATGCTCACTGATGCACGCAGAAATCAAACGGATTACTTCGTCAGGTGGATTGCTGCTCGTCGCACGGGCCCGATAGTGCTTTTTATGGTGATGGATGAGCTTTAGATAGGCATCACACGTTGGTACGCTGCAAGGGCAGTTGACGACGTAGGAGTTCATTTATCGCGTGACGTTTGCCCAAGTCACATGGCACAGGCACCACACTTCCATATTTACTCGATTTAATCAGGTAGGCTAAAGCGTCTGGACCATTTTCAGGATTTGCATCAAGTTTAACTATGTACTAATGTCTATTTTTAATGAATAAAAATTCTGAGATTGGCTTTTTCTCCCTATTCACCAAGTTCCTTAGTGGTTCCTTGCAGATTGATCAATGCCATTACTTTATCAATTTTAAGTGTTGCGTGTTAATGGAGCTGGAGGTCATTTTCACATTGTGTTTAGATGCCTGGATGTACACAGAAAGCTTCTTCAGGGGGATTTTGATTTGAGTTCTAAAATGGGCTTTTGTGGAAGAGTTGTATGGGCATATTCGTTCTTTCATCTTCAGTAACTCCTTCAGGGTTACGGTGGATCTGGAGCCTATCACACAAACACTGAGTGTGTGGCAGTATTACACCATGAATGGGACACCAGTTACCACAGACGCACATTCACACGCAATCACTAATCCACCTACTGGCATGTTCGGTATGTGGGAATTGACCAGAGAACCAGAATCTCAACAACACTCTCTGAACCTTTTCACTCAGCTTTCTGTCCTTCATTGTACCGAGCATGCTCTTCTAAGAGTCATTAATGATCTCCATTCTTCTGATGCCTTCTTTCTTCTTATTTTGTTAGATCTCAGTGCAGATTTGGACACTTTTTGACATTCTGCATTTCCTTGATCAGTATTTCGTGGCCTGACCCATGTTTGGTTTGCGCCTCACCTTTAAGATAGGCACGACTTTATAACTACTGGTAAAAACAACCTGCGTCCGTCCTTGGTCGCCTTCTTTTAACCATATTTCCCTTAGCCAGATCGTTCACAAAAGACGGTCTTAGCTTCCAGTGCTATGCAGATGACACTCGCATTTATCTCAGTTCACCAAGATTCACCACAGCTCTTCCTCCCACCTCTTTATAATGCTAAATCATGGATGGACACCAATGTTTTTAACCATGACCAACCAGAAATCTTACTCGTCTCCACGAAAACTCCAGAAGTCTTAGTTGCTATTGATGGCGTGTTCGTTAAACCCTCTACAAATGTTCATAAATCAAGACAATCTTTAAAAAAAACAAACAAAAAAAAACATATATTTGAGGTCAAGATCAGGTCATACATGAAAATCAACACTGCCTGAATTTGACAACGGTTAGTTTGAAAGATGTTGAAACCCTGGTTCATGCTTTAAGAATCTCACATTTAGACTCGGGTCACGTCATCTCAAGTGGTCCAATAATTGCAAAGTAGATTGCTTGACTGTTTTTTATTTTTTTGAGTGATTACTTCTATGTATCGGCATTGCAAAACCACCATTAAAAAAAATTATTATTATTATTTTACTCGGTTTAACTACAACGACTACCTTTCTGTCATGGCACACAAATTTCTGTTATACAGCTGTTTACGGAAAGCTCGACATCTCGGATCAGGATGGTCCTAGCTCCTTGGAACAAAAACTGACCTTTAGAGCACATTACAAGGTACATGACCAAATATAAACATTTTGCACATTCATGTTCCTTAAACTTAGAACTCCAGTCCAAATGTAATACTCAATATTGCTCACAGTTCCACATTGTGGGTCAATTTATAATGGGTAGGGTTCGAGTCTCAGTCTTAAATTTTTTAGGGAGTACCTAGGTAAGTATATAGTGCGTGTTCAGAACATTTCAGGTCTGAGACTTATTTTTTTATGTGGGCAAGAATGTGTAATTCCTTAAAAAAAAAAAAATTATATAGTTTATATATAAATAAATATATATATAGTTTTTTATTCACTTTACTCTGGTGGGGGACCAGATACGAACCTGAAATTTTCACAGAAACAAGTGTGATAAAAGCTGAGCTGTAGACATATACTGCTTTTATCAACATATAAACAACCCCATAGCTCTCAGGTCCACCAGTTCTGGTTTGCTGGTAGTGCCAAAAGAACAGAGTGACATCGATATGGGGGGGGGGGAGATGGGGCAGATCCTTTAGTGCCATAGTCCCCAAACTCTGGAATGCCATTTTGATGTTTACTGTACATGTGTACAGCAATATTCAATGTTAGAAAGGTGCTATATACATGGAACTTATTATTATTATTATTATTATTATTACTACTACTACTACTACTACATGTCGGTCACCATTACAATGCATTGTTGATTTTGATAAAGTGAAAATGACTCAAATGGACCATGTACAATACAAAATTAAGCAGATTGTAAACACAGATGACATAAGGAGTAAATATATAAAGGATAAAAGATTTTTTTTTTTTTTAAAGGAAGCATTTTGGAAGCACACACTCCGCACAAAACAAGAATGAAAATAACCAATTTCCAGCATCTCACCTTGAACTCCTCCAGTATTTTGTACGTCTTGCTCCTGTACTCGCAAAAGTTCTTGAGCTCCTTGCACTCGGGGCAGCAGCCGTTGTGCTCCACCTTGGTGCACTTGGGGTGGATTTTGGGGCACTCGGGCTGGTCGCACACGGGTCCATCCTCGGTGCATACACACGGGCAGTTCGAATGGCCGGGGAAGAAGCGCTCGCCGAGCTTGTAGACGAAGCCGCTGTCGTCCACGCAGCCTTTTCCACGGTAGTCGTCGAACAGCACGTCGTTGGTGTTGTGTTCGGCCTCGTCGGCTGCGTAGTCCTCGGGAACGAGGGAGGCTGAAGACACGGAGGCGGTCAGGGCGAGCAGGAGCATGCAGCTCACTCCCAGGAGACGGCCCATCCTGCGCCACGCCAGGCCTGGAGCAGAGGGGATCGGTTCTTTATTCCACATCCAGAACATTCTGGATGTCCTATAACATGACGTTTAGTCTAACGCAGGAGTGTGCAATCTTATCCGGAAAGGTCCGGTGTGGGTGCAGGTTTTCATTCCAACCAAGCAGGAGGAAAACCTGATTCCACCTGTTTAATCAGTTGATCTAGTCTTTCAATAGACTCGGGTGTGGCTTCTGCTTGGTTGGAATGAAAACCTGCACCCACACCGGACCTTTCCAGATAAGATCGGACACCCCTGGTCTAACGTAATAATTATGAGCCTAACTGTAGATTTTCTGGTCGATGTAACACGTAGAATATTGTACCTACAGTAATATATAAGACGCAAGTTGTCCTAACTCGTTACGCTGGAAAGTTACAAGGCTTAATGTAAAAAAAACGCTTGAGCATTCTAAGTGTTTCTCCCATGTCTTACAACTCTATGAAAACCCAACAAATCCAAACAATAATGTGATGTCAATCAGTGAGGTTACTGTTACCACCCTGAAGTTGATTATTTTCCAACAACAACACGTCCTCAATCGTTTTATTCCTCTTATACAACAGCAATTGGCCAACAATACCGATACTTTAGGTCTCCAACACCCAAGTACTGGATGTTCTTTCCTGTTCCATCTACCAGTTAATGTCATGTGGTGTCTGAAGGGGCTAATATCGTATTCACACTACAGAGGTCACGCTCAGGTCATTTTAATGTCATACAAACAAGGCGAACATAGTTAAAATGAATGTTGTGGAACGCTATTGGAGCTATAAACAGTAATTCCCTCACTGTCTCTCCTTTTTCTCTCTCTCTAAGTTAATAAACAACTCAACGAGTATACGTCATCTTATATGTCGAATAACATTTTTAATCAGTTTATTATTAGTCTTAGATGATATTGAGCATCCGCTGTACAAGTCCCTGCGGATGAGTTGTTACTATAGAAACCATAACGTATCAGAACGACTTGTGATTAGCAGTTGGACCTTCTGACCAATCAGAGTAGTGTAAAATGTGATCTTCAACATGCGACATGAATTAAATATCCGTACTTTGTTCCGTTCAGCAAGAGACCGATTAAGTAGCGGACATACGTCTCAGAAAATAGTTCCTCATTTTAGATAAGCTTCAGGGAGCATCGAGTGTCCTGGGTTAATATCGTAAGCTATGATAGAAGGTGAGGTGATTATCATGGCAAGAAAATATTCTAACAGAATCAAAACTCAAAATAAATAGAAAGAAATGGGATTGTGACACCCCTGCTGCTTATTTTGGTTTTGCATATTCATGAGCATGAGATTAGCATAAGGCTTACGTTTTTTTTTTTTCTTCTTCTAAAAAAAAATGTAATAAAAAAAATCTATTTTTCATACAGCCCAAATTATTTTGGAGTCAATAACAAAGTGTAACCCAAATACACGACTCTCACAGTGCACTATAAAATGCTTAAAAGCAAATAAATAAAAATATGATTTTACAGTACAGTTACATTGTCCATGCTGTCTATGAAAAGGTCACATAAACTATCAGATTTATAATATCTATAATATCTATAATCCTCCTGAATATGAAGCTAAATGAGGAGAGAGCTGCTGCGCTCACCATGAATAATGGGTTTATTTTCTCTCGGTGGGAGAGACGGGGAGAGAGAGAGAGAGAGAGAGAGAGAGAGAGAGAGAGAGAGAGAGAGAGAGACAAGGATAGAGGGTGTGAGAAAATGGTGATCGAGAGAGAGGAGGAGAGAAAGGGAGAGAAAAAGAGAGTGCTAAGGTGAGAAATAAAGAGTTGTTGAGACAGAGGGAGATACCAAGATACAATGATGGAGAGAGAGAGAGAAAGAGAGAGAAGAGGGATGCAAAGATAGAGAGACAGTAAGACATAAAATGGGAGAAAAAGATGGAGACAAAAGTTAGAAAAACAGAAAGAGGATAGAGACCTTGTACAGGGTAACAGAGGAAGATGGAAAGGGAAAGATCAAAAAAGAAGGGATGATGGAGGCTGGGAAAGAGAGTGATTGAGAAACTGGGAGATAGAGAGGTTGCGATGTGAACTTAGAGCTAGTGAGACAGATGGGGAAATGGAGAGATTCAGAAAGGAATGGAGAAGCGAGAGAAATCAAGAGATGAAGACAGAGGTTGAGGAAGAGAGAGAGGTAGAGATGTGAATTCAAAAGGGATATGGTGAAAGAGGGATTTTAGGATGGAGAGAGAGAGAGGGAGAGAATGAGAAGGAAAGAGCAAGAGAGAAAAGACAGACTGAGAAATTAAAAAGAAGGAGAGAAGGCAAGACAGAGGAAGATGTCAGGAGAGGGATTAGAAGGATGGAGATGGCGAGATGACAAGAAAGTGAGAGAATAAGAGATAGACAGAATGGTGAAGAAAAAGTGAAAAATGAAGACTGAAGGGAGGTTGAAAGAGAAATATAAAGAAAGAGAGGGAGAGATGGAGAGATGAAAGAAAGGGAGATGGACAGTGATAAATGATGAAATCAAGAGAGGAAGACAGACAGATAGAAAGGGTGGAAAAAAGCAAGAGATGTAAAGAAAAATAGAGGTGGAGATAATTGACAGGACAGAGAGAGAAAGAGAGATGAGGAAGGGGTGAAATCAGGAGAAGAAGATGGAGAGATATGGTTAAAGAGAAGACAAGAAAAATAGCGAGATCAAAAAAAATAAATGGACATGGAGACCCTGAGAAAGAGTGAGAGAGAAGGAGAGCAATCAAGAGCGGAAGATGTGAAATCAAGGGAGAGGGACTATCCCTTATATCAAAGAGAATGCCAGAGAGATGGAGTGATTACGAGAGAAACAGGGAGGGAAAAGGGATAAAGAGTGAGGTGGAGGGAGAGATTGAAAGATGAGAGAGAGAGAGAACAAGAAGAAGGAAAGAGATTAAGAAAGAGAGAACTTAAAAGAGAGAAGGGGTGAACTAGAGATGAAAAAAGAAGGATGGTGACAGGAAGAAAAAGAGAAAGTGGGGTGAACAGAGGTGTAGATGGTGAGAGAGAGAAAGATAGATGGAGAAGGAGATGGAGAGAGAAAAAGACAGAAAAAGAGGAGGGATCAACAGAAGACTAGATGAGAGAGAGAGATCGAGAAAGCAGATGGAATAAAGAAGGAGACAGAAAGAAATTGAGACAAAGAAAGAGAAACAGAAAGACAGGAAAGAGAAAGACAGAGGGTGAGTGACAGAAAGACAAAGATGGAGAGAAGGAAAGGAAGATGGATAGAGACAAAGAGGAAGAGACGAGAAAAGACAGACAGAGAAAGAAAGAGAGAGAGACTGAAAGGCGAGCGAGGAGATTAAAAAAGAATGAGGGCAAGAATGTGAAGAAAAGAACTGGAGAGAGACGACAAGAGAGACTGAAGAGAAGGTGGGATCAGGAGTAGATATCAAGAGCGAAAGACAGAGAGAGATAAAGAGAGAGTGCAGATTCGGGGAGGCACACTGGGAGACCCCTATCGAGAAATGGAGAGATGAAGGGTAGTGAAAGATAGAGGAAGAATTGAAGACAGAGACGAAAAGAGGGAGAGGAGAAGGCAGCGTCAGAGAGAGAGAGAGAGAGAGAGAGATATGGAGAGATTAAGAAGGATAGAAAGACAGAAAGATGGAGAGAAACGCATGAAATTAAAAATGCATGCAAAGAACTGGAGACACAGAAGACAAGGAAGAGTCTGAAAAGAAGGCGGGATTAGGAGACGTGAGACAGGAGTAGATATCAAGAGCGAAAGACAGAGAGAGAGAGGGACAGAAGAGAGGCGAGGCGGCAGAGTGGGAGAGAGATACTGAGAAATTGGGCAGATGAAGGAGGAGAGGGAGAGGCGAAGAGATGGAGGGAGAGATGAGAAGAAGAGAGACCGCGAGCACCGCGGTGTCTCGCAGCTTTGCGCATGTA
Organism: Stegophilus panzeri; assembly: GCA_024331685.1. Lineage (NCBI taxonomy): Eukaryota > Metazoa > Chordata > Actinopteri > Siluriformes > Trichomycteridae > Stegophilus > Stegophilus panzeri. Next base: position 28,852,716 of record JANDJT010000199.1, on the reverse strand, counting down.
CTGCGCAGCAACATGTTGCTAGAGGATCACACACACACCGCAGCCAGAAATGTGTGCGAGTGTGTGTGTGTGAGAGAGAGAGAGAGAGAGAGAGAGAGAGAGAGAGAGAGCGCGCGAGAGAAAAATGTGTGAAATAATTCTCTCTGAACTCCAGCAGCTCGCGGAAAAAAAATAAAAATAAATAAACCACCGTACCGCTGGAGAGGATCTGAGAAATAATCCGCGCAATGAACTTCAGCATCTATAACACCACCCGAACACATCTGGACACATCTGTTCAGCATTTCTAATAACAATAAACATAACACAGCGCGTCATCGCAGCACGGAAATTTCCGCCAGTGTTTAACTTCGGTTTCGTTTTTTTTTCTCCCCCCCAACAGTCGGGTTGAAAAATGTGAATTATCAAAATTCTATTTAAAATAAATAAATAAATAAAATAAAAAAGATTTATTGTTCTAATATTTTATTAGGATAAAAAAAAAAAAAAAAAAAAAAACTCACCAGGTTGAGCTGTCTGCTTCCACTTTGTCGGAAACACCTTCCTGATGCTCCTCAGTGGAGTTTCAAAGAAAATCCAAATACAGAAATAATCCGTCTTGGATTTCCCCCCTCCAAAAAAATATATATAAATAAATTTAAAAAAAAAAAGAGGAAAAAAAAAAAAAAAAAAAAAATCAGGAAGGATTAGTGCTCATGCTCCATGTAGCCGGTTCAAATCGACCTGGATGATGATGAGGAGGATGAAAGATCCACGAACACGTTTCGCGTAAACATTATTCCTCCTTTCTGTCTTCATATCGCAGAGAGAGAGAGAGTGTGAGAGCGAGAAATACGAATAAAAAACCCAAAAAAGATCCAGAATAAAGCGCGCGTGCGTGTGTGTATATTTATAATAAAAAAAAAAATTTTTAAAAAAAAGAAAAAAAATTAGATGTCAGACTTCCCTGTGGTGTTTTCCGATTAGCTCGCCATCCATCTGCGGAATTTCAATCACCTTCTTCCCAGAAAAGGAGAAAGGTCTCATATCTACCGCTTTGGGCCGGGCTGTGGGGTTTAAAATAAAGATCCCGCACTCGGAAAGTGGATGCAGTCATTACGCTTCCTCTGAGCAGAAATAAGAGAGAAAGTTGGACGTGCAGTGGAGATGCCCGGCGCAGCGCTCAGACACCGTGCTGATGATGGAGAGCTTCATCTCATCACTCTGTGCTTCAGTTCAGCACCGTAGCACAACACCATGGGTTGCCAGATTGGGTCAAAAGACACAAACTTGTTTAAGTGCTGCTTCAAACCCTATTCAGACGACATGGGAATCTGTTTATGTGTCACGTCAGGACTACGACATACATACATACATACATACATACATACATGTCTGTAATTCACATGGATTCATCCGTTTTCCATACTGCTTATCCTACACATGGTCATGGGGGCCCCGGACCCTCTCTCAGAGAACAAGGCAGGGGGCCAACCCATCGCAGGACACAATCACACACACTATGTACAATTTAGAGATACCAATCAGCATACAATACACGTCCTTGGACTGGGGGAGGAAACCGGAGGAAAGCCCCGAAGCAAGTGGAGGGCCTACATGCAAAATCCACGCACACGGCACAGAGGCAGGACTCGAACCCCCAAACCCGGGGTCATAATACACTATAATACTATAATACAAACCAATTGTTTTGTCCTTTATTCTGAATGATTGTTATTTTGAGGGGGTGTGGCCACTCAAAAGCTGCTCTCGATCCTAACATGTACAGTATGTAGCTACTCTAAGCTATACACATAGCTGTGCTAGAAGCTCAATAACTCAACCCCAAACCTCCAGTTTCTCCCACACTTCTTCCGGTACTACTTTATTGCTCTGCAATTGAAGTTTGACTTGGTTTCGAATCGGAAAAGACTTTTCGGAGCGTCTTTATACTGAAGAAAACCCCCTTTACCACAGGATATAATGCACTCTACCATGTCAACATGTCAATTCAGACTAGATATATGGTACTACTACCTGGAGTTGTTCATGTTTACACATTCTGACTTATATACGATGAGGATCCTCTCAATTCCACTGTTTCCTTCCATGCCGTGTCCCTCGTTGCACTGTGACGAGAAATTAAAAATGCCACGATTCAACAAAGTGCCGTTCTTTTAATCCCGACACCATGTTTCACCATCACCGTAATCGCAGCTGCTCCATAAGTTCATCCTCATCCTATTCTGCCCTCCTTTCTCACACTGCGAGAAATTTGATGTCGGCTGTCTTTGGTCACAACAGCACTGCTAGTGAGGCACTATGTATAGAGGAATTTATAGGCTAGATTTATACACGCCACTGTGTGAAAAATATCAGCACAAATCTAGGGGGCGTGTCACTGCGTAATCACCTGACATGACTGTCACGGATAGGACGAATGAAGCAACAAGTACAGTCCGGGCTAAAAAGAAAATCAGCCCCAGCCTCGTTTCTCAGTTCTTCCTTCCGTTCGGAGTATTTTCCTTACGAACTTTCTCTGTGATCTTGGTGCTTCGTTCCACAGAAACGTACAATAATCCGCTTTAATATATTTGTTAACATTAAATAATTTCATATAATCTCAAAATGTACCCTTATACTGTAGGTTTGATTTTGGCACTTAGCCCAGCTAGCCCATTTACACCAGCTGTACCTGATCCCAAACGATGTCTACGTATTAGAAAGTTTTACATCCACGTTAGCATTTTTAATGGGGGAAAAAGAAAAAAAAAAATAGAATTCAGTCCACATTAAATCACAGAGGAAATTAGCGAACAAGTATGTGCAGATTGCATTGCACAGCAAAGATGGATTACAAAAAAATAAACTATCTGTAAGGTCGTAAGATCTCCGAGATCATGGCGTGTCTTGCTTGGAGAATTTTTTTTATTTGTTATTATTATTATACATGGTTGAGTCCAATAATCCAACAGAAAGCATGAAATTGTTCTGTACAATTGTCTTTCGCAGTGATGTTTGTTGGTAAATGAGGCCTTTTAGTGTTTTTATCTTTGGAAAATCTCTGGAAATTTTGAAAAGTTGCAAGCTCCACCGAATTTTGCGGCGTTTCCTTGATTTCGCGAAATCCTGAAGGGACTGACTTTAGGTCTTCCCTTGGGGATTTTTTTTTTTTTTTTTTCCTAAAAAGACTAAAAAGGAAAAAAAAAAAATATATGTATATTAATTAAACAGAATAAAAAGAAATAAAGTTTTTATTTTGAATGGAAAGCCTGAATGGAGAAAAGCGTGCATGCTGAAATATGCTTCTCGACAGAAAAAAAAAAAAGAAGACACTTGTACAGTTTATCGTGACGGTTGATTTCCATCCGTGTGATTAATTACTGACCGTTTATTCTCCCTGTACTGATGTGAATGTTTGTTGTTTAATATTTCATTTGTTGAAAAATAAATTTCTATAAACTCCTTCAGTTGTAGGAAGAAGCAACAGCAGTGTGAAATCTGGCAACCCGGCCAACAGTTCAGCCTGAACGAGGGCGTCTTTCCTGTCTTTGGGAAACCACCGAACACACAGCTACAGAAGCGCATACTCTGCTGGAAACTTGTACTTGTGCACTATTTACCTCAATGTTGCTGTGTGGCTGAAGAACAAAACAAAACAAAACAAAACAAAAAAAAGGATGGAAACCCATAATACATGGATACAATTAAAAAGCCATGATCAATCAGTTTGAACATGTCCAATGAGGAAAAGCAGAGAAATTAAAAGAAGTTTATTTAGAGAGGGCAGCCCAGAGGGCCACTGCGTTACTGCATTTGGAGGAAATGTGAGGTCGATTTTATGGAGCAGGGGATAATAGTAGAGGAGATAATTGGAAAAAAAATATAGACTAAGGTGTGATGTAAAATGGGTCTTTGAATGAGGCAATGAACAACCTAGATCCGGGATCGAATTATTTCATTTACATTTATTCATTTTACAGACAGTTTTATTTGAAAGACTTTTCAATGCAAGTGTCTAGCAGCTGCAGTGATGCAAGTATTGCAGATCCAAGGATCTACCAAGGAATTAAAGGCAAGGAAAAGAACCACTGAACAACTAGATTAAGTAATGCTACACAGGAGAGTTAGAAAAATTGGTCAAAAACCCAGCAGTCCAGCAATGATGCCTAATCATTCTTCATTAATTGCTCTTCAGTTATCCTGGTCAGGGTCGCAATGGATCTGGAAGCTATTCCAGGAATACTGGGCACAAGCTGGGAATACATCCTGGATGGATGTACCTCAAGTATCCGTGCTTGATCCTCTCCTCTTCCAACCGTACTCCACAGTGTTGGGCTCAGCCATCACGATTCACAAGATTTTCTCTACTCCCTGCTATTCAGTCTACCCATTCTTCAGTCCAGAGAACACCACACAATCGTTGTCCCCAAGGTTCCTTGATGGTAGTGGTGCTAAAGAACCAAGTTTGACACTGGTATTGTTTTAGACTGATGGAATTGCCAGGATGACACGAAGCTCAGTTTAAGGTGGAGGTGGTGATCTGTAAGGTAAAATGCTAAAACTGAGGTGTGCTCTGGGCTGAACAGAGAGAGCTGGAATGCAGATACTTGAGGTACATCAGGCACAAGCGGATGTTACTGGGATTCTTTTCCCCTTTACTAACATGTTAGTATCTGCATAGACACAGCATTTGACATATTATTGAGATTTGGCTTCCGTCATCCAGTACGGAAGTTGACAAATCAGTAGCCCAGGTGCCCAGGACTGGCAGATTTCATGTCCATGCTATTTTGTAGTTGGACACTGAACAAGTAGGTTCAATAAACAAAAGAAAATACTCATTGACTTTAGCAAAACAACTTCAACTGTAGCTTTGCTTAAACTTGGTTATTTATGGTGGGGTCATCTCGATACTGTAACTATACTGTGAGCTACTTGTTCATGAATCTCACCACCTGCTGCACTACACACATCAGTTAAAGCGTTTGTTTAGTGGTAGATGACATCATCTTTTCACCACAGTTCAGAACTGAAACATAGGCCAATGACTTGTGTTTCATGATAATCCATCCATCCATCGACTTTCTATACCGCTTATCCTACACAGGGTCGCAGGGAGCTTGGAGCCTATCCCTGGGGACTTGGGGCATAAGGTGGGGGACACCCTGGACGAGGTGCCAATCCATCGCATGGCACAATCACACACGAACACACTACAGACAATTTGGAAATGTTAATCAGCCTACAGCCCATGTCGTTGGACTGGACTTTGGGAGGAAACCAGAATACCCAGAAAAACCCCTGAAGCACGGGGAGAACATGCAGATCCCCAACGTTCTAACCACTAAGCCACTGTAACCGGTGCGAGGCGAACGTTCTAACCTCTAAGCCACTGTACTCCCCCCTTCATGATTATATAGTCTTTAATATCCCTTAATTATCCCTTAATTCGATTAGGTGAGGTTTTTGGGCTGCTTTGATTACTCAGTTTTCTTCCTTGGGTGAAGAAATATAGTGAGTTTTTAAAAAGATCTACTGTATGAATTAAGGCCGGTCCAAACAAACAATCACACCGCCTGAACAGATATTGACAAAATGATAGCCGCTCGTTTCAGGCATCTCAAATGGCTCCTGAAAAATGAGCAGTGAATGAATCAGCAGGTATAAGCGCGTGCGTGTGTGTGTGCCACAAAAACAGCTGAAATAAAAATTAAATACTCTTAAAGACACAGTAGATCTGATCGCACACACGAAATTGCAAAATGAAAGATGGGATATTGCCTCTCGGTGCCTTTTTACACATGTATTAATTAGGCGCTGGTAATTGATACTGGGATCTTAAATAACATGCTGAAATAAATTCAAATTGATCTAGTTCTCACAGGGCCGTAATCAGAGTAGAGTTACGTTCGTAGTGAGGATTTGTATTGAAATTGTACTGTACACATCGGTATTCAGACCTTAGATGTACAGTAATTACAGACTTTCCAAGAACTGATTCTGACCTTGAACGCAAGTCTTGGATTTTTCACGTCTACGTTCAAACATTTATCCATTGAGACCAGAGTTGGAAATGTGTCTAGTTCATGAGGCAAAAAAAAGAGGATTTTTGTTTTATAGAGTGCTATTTTATCATCCGGCAGTTGAATAATGGTGGGATGAAACCGTGATCATTAAATAATAACCAAATCCTTGCTATGATCCCCTTTGTTTATTGCTTATATGACTACCCATGATAATCAACCTCTACTGTAAATATTTGCGATGGTCCGACTTGTTTTATTGTCATCGTATTAGACAAAAAGCTACATTTATAAACGTTTCAGGTTTTAAACTCTGATTGGCTTCGCTGTACAATCCTTAATATACTCACACACGTATTAATGCACCAGGTTTTAAACCAATAAAACTGGTGTCATTGTTCTGGCCCATAGAATACCATAATCTTGGCCCGTTAAATTGAGTAGGAACAAAAGTTTACTCTAAACAGACTAAGGTCACGCCATGAAAACTGCAGCCAAACTGTGACATGAGGGTAAAATTAATTAAATAAATAAACAAACAAACAAACAAACAAACAAACAAACAAAACAAACCACTCCCACCCTTATGCTGAAATAAGGTCAAAAGATAATATATCTCCACTCAAACATGAGTTATTAGGAATCACATTTACTGCACTGTGCATGTAACAAGGACAGGAATATAATGAATTTAATATTCAAGATACTGGATTTTTGATTTCCGTGAGCTGGAAGCCGTAATCAACGAGATTAAAACAAACACAAAAAAAAGGCTTGAAATATTTAACTTCATGTGTAAATGAATCTAGAATATATAAAAGTTCCGCTTATTACAAAAAAAAAAAAATTACTTCACATTTTTTGAGATGCATAAATGCAATAGAAATCAAAGAGTCAAAGAGAAGGAGAGAGAATCCTGAAGCTGAGAAAGCTACTGAAAGCGGAGTCAGAAGTGCAACAAGAAAAAAAGAGAAGCAGCTTTTGCAGAGGCGGCTGAGCTTGATGAAGCGTTCGAGTCTGATGAAGGTTCAGCTTATCAAATAAATCCCAGCAACTCCGACACAAAAAGTGGAGCTAAAAGGATCGACATACCTCTGCAGTTCAGAAATACTTACAGCATGTGTTGGATGCAAATGCAGGGTGTATTTATAAAATAAATAAATAAATAAATAAATAATCAAGAAGAGCGATATCGTCATCAAACCCTCACAACCATCCTGGCTTGTGTGTCAGCACTGCTGTGTTTAAAACGTTGCGTTTAATGTTTACACAGAAGTTCCCAGCATGCCTCATTAGTGAAATCTGAGATTATACTTTGGCTAATTCATGGGCAGGCACTGTAGCACAGATGCAGACATTACCGCTTCTTCCTGAGGCAGCAGTCACTCACTTGAAGCCACATGGAGTGTTCGGTTGATGACATGGTCTCTGCGTAATGAGGTCGGGTTTCCTCACGCTCTTGTTCCAGAGCATGTCAGGTTTATTTTTTTGTGAAAATGATGCGAGTCTAATTGGCCTCGGCCTCCTTGCGTTTCGAGTCTGCTTGGGGGTCACAGCCTTCCTCATTATGAGAATCTCAACACCAGGACACGAGCTCATGCCCATCGGCTTAGCAAACCATGCTGGGAAGGCGTGCAGTTTGTTTTTCCACCAAGATGCTGATAACTACTCGTGCAGCAACCGTGACTAGGAAGCAAATCATGCATATCTTTTTTATTTTTTACTTTCTTGCAACATTAGCTGATGCTTAGTGGAAGCAAGTTAAGGAGGATTTAATGCAGGACACCATCTATCAAGATGGAGGGTCTCAATTTCAGTAAAGCTGGTTTGATATGAATGGTGTGATGGTACTGTATACCGGCATGATGACCCTGATCTTATGAAACATGTATACTGTACAGTCCCCTCTGAAATGATTAGAACAGCAAGGCCAATTCTATTGTTTTAGCTATACATTGAAGGATATGAGGTGATAGATCAGAATTTGTTGGTGATGTCACTAACTACTGTTTTGGGGTTTTTCTTCACAGCTCTCTTTCCTTGGCTGACCTGTTCAATGTCTGCTTGTTAGTACACCAGGGGTTTCTTTTTTTTTTTTTTCCAGGATATTCTAAATTGTTGTACTGGCTATGCCCAATGTTTGTGCAATGGCGCCGATCGATTTTCACTTCTCAGCTTCAAAATGGCTTGCTGGTCTCCCATAGACAGCTCTCTGTTCTTGATGTTCGTTTATCCTTTTTAACAAACGCAGTCTTCACAGCGAAACCTAGACACACAGAGCTATTAATTCTTTAAACAATCCATTTAACATGGCACACCTGGGCAGCAAGAAACACCTATCCTGTCACATGTTCCCATATTTTTGATCGCTTAAAAAAATTGATGGGTTCAAACAAAACGTGCCATGTTCCAAGTTGTTTAACACGTGTAGGTGATGTCATTTCCTAGATGAGGAAGTGAAAGCTGAAATTCTAATCGGTTTTCTCATTCATCTTTTTTCATCTCAATCCCAAATGTCTTCAATGTATAGTGAGAAGAAAAAAAAAATAGAATTGGCCTTGCTGTTCCAATACTTTCAGAGGGGACTGTATACTTTATATGTATTAATTTGCAAAATACAGCATGTAGTGTTATTTTAAACCTTACAGTGTACTACGCTGCTGTCGGATTCTCCATTCTGATTGGTCAGAACGTGTTGATTCATTTGCTGTAACAGCAGCGCAGCTAAAAGTCACAGGCTTATATTAATGTGCTTCGTCTAATACATTAAAAACGTGTGCAACTGTTATGTCAAAGCTTTTTGTAAGGAGATGTTTATTCGACATTTATGGAAGGACTCTCCAGTGTCAGTGTACCTTCAGTTTTTCTGACATCTTCAGGACAGTTTACACTGTGGTTTCTCAGTGTTTAAAAAAAAAAAGGGGAGGCTGGTGAGGGAATAGCTACGATATTGCGAGTAATTTTAACTTATTTTACAACATTAAATGTAACTAAACAGATTACAAAGGATGACGTTCTTTTAAAAAAATTCATTAATCATTGGCAAATGGCAACTGTGGTATAAGAGGAATAAAACACTTCAGGACATGCTGTTATAGGAAAGTAATCAACCATGGGCAGGTTACAATAATTCACCACCAGTAACACCACCCTGTCCTTGATTATTTCCCTATAACAGCAGGACATGTCATCCTCCAGCGTGTACCAATAACAGATACTACTCCAAAACCATTTTTTGTTGACTTCTTGGTTTTATTATTAATAATTTGTTTATTTTATTACTGTGATGGTCTATGCAGTTATTTTATATAACCTGTCTTGCTGCTAAATAAGCCATTTAGTAAATATCCGCGATCCATGCATCCATCCATTTATCTATCCATCCATCCATCATCACTTATCTATCAACATCCATCCATTTTTCTAGCTATCCATTCATCCATTTATCTAGCCATCCATCCATCCATGTATCTAGCTATCTATCCATCCATCCATCCATCCATGTATCTAGCTATCTATCCATCCATCCATCCATGTATCTAGCTATCCATCCATCCATCCATGTATCTAGCTATCTATCCATCCATCCATCCATGTATCTAGCTATCTATCCATCCTTCCATCCATGTATTTAGCTATCTATCTATCCATCCATTTATCTAGCCATCTACCCATCCATCATTTATCCATCAACATCCATCCATTTTTCTAGCTATCCATCCATCCATTTATCTAGCTATCCATTCATCCATTTATCTAGCCATCGATCCATCCATTTATCTAGCCATCTATCCATCCATCGATCCATCCATGTATCTAGCCATCCATCCATGTATCTAGCTATCCATCCATCCATCCATTTATCCATCCATCCATTTATCCATCCATCCATTTATCCATCCATCCATCCTTTTATCTAGCTATCCATCCATCCATCCATTTATCCATCCATTTATCCATCCATTTATCCATCCATCCATTTATCCATCCATCCATTTATCCATCCATCCATTTATCCA
>JANDJT010000199.1:28811883-28829153 GCA_024331685.1 Stegophilus panzeri | reverse complement strand
GTTGATTATTGGGAAGAAAATTCTTTAAAAACATTAAAAAATAAAAATAAAAATAAATAAAATTATTAACCACTCTCAATTCTCATGTATCTCACTTTGACATGCTTAATGTTTTTTTTTGTCTCTGATTTATTCTTACTTTTCCTCTCGTGGTCACCTGCTTTATGTGCATGAATCATGTCGAACCACTTTTAAAGGCCAAATTTATAAATAACTTGAAAACTGTTGGTACCTCATTTGGGCAAGTGTTAATGATGCAATGTCACAAGAAAGAACTGAGCAGCCAAGTGACCAATAACTCAATGCCTCCTGAGGAGGGCCGCAGTTAAAAATAGCTGCACGCTTTCCTCATAATGGCCGTACAAAACATTTAATTAATGTCAGAATTCTGGACTTTAACTGCATTGTCATTGCTCGGTTACAAATCCAGCGTAGAAGAGAAGACAGAAGTGGGGGGGGGTATATCTTACCAAGTGAAAATATCTTGAATATGAGCAAACCTATCTAATATTTCTTATGATAGAATTATTAAGCCAAATAAGAGATTATTCCATGTATAGAACAAGACTATTTCGAACTTGAAAGGTCATTTTCCGTGCAGATGACACAATCTGAACCGATACTGGGCATCATCATCATTAGTCATCAGAAATTTATCTCAAACATCACCCTGACGTTCTCTTATTCTTTTTCCAGTGATTCTGACCGATTAAGACACTTTGAAAGTATGAATAATCAGTTCCATACTATAGAACATCTATTAATGACTTACATATTTTTATTTATTTTAATACCCATACACCGAGTGTTTAATTCTCAACAGACTTCTAGAAAATTACAAATGCAACGGTCTTTAGCATTCCCTATTTCTACATCACAAGTGGCCATCACAAGAACGGGCAACAACAAAGAAAACAATGCCACCCTGTGCATGCTTAAGTGGGTCTATAAATTAAATACCCGATCAAAATCAACGGATCTTTACACAAAAATGAAATGAAAGGCTGTTCTGCGAATAAATAAATAAGTAATCCATCAATCCACCAATCTGCCCTCCAAACTACAAAGTAATACCTGAGTCAATGAATCATTCATTCAACTGATTCATTCGAAACTGCTGATTCATTCATGAACGAGCGTCTTTACAAATGAGTCATTGCATCATCGACTCTGCCGATGCGGTCGAAAGCGCCGAATCGTTCAAGACAAACGACAGATGCAACTGCTTTGTTTGGAACCATGTTCCGGGGCAAAACGATCAAAATTTACAACACCGTGTGTAAAAAATGTCACTTAATATTAACATATTGTTTATTGAACTCTTGCGTATATATAAACGACTCGCAATGGTGCTGACATTCGGGAAAACCACACTCTTGCTCGTGTGATATTGCTTAGCTATATTATGTTAGAAATATAAAAAAGCAGAATTAAAACTTAACTGCAGTTGTCGAGCATGCGCGTAATTGAGAATTGATGCCATGGGACAAAATTTTAAAAGGAAAAAATGTCTTGCAACAAGGGCACTTATTTAGTCAGAGGATAGAAGGGCAGCCATCTTGGCCCTCACAATGAACTTCTCATAACATGAGCTCTGTCACCCATTCCTGCTGAGCCATTCTGAAATTTGCCCTCAGCTTGTATCCACTCTTCTTTCTCTCTGTGTGCGAGTGCGTACCCTCAGCGTGTGTTTTATTACGAGCAATCCAAAATTCGCAGTCAGTGTCCGTAGCGAGGTCAATGAACAGGAAGGCAACACCGGAAAAGGACAAACCATGATCATAAACAATAACGAGTTGGAAAACTGGAAGAAACAGGAAATAAGACAAAGCAACACACGCATGAATGATTGATTCAACAGTGAATAAATAGACAAACTAATCAACACAGAACAGGTGAACACATTAGAGTAATCAGACAATGTCTGGACAGGGCTGGAAACAATTTTTTAAAGAAAACATCATGAAATGAGTATGGATGTGACTGAATATCAAAATATTACACGTCCTAAACAAATTCAAATATAAATACTATAATAGGAGATGCAATATTCTGTAACAAACAAAAATGTTTAGCTGCAGAACAATATAGTCCATGTATACTGGGCAGCATATCTCAGTTGTGTTCTCCAAATGTTATTAAATTAATTTCTTTAAATATCAATCTGTATGTTCATTGTGGTTCGTCCCCCCCCCCCACCTTTCTTAAATGATTGTTCATCATTGTTAGTAAAAGGAAATTTTCCTATGGGCACTTGAAAAACACTTCTTTTTCCAACAGCACTTCTTGGAGTCGATGCTAATTGCTAAATCAGAGCAGGTCCTCTGTCCTGCTGCAGGGCTGATGATTAGGACTCAGAAGGTCAAGAAAGAAATGGAAATGAACATCATGACCAAGTCAGCATTCTCTCCAGAGAATTCATCATGCTCTCCTCATGCAACGTATACAAAATAAACCCAGAGCACTTACTCGCATCTCTGAAGATCACAAATAATCCGACTAAACACTTTTAAAACTGGGTGGGGCCAAGATACGGGATTATAATTGCCTGGAAACGGAAATAATTTGTAGACTAGTCTTAATGACTTCTTATGGAATGTGTGGGGAATAACACACTAGGTGGTGTGCTGCTGTTGGAAAATAATCAATGACCGGGTCTGTGAGATGAAGGAGTTACTGTTAAACCTTTGAACAGGATGACCGGTGTAAATTACTTTGTTTAAAGATCTTTTTTGTTCCCATTTAGTACTGCCCTTCGGAAGCATAAGATATTTACAAACTTTTTCCTGTATGTTTGCTTCGCAGAACACGCTCCTTGTTTTGATTTCAGACGCAGCTGTCAAAAAACATGGGTGTGAATGGAAAAGATGATGAGCTTCGAATAGCGGGAGGTTTGCCTCCGCCCGGGCCGTCAGGTTGCTGCACGATGACGGCTGAAAAATCTGAAAATAAAGCCAGCCGCGGGCAAAACGCACTCCGTGCAATCCTTGTGTTACATTAAACCCTGAGGGGTGGCGAGAAAAACATGGCGATGAGCTTACATGTGTTTTGATGTTGAGAGAAAGCGTTCTCGGTATTAAGGGAATCGTCCCTAAGCATCACGCAGACATGGTCTTGTTGCCGTGAACTCCAGTGTAGATAATCAAAGCAACCTTCACTCCACCCTCCACGCCATCTGAGAAGAAAGAGCTCCATCAGCGAGTGTACGTCATCGAACAGGATGATCCAGCCAAGCGTTTCTCAGCAGGTAGGCGAGAGCTGGATGAATTACAATTTTTTATTTTTATTTTATTTTTTTTTAAAGAAGGGTCAAAGGTCATCCAGGACCTGTCAGCTCTAAATTGGCGTCTCACTCCTCACCTGTGCTCAACTTTCAGTCTGAAGCTCTTACAGAGGACCAAGTAGACCTTATATTTTAATACCAGTACTTTAAATGTCAATGTGCGATGAATCATGAAGTAAAAACAAAAAACAAAAAACACATCCAGAGATCATTTGCTCTTTTTGTGTGTTGGTCCAAATCTCTTGAAGACATGGCATTTCTGCAGTGTCATAGCGCTGTCCTTCGGCACTGTGTCTGATTCACTTCCTGCTGGTGAGTTGGATCAAAATCGCTTTCTAAATTGCACTCGAGTTCATTCGAGATGCTTGCTCGGACACCCTCGGACCCGAGTAAGATCGTCGCGTTCTCACCTGTTCTCTAAAGAACCACACCGTGGCAGAGAACACGCTAAACTCTGCATATAAGAAAGCATTCCTAACACTATTTACAGGTTTGATCTAGATCCCATGTTCCTCGTCTTGAACCTTTTGCTCTCCCTCTTTCACAAGGTTATGGATCACCACATGGGGCGGCTGTGGATCAGGTGGTAGAGCGGGTTGTCCCCTAATCGTAGGGTTGGCGGTTCGATTCCCGGCCCACGTGACTCCACATGCCGAAGTGTCCTTGGGCAAGACACTAAACCCCAAGTTGCTCCCGATGGCAAGCTAGCACCTTGCATGACAGCTCTGCTCAGTGGTGTGTGAATGAGAAGCAATGTAAAGCGCTTTGTAGAACTGCTAAGGTTAAAAAAAAAAAGTCACTATATAAGTGCAGACCATTCATCACAATAAAATACATTGCTGGAGAAGCTCCCATTGGTGCTCCACACATCTGTGTTCCTGTACTATTCTGAGTCTCTGAGGGATACTCTGCTTGACTAACAGAACCAGAACTTCCTCCCAGGAGGGACCAGACCCTGCTGTAACTCTTCCTCTCTCTTAGTCAGGTGTATGTTATTCTACGAAATGGAAACGATATGTAGTAAAGCCCAAGCACGCACACGCGACTCTTTCGGCAAGTGTAAGAATGTGAAGTGCTGCTAATGAGTGACAAATTAGAGGGTAGGCTCACGGCGGCTGATGTACCTGCAGGACGTCTTTTTCCATAGTGCAGATAATGAATGATCTCCTGACCCAGACAGACGTTTTTCTCAAGTCAGGGAGTAAATTTTTACACCCATCTCTGAATTTGGCCTGAGATTTATCGATGTGCTGCTAATGTGAGGCATATTTACTTTCCCTCATAAATCTCCTCATCCATCAGCCCTCAGGCCAAAAGGCTAAGTCTATCTCTCTCTCTCTCTCTCTCACACACGCGCGCTCTTCCTCAGACAGCATGCAAAATGTTCACCCATTTAGCATCATCACTCGCTAGAACTGACGTCCTCATGGGGAAAATTAGGAATAAAAACGAATCTGAATCGGTGTTGAGATTCGTGACTCACTGAAGCGATTCTTTGTCAGAATTTCATCTGTCCAGCTCTCTGAAGCATGTCTGTTTCCTTCAATACTGTTTGTATAATTAAGATAAAATGTAAATAATACGAAATCCAAACAAGATCATTTTTGATTGATCAGATTTGGCTCTTATTTTTTAAAAACTATTCTTTTGCTCTGCACACAGTTTCTTCAATTTTTTTTTTTTTTTTTATCACAGGGAAAATGAGCTGTTTAGATTGAGCTGCTGCATTCTCCTCCATTACATGTAGTCAAAGTTCAGACATTTATATTTATAAGTTCACTGTATTCAGCAGCAAAATATGTAGGAGAGACTAGCAGATCAGCTCGGAAGGGAAACCATCGCAAATGTTATATTAACTATTCGTCCAACGAACACGATGAAATTAGTGTGTTATTTAATTATGCATTAGATATTACTTCCATGGCCACCGGCAATAAAATCCAAATATAGTCTTTCACTATATTTAAGAGCATAGTAACAAGATCGGCAGCTCAAGGCAGTAGATTTATAAAGCATATATATACACACACACACAGCAAGTATATTTAACTTGACATATGACTTCAGACTTTTCTGCAACACAGAAACTAATCTAACACAAACACACAAAGGGTTGAAGACGGCTTTGAACAGAGTGAATGAAGTTGCAAGTTTCTAGTAGCATATGCTATTTCACAGACCATGGCCTGATGATCCATCGATTTACCGTCACTTCTTTTAGAATGGCTTTTAAGTAATTATATGCACCAGTTCAGCGAGAATCTGGGAGGTGCTTGCCTTTGAACTGTTGTTCCGAAAGAGGATTCCCTCATTACGTCTTTGTGTAGAAGGGATTCCTGCGATGGGTCATGGTCTGGTCAGCTTTTGAGTGGCGTCTTGGAAAACCAATCTGAATAATGATTGGAAAGGAGTCTCGTAAACGGGTTGCTTGAGCTTTGGCAGCGGTTCTAGGTTATGGCTCTAAAGCAGAGGTGATCTCCCAGAAGATATTGATTGGGGGAGAAGTCTCTGATGACTCTAGACTCGAGACACTCTCGACTATCCCTCTTGTTTGTTTTATGGAGGCTTTGGGTCATCCATCCATCCATCCACCCAAATATGTATTTGAATTTATCCATCCGTATCTCTATCCATCTATCGATCACCTATCTATGAATTTATCCATCCATCACCACCTTATTGATGAGAGAGGTCAGAGGAGAATGGCCTGAGGGGAAGGCTACATTAACTCAAAAAAATGTCATCTAGTTGTTATTCAATCTTCAACGGCCAAGTTTTGGTGTAATCTCTAAAATGTGCATCTCGATTTTTTTTTAAATAAATGCTGAGTTTTATGATTAGGTATTTATAAGATTCACAAAAGCCAACTAAATTCAAAGCTCAGGTCAATGAAGTGGCCATTTCTACATCTGTACATTTCTGACACGATCAGTCTTGGCAACTCCAGTCACCATGATGAAAGGAAATAAAAATAAAATAAAAAAAAAATCTGTCTTCTTCCTGATCTTTCCCCAACACTATTTACTGGCAAGACAACCATATCTCCTCCAGTGTTTCTTCCTGTTGAACTTTTTGCTCTCCCTGTTTCACAAGGTTATTAAAGGTTACATAAAATGCTTCATTCTCCTTTAAAGGCACCGAAGAAACTCCCATTGGAGCACCACACATCTGTGTTCCTGTGCTGCGGTTTTCTGAAGTAAATTGACATTTTATCTGGAGCCGTTATCATTTCTAGTCAGCTTGAGTAGCATTGAGCCATCTTTTTTGTGATTTATTGCCTGGATTCTTTTTTTTTGTAATCACAACAGTGGAACATATCTATATATTTTTATGGCTCAATTCTCCTCCTGTCTCTCTAGCAGTCTGAGATTTTGATGCTCTCGAAGACACCAGCTCTAAAGCTGCATCTTTATAGCTTCACTTTTCATCATCTACGTCATCTACTCTGGAAGGTAGATCCAGATACCAGGGAAAACAAAAGTCCTGAGTGGATCAGGGGTAGGGAAATTAAATGGAGGTCTTCCAGCAGTTCTAGCGTGCACTCATGTTGCCCCCTGAGATTAACAAACTAAGGGTTTTATTTTTTGGTCACACCCACAGTAGACTTATGAGTGTTAATGTGACCTAAGTGAATAGTGTGTGGGTTTGGGTCACTCCCGCAGTGGACCAATGATGTGAATAGAGTGTGGTTTGCGACACGCCCACAGTGGATCCATGATGGTATTCACATGACCCAAGTGAACAGTAAGCGTGGTTTGGGACAAAAGATCTCTTCCATCGCCATCACAAACGTTCACACAGTGTCCTATGTTCCACACACTTTATTGAGTAGGTGTTAGAAAATGAAATTTCTCGGAATTTTCCTGCGTGAACAAAATACTCGCACTAAAGTAGGTTAAGGTGGAGGAAAATATATTGTTCCTGACTATATAAATCATGCCATTTGCAGCCTTATTCTAATTGCTAGCTCAAGTTTCAGTGAAAAGCTGCTTTCTTTCTTAAATCCTCTCGAGCTCAACCTTTTAGTGGAACATAAAGGCAACCAGGAACTCCAGCTCAAGTTCAGAGCTTTTTCCTTCTTTCTGCCTCGAGGATTGCATTCAGTTTTCAAGGCAACCAAAGTGGATTGTACTTGCAAATTCCGTGATGCACAAGTAACAAAACAAAAAAGACTAAGACTTATAACCCTCTAACAGCATATGTATTAGGTATGTAACTGAACATGAAAACATTATTTAGAATGAACAGCTAGAAACTTAGATTATTTTTTTTTTAAAGAAAGCTTAAAAGTTTCAAATGGCATCTGTTTGAGTCTCGAGGTAACTCGAAGACTTTGAAAATGACTAAAACAAAATGAGCTCTGTGGCAGCACCTGAGGAGTCAATTTAGTCAGAAATAGAGCTCCAAAGTCGCTTAAAATGGCACACTGCCTCTATTGTAGATCTGAGAGGTGAGGGGCTGGTGTCATTTGAAAGCTAGTCTTCTTAACACTTTCAATTTCACATGTCAGTCATTGCAATCCAGAGCTATTGCGCACTTCATGGCTGCAGAAGATTACCTTTTCAGTAAAGAGTCACATGACCAGTCTGCATGATCTATATTCTAAATCTATGTTTCGGGGTGTTTTGTATTCTAGCTGAGATTGGCTCGCTGTTATATACCGTCTAACGTCCTTTATTCTTGGCAAAGCGTTAACAGTACTCTTGTCTTGTATCTAGCCTGGTTTCAGGAAATATTTGCTTCTAATTAGATTATTGTCTTGAACTCTAACCACTTGCTAAAGTTTATGTTCTTTCTTGTATTCCATTTCATATTATTCATGACCGGTTATGCCGAGATTGTGACACTGATTGAACACACCAGGGTCAGAGGCGATGGCACTCCCAAACACAGGCTGCCATTCTCCTTTACCGAGTCCCTTCTCCTCTTTCTTCAACATGTACTAGGGATGTTCAACCTGTCGATTTGAGCTGGTGAAACCATTCTGAAATTTGAGAAATGCTGATTAGAAGATTCTTCAACCACGCAATAAATATGATATAATTGAAGATCAACATCAGCCTCTTGGTTCCTGACTCACTGTTGTTGAATTTCTAACACCGGGCTTTATTTTGTTTTGTAGTTTGGTATTGTTTCCATTTCTTGGATCAATTCTTCTGCAGATGGAGATACATAAAGCTTCGGACTCCTCTGAATCATATGGAGGTTTTTTTTTTTTTTTTTTTTAAAACCATGAGCAGGTGGTTAGATATGAAAGTCACGAGACAAACAAAGGCCAAGTTCATTAAAATGTATACGAAGGATCTATTTACAGCGTTCATTCATTCATTCATCCATCCATTCAATCCTTTATTCATCCATCCATCCTGGTCAGGGTGGTGGTTTAAATTCGACCATCATTTTACTTATTTTTTGGGGGAAAATGTCCAAAATTCTATGAAGGTCATATTCATACACCATTGATGACCACTTTGGATTTAAATCCAAACACAGATACCAATGTTACAGCTTACCTGCAGCATCTCTTTCATCTCCAGCAGGCCGATCTCTCACTACAGACCCTCTCACTGCTCCACAGAAGCCCCACACAGAGTTTTCATCCATTTGGACAGGTGTAGCAAAACAATCATCTCCTTCACTGCCACTCGCAGCACACGCCGCTTGTTCTCTAACAAAAGCGAACAAAATAGAATCAAAGACATCAGAAATCCAAAAATAAGACAATAATTGAGGAGTCAACATCAGGGCAGGAAATCGTATGTGGGGACTCGTCATGACTCATGACTCAGGCCAGGTAGCGGAGAGCTTACTCATCCACACCGACCCAGATGAGGAAGTTAATTTTAGACCAATCTAATATAAATGGCGTCAGTGAGTGTGTCCCAAATCAGCATCCTGAAAGTTCCTGACGTGTGGAAAGCAATTGCAGTAAAATTAGCGAGCCGATTGTGTCGTAACGCATATTTCAATTTGTAAGCATTACTGCCTAAAAGTAATAAAGCACAGCTCGCACTACAACGAAACGTTAATAGGTAATCATGTTTATTTGATTACTCGGTTTAAGTATCATTTGAGGCATCTTAGGGAATATGTACCATCACAGATTCATTATTCTGAAAGAAAAATGAATGTCTACAAGAAAAATGTAAATGCAACAAGTTTGAACGCTAACCCCATCCCTAACTTGAACTTTTCTAACTTTAAACAATTTTAAACCGCCCATTGCAAATTACTAATATTTTTAGGAGTCTTAACGTGCAGAATTGCCTTAATTATGCTTGACTACATTAAATACACCATTATATTAGCAGGCTAGCTCGTTAGCTACATGGTTAACGGTTTTTGTACATAAAATTTTTTTCTTCATTTCTTCTCTTTTTTTAAAAGACATTAAGTGCTCTGAAGAATTGTGTGGAAGCATTGGAAATCTCCAGCTCTGATGGAATGATTTATTGAACTCACTGGGAGTCACTGAAATCACCGACTCAACCGATTAGCTGAAATTGGTCAACAACTGATTCACTGAAGTATTGATTCACTCAACCGATTCAATGATAGCTGATTCAAGAGATTCATGGAAATCGTAGTCAGCTGACTCACTAATAGTCCACTCTGTTATGATGAGAATAATAAGTTTACTGCATATAGCGCCTTTCTCAGACCCAAGGTAACTTTACACAAACACTTTGCACTGATCAGTTTAAAAAACAAAAAAAACTTTGCAGTTTGTAGCATTCTTTATAAGGCATTTCTAGATTGTCAAAAGAATGCATTATACTAAGCAGTGCTTATAACATTATACAGTATCCTCTCATAATGCAAAGTGGAGCTTAGTGATATTACATGTTATAAACACTGCTTATAATGCATGTTAACAATTCATAATGCATAATAAGGATAGCAAAAAAGTGCACTGGACTTTCATAAATAACTAGCATTGCATACAGTGCCTTATGAATGCATTATAACATGTGAACTTGTTCATAGTTCTGTTCATTATACGGTAGATATGACTTTCGGAGAAAGCGTTGCAACAAGACCTCAGGACAAGCAAAAGCACTCATGGCAGTTGACACCTGTTTAAACAAGTTATAGAAGTGTTTATGGAGGTTTATAAAAGTGAATCGATTTCAGATAAATGAATCAGGTCATCAGCACCAGTAGCAGGATGTGTAGCAGCAGATTTGTGATCCGACATCACGCCGGTGTGTTCATCGCAGTCGTCCCGGAGCCTGGCATTTCACACTGCATCCATCACACGCCGCATAACACTGGCACCGACTCGCTCCATCCTTTTGCTAAAGTGCGCCGTCATGTTTCTTCCTGAAGGACGATGGAGGCGAACAGTCGCCTGTTCTCACAAACGTCAGAGCGGAGCAATGTTAACGAGCAGATGGGACAGGCCTGTCGGAGCCATTGTGATGAGTCGCTTTAAGCGTGATTGATCAGGATGGAGAAAATGCCCTCCGCTGCCAGAATCCCTCCAGAATTATTGGCACCCTTGTGGTTAAGATGAGCAAAAAAAGAAAAAAGAAATAACACGACTATGATAAATGTCTTTGTTGGTTAGATTAATCTTACACTGAAGATGTAGCAGGAGTCAACTGTTTCTCTGAACATAAAATTATTTGGTAACCTTTTACTAATACTTATGGGGTTCATAGGGCTACAAGACACCTACATAAAGCCCTTTATGACAACTGAGAAACCTATTGTACATAAACATTTATAAAAGCCTTATTTTGAGGTCAAGTGCTGTTCATATGGCTACAGTACACCTACCTACATGCCCTTTATGACAACTGAAACCTTCATGAATAAATAATAAGGCTTATTACAAGTGCCAGCTGTCATAGCCACCACTTTGGGCAATTCTGAGGGCAAGTGGTGCTTATAGGACTCCAGAACACCTGCATAATCCTTCCTGAGAACTGAAAAACCAATATAAACATTTATCCCAACAGGAGCGTGTTTGGAGGTCAAGGGTGTTATTAGGTCTTACGTATAGCTGCATGAGTGGCGTTCATAGGGCTACAGTACATATATAAACATTTATAAAGCATGTATAAAAGTTAGAGGTCATATTGACACAATGCCTGAATCAGCCGACATTTCTTTACGTCAGTTTTGTTGTGAAAACTTGATATCATGCACCCATAATATTACAGACTTTTGAGCGTTCCCCTTAACTTTCCAAGTTGCCCCTCACAAAATACAAAACAAACCTGTGAGTTATAATCATTTGACACATAAAAACAGACAAGAGCAGTCTTTAGGATAGCTAACACCTGTTGGAATAAGCTTGTAGAAATGTTTATGAAGGTTTATGTCATTTGTCATGAAGGGATTATGTGACTGCTATGTAGGTTTTTTTTTTTTTTTCTCCTTTTCTTAAAAATGTGTCACTACTGATACCCGTAAAGTTCTTACGTGCAAATCTAACATCATTTAAATCTCTTATTTCAGACAGATGTTACGGCATGAAACATCTGCAGTGAATGATTCTGAGCAGAGCAATTTATCTGCATTATCCGATCACGACGAGTAAAATCTGCGCCGTCAGACAGACGGCAATGATTTCGGTCAAAAAACTTCATACAGCATGTATTTTGAACAGAGTTAAAGAGTTGATGGAACGTATACAGCCGTGCTTGTGCATCAGATAAAAGACGACGGTCTGGGAGGGGCTTCAGTCAGACGACAAGAGAAACTAATCTAAGCGGTTGGCTCGTACCCCTATGCTGTACAATACAGTGTTACAGTTCTATTAATATATCGCGAACCTTTTGCTTGAAACATTGTCAGTGTGCACACAGGTCTATCATACATTCCTCTAAAATAAAATAAAAAATAAATAAAAAATATATATCTAGCTGCAAATTAGTGTCTGATGAATGAATCATTTGCTCAACTGACTCTTTTAATGAATCAAGTGAACCATAAAAAAAATTAATAAAAAAATAAAACATTTTGAATTTGCTTATACTTTCTGAAGGACCAAAAACCGTTGAATTACTGTACACCAGTAAGTTTGTTGGCTCCATGCACTGAACCCTGACTAGTGAAATTAATATCGATCTGAACGAGCCAATAACAGTCGACTCGCTTGTTGAAACAAATGCTATTGTCCACCATGCTGAACTAATACACATAAATAAATATTAAAAAACAAAGAAAATGCTGTCTCAACATGGAACACCTCCTCGGAAACTCAGGATGGGACAGATCTTTTTTTAAAAAAAAAAAAGATACATATGAGCTGTGAATGCAAGTAAGCTGTGCATGTGCTTATCTGTAAGCTTAAAAACACCACAATTGAGCTGTAATTTTACAGTCTGGATGTTTAAAGTTGTAAAATTACGCAGACCCATAGCCCCACACATACACCTAGCAAAACTGAATCTGACAGATCTGTCCATCCATTTTCCATACCACTTATCCTACACAGGGTCATGGGGAGCCGGGAGCCTATCCTAGGAATCTTGGACCACCCAGGACAGGGTACCAACCCATCGCAGGGCACAATCGCACACATTACGGACAATTTGGAAATGCCAAGCAACCTACAACGCATGTGTTTAGACCGGGGGAGGAAACCCTGAAGGTCGGGGAGAACTTGCAAACTCTGCGCACGTGGTGCGGAGGTGGGATTTGAACCTCAAACCCCAGTGGTGCGAGGAAAACACGCTCTCCTAGCGCTACTGTAAATACATCTAAGACAAACCAGCATCACGTCCAAGAACTTTTCCGTCTCATCATACAATCCTCAGAGAGCAAACTAAACCCGGGCAGTGAAGCCCACAGTGCTGCTAACACATCAATTTACTTTTCAGTGTCTCTGATTTATGAATTAATATGAATCTGAAATCTCAGCCCCGGGTCAACTAAATCAAATTGACAATCTCATTATTGGACAGTAATGAGTGGAGGTGAGACAGGGAGGTGCTTCTAACTGAAGGTGCTGAAGACAAAAACGTCTGTCTAATATGAACCCCAGTGAAATTAGTGACCCTGAAAACATGGCCCATTTCCATGAACTACCTGTTATAATCTTTAAATATTTAAATCATCTTGCAAACAGTCCATTCCTTTATCATGATTTTTTTTTACCTGTAGATAAAATGAGAATTTTATGAATGAAGGAATTTTAAATCAGATTGCTTTGCTTCTTGTTGGGAGCCTTTAGGAAAAATGTAGCTGTTGTAATTGATGTAGCGAATTGGCTAATTTAGCTTCAAGACCGAGTTGGTTTCAAGCAATGCCCTTGGAATCAAAACTATTTCTCAGCAAAGATCTGGAGAAAATCAGGATTCTTGGAGCAATTTTTAAAAAAAAAAAAAACTGGTGCTGCTGACTAGAAGTATCAAAGCATGACAGACAAAGCAAGGAGACTGCAGCATCACAACGAGTTTCGCAAAGACAGCAGTGAAAAACGAAGAAGAGAAAAATGTATTACCCTATAATTCTTTAAGTCTTATTTGGAAGATTGATTTGATTAAATGGGACAAAGTTTGCCTAATGAAGACTGAAACAGGCGTGAAAACCACTTGCTATTGAACTGAAGTCATTTAATTTGCACAAGTATTCACCTTATTTACCGAGAAATCCCCAAATTAGTTCTGGTGTCATCAGAAGTCACGGAATTATTAATTACCACACACGCGCTTCAAAATGCTGGGCTATTTTCATGACATTTAGGTCGGTGCCAGTTCCAGGTTTTAACACTTGAAAATAATAGGGGGTGAATACTTACGCAAGCCACCGAATACACTAAAATTCACGGTGTCTCAAAAATATTCACAGCACCTGAAAATTCACTTTAGGGTTTTGAATAAAATTGCTTTTTTTTTTTTTGGTCATTTTAAAGCCAAACGTTCTTATTAAAATTCTAAAATAAAAAATGAATGTTTTAATGTAGTTTCTAATAATAACGTAGGTTCTATAATAACACTAGAAATCAGTCACCCACGCACAGTATTTCATGACTTCTCCTTGGGAAATCTTTCATCCTTAACTACAGATCAACATGGTTTTGTTTTTTTTCCACATTTCCAGAGATATGATGCTTGCAAGATGTGACTAATTTAGGCTAAAATTGAGCTTTGTGTGCATTTGATTGCTGCTACCCATGCATTAAACTGCCAGCTATCACACATGGCATGGCGGCTGCAGGATAATTAAACAGATGCCTGCTTTTAAAGCACTCAGGGTTGATGTCTAGGAGAAGACAGCTAATTTATGTTTCTTTCACAGCTATAAAAAACAAAACAAAACCAAAAAAAGCCCCAGTTACCTTAGCTATGTGTGAGCGACTAACAATTCATCATTTATGCATAGTTATTTTATATATACACACACACGTGTGTGAAAAGTCACTAGTTTCTATGGTGTAAAGGAATAGCTATTGAAAGCATATTGCTAATTATAATTTGCAGATACATCCAGGATCTCCAGTTTCTTTCCAACCCAAGTAGATTAGCAACTCTATATAAATGTTATATTCGCTCAGCTGTGTGTAGTGTATTTCTGTGCAAGTAGTCTTTTATTTTGGATTCTTGACTTAATGCAGGTAACACTAACATTACATTAAAAAAAATATTTAGTATACAATGTATTATGTATTTAGTAAATATTGTAAACCTACTGCCATATTCAGAGTGGGCAACTTGAGTCCAAAAATTAGGGTAGTATTTATGCAGAGAACGTTCCTTGTATTCAGAGTCGGTTAAGCCGATTTTATTAAGTGCGTCATTCAGATTATACAAATCACCTGTATGTATTTCATGCCTTAAAGGTTGTGGTTGAGTAGAAGCATCTGAGATGGGGATTTTCAATGGTTTTCAATCACAAGCACTTGCCTTTACGACCCAATCTACCGGCCCAACAACAACAAAAAAATAAAAAAATGAAGGAATAGAAAATACAGAATAAAAATAGCTTCCCATCCCACACAAACATTTGGCGTCAAACGTATATTGCAACATAAAAGCAAGAGACAATTTAAAAGTGGGGAAAAAAAATAAATACAAAGACTCGTACAACAACGTACAGTATGAATGAGATGATTGCAAGCATTCAAATAAACATCATCAAATTGTCATTATTTTTTAGTATAATATTTTGCCAGTATCTTGTGTGTGGATAGTCCAAGGTGTAATTATCATATCACTGGTTTCATTGGTTTGGTTTAATTTAACAATATGGCTTCCACACTCATTAATATGGATCCAGCACATCCGATTATTGCAACTGCTCTGATGTTACTCCATGCACATCGTAATGAAACCATGAGATACTAAATCAAGGGTAAGGAGTCATAAAAAAAAGTACATGTGAGGGATGGACATTTGACCACACTTCTAATTCACTCTTTTCTGTTGATGAATCGATCAAATAAAGCCGACGTTTCGGTTAAATCGATGCTCTCCTGTAAAGAGTTTGAAGGGTACGCTGACCAAGCACTCATCTGCCATGCTTACAGCTCACTTTTAGCTCATTCATAAATGTTAACCATAAAAAAAAAAAAAAAAAAAAAAATTGCTCAAGTATAACTTCGATATCATTTGTTTTTGGCAAACTTCGCCGTGCATGTGCAACGTGCATCCCGGATAGTCGGTAGTTAAGTCCGAGTCCGAATCCACAATTTCGTTATGAAATCCTCACACACTGCACACTGAAGACAGACTTTAAATCTCAACACAGAAGGTTAGATAAACATTTCAGACTTTAGTGGCCTTTTTGCCACCATTATCCATTTTTGGACAAGCAAGAAACCATGATCTGTTTAACCCAGTTCTACTTTCAACAAGCAGGACTTTCAGTCTGACTCATTAGTCCTGGAAAATATCCCTCGACGAAGCTTAATTATGGCCCACAAAAGTGCCTCCTACGGTTAAAAAAAAATAAAACAGCAGCAGTAGAGATGCTCTACTTGCTACTGAAAATTGAACCGTGAGAGCTGAATAACATTTATGTAAGCAATAATGGAGACTTGATTGTATCTCATGCGAGGCGTCACACAACAATGAGTCTTCATTACCTGTGGATCAGGCGGTGATTAGTCATGTGTGACTCAGAGCAGCAGAGAGTCGAACTGCATGGATCAAACTAACTAACTAATTTGTAGTCTGGACAGAAACAGTGACTCAGTGGATCAAAGCTTAACGTGATGGTCAAATGTATGTCATCAAACCTAGGGTGTGTTTGTCTGTCAGCATTTGGCCGACCTACAGAATAAACGACATGTGTACTTCCTGTATACTGGTGTCAAATCCTCCAGGACCAGGTTGAGGATCTAAACACCGACACTCCACACATTGGTATTCAGACCTCTGTGAGTTGTTGGCTGTAAATACATTAAAAATAAATTAAAAAACAGCCAGGAAAATGCCATTCAAGGCCAAAATTTTGCTTGTATTTCCTCATTTGTAAGTCGCTTTGGATAAAAGCGTCTGCTAAATGAAATGTAATGTAAATGTAATACTAAAAACATGTGACAATACATTAAAAAGTGTGTTAAAATAATCGAAACCCCTTACACACATTGCAAATTCTTGTACTTGATGTTCTGTCGTATCGCACGGCTTCATAAACTTGTGCAAACAATTAACTGCTTGTGCAAGATCAAAGAAAATAATGCAAAATCTCAGGAAGTGCTGGATCAAGTGCTATTTTATAATCTACTAAATACTTTTGTTAAATGACAGCAAAAATTGCAGTGATTGTTCTAATTACGACTACACCAATACAGTACATAGGAAATATATTAGAGTTGACACGTTTATTTTAATGCATGGTATGATCTCCGTCATATATCACCGTATTAGTTCATTTTTTGGTAAATAAATAAATTTTATATTCTTTTTAAATAGTCTCTTGCTTTTACGTTACATATTACATTTGGCAGTAAAGAAACAAATTAAAACAAAACAAATTAAAAGGGGTTATAGGCGAGTACTTTTCTGCACATGCATATATTTTATATATA
>JANDJT010000199.1:28782539-28792760 GCA_024331685.1 Stegophilus panzeri | reverse complement strand
ACCGCCCATCACTCTTTCCAAACCCCTAGAGGAGCCGTGGTACGAGAAGCCTCATTAGACACGTGTGTTAATAGCCTAATGTGCTGTTATTTCGGAAGTGCTTTATTTTTGGATAAACGTCACCGAGTTACAATCCTCACAACACGTCCTATTACAACAGTGTCATTTTTATTTGAAGACTGAAAGTTTTTCACGGTTTTAACAGAGCAAGAACCGGATTATTTTGAAGTCGGCGGTCCACGTGACCCTGCTCCCTCCCGTCTGAATCCTATCCGGTAAAACGTCAGTTCCTCCGGAATTACTTTTCCTGACGGAGCGTCACGAACATTTTCACAATCTTGTCACTATATTTGGGGCAATCATTCATTTTCTCACAGTGTTGAGAGTTTCAACATTTGAGATTGAAGACTAAGCCTTCTAGATACTCAAGCTTCTTGCCGGAAAAGCGTACAAAGGGTGGAAAGGATACGGCCGTGAGAGCACCCGAGGCCGAGACTTTACCTACAGTTCAAGTTACACAAATTCCAATTACAAAGGCTCGATTGATTATCACTACACGCATCTGATTTATTGCCTTGTGATTCAAGATGGCCAGAAAAGGACAGGCTCCCCATTGAGAGTGCTTTATTTCCTCTAAATGTTGAATGTACAGTAGAGATGAGGATGCTTTCAGAACTGACCAGGCCATTTCAGACATGCAATGTAATGTTCCTGATGTCAAATTACAGACATTACAGAGAGGTTGAGTGGCCAGTGGGATGCGCGAATGGAAAGAGCCAGAGGCAGTAAGATGAAAGTACAGAGTTGGGTTATGTGCACTCTTCAAAAGTACTAACAGTAATGATCCATAACAGGCCCTGCTAGATAGGGTCAACATAAACACGTCTATCACCATTAGCCAAGTGTGTAGAGGTAACAATTCCAGAACAATGCGTTAATACATGGATAAAACCAAACACAGCAGCTCAAAAATGCTAATTTAACACAACACACTACATTTTACCAACACTTTCTCATCAATGTGTGATGTAATTCCAAATGACAGTAAATGTGGGTGGAAGGCATGGTGCCATTGACTCCAATTGTGAGGTTTTCAAGCCTAAATTTGGTCAAATTCCAAGTCTTCATGCTGGCAATTTATGTAGTAGGTCAAGATTTGAGTAAAAGACACTGCCGGTCAGACGGCGCGACCGTCTTGGATGTGGTAGTTCTGGAACTACAACTAGCTAGAAGTGGACGTTATCAAACATTTATTTCCTGAGACAGCATCCGGTTAAATCATTTATGCCATGCAGAAAGAGTTATACGGTATATTTCTATGGGTTAGTTTTCATTTTAAGGAACCTAAATCTTGCATTATTGATGAACGAAACAACTCCGGTCAGTGTAACATGAGAAGGTTTTTTTCCATTTGACACCGAACTGGAACAGCATATGTAACTGCTATAGAGCAAAACGATGTAAATCTACAGTTTTAACCAAGTCTAAATCTAGAAAGGATGGAATCTGCTAGATGGTCTTCATGGACAAATGTTTACATGCTGAGGTTCCAGAATTAAATTGATTTTTAGCCAAAACTACAAACAAGCAGATGCTTGGCATCGAATCACCATCATTAGACTGATATGACACATCGGTGCGAACAATGTGGCATGTTTCCAGCTGTAACTAGAACAGTATTAATTAAAATGAGCGAGGAGGCATCAAACAATACATCAGGCAGGGGGTTTTGGGGAGACAACTGGATTTCACAAACAATGTATTTGAATTGAACTGTGGTAAAATAATACCCACAGCTCAAATGTGTTCCTTCATTACAACTAAGTACTATAATAAAAGACCAGTGTTACTACAAATGCAGACTTCAACACACTGTAAAGTCACACTATTAGCATCACAAGTACATATAAATAAAACTGGTCTAACCCTGACCACGTTTTGCACTTTTTCCTACATTCTTTTGAATGTTCATGGAATAAAATAAAAACCTTAGATTCCACGAGCGTATCTTCTGCCACCATTTATACATTTGAATGACCATGTAATACCAGGAGACCGACGCCTGGTACTGTAGTGCCTACTCAGAGAGGCACGAGGTCCTTTTCCAGAACCTTCAAACTGACTATCCCTCAACGGTGGAATGAATGAACACAGAGTGAACACTTAATTAACCCCTAACAGCACTTGACCTTTGAGCATTCGCTGAGAGTAGGCTAATGGTCGAGAGGCAGGAATTTAGCCAATAGACGACGCACCGTCACCATCACAAAAGCATTTCAGAGAACAATGTGTTAATTTCTACAAAATTCACTTTTGCGCAAAATATATGTGCGCATGTACCAAGAGCTTGCTCATGTGACGGATGAACTACAATCAAGCAGCTGTCTGTGTGTTATGTCAAAAGATTAATTTCATTGGTTTTAAACGGGAAAAAAAAAAAGTTGTAATCCTAATACAACAACTACTCCCACTATTACTAATGCTATTAGTGATGCTACTGCTACCATCACCACCACTACTAATCCCCATATCTCCTAGCATATTTATTGACTCGAAAGTGTATATTTTACTACTAGTACTACAACCAATACCACAACTACTATTACTATATTAATAATAGTAAACATTAATACTAATATACTATTCCACCACAACAATAAACTATTTATTAAGCACTGAGGAAATATTGTATTACTCTTAACTTTTACTACACCTAATTTTCTGTTAATTAGTATTACTAATTCTCATTAATATTAATATACTTTTTATTTCTATAATATATAAACTTAACGCACAGTACACGTTAGAAAATCTAGAAGTCTGACATTGGCAGATTTCAGGTCACATGTCGGAGCCGAGCGAGACTGACATTCAGAAAGACATAGTGAAGCCGTTTTGCGGTTTAAAAACAGGCAACCCAAATCCATCCCGGAAAGACTGTAGTGATCAGTGCAGCACCTTTTAAAACTGATGTAATGTGTTTCTCTCTTCCTCTCTCTTTTTTTGGGGGGATTTTACTAATAACAGAAACCAATCACATTTTGGCCTGTACGCCAAAGCCTTTAGATGTTTTCATGAGCCAGGTAGCACAGACTTTCTAATCAGATCAATTCATTACACACGGTTACAAATGCCAGGAGTCTGATTTAAGCCCTTGATGCTGTTTAGGGGCATAATGAGATGAAAAGCAAAGGCTAGAAGCTGAAACACTAAATCACAGCAATGCGAAAACGCCACCCGCTCATTGTCTTCAGAGAATACACTCGCCTTAAAAGAACATTTGATGCATGTCTCACTCGGGAGCATTTTGGTGCAATTTACATGCAATGTGAAATTGGTGCTTCTGTGGTAACATCACAGATAATCTCACCTGGACTTCGACTGGGGAAAAAATTAATATTCAAACCTGCCATTAGAAACTCATATTATATATATATATATATTTGTAAGAGTGGTAGGATTGTACGAAAGCTGTACAGACTTGATAAAATACAATAATTTCATATTCTAGCCTGAATGAGCGCAGAACTAAAGAATCATCAAGGAATTGGTCCAAGGAATTATTCGAGTTGCTTGTTTGGATTTGTCATGAGTAGAGAGCCCTGAGGTATACCAGTCATGCCTGAGTTGTCTCTATGACACCATGCAGCGTCTTCACAAGAGGTAGGACGTAAACCAGGCATCCACTGATCGGTGATCTGAACCAAGCACTCAAACATACACAAAAAAACCTGGAGTAGGGACAAAAAAAATTATATATACATATATATATATTCCCCGTTGTTCAGTGACTGTACTTTTCTAAACATGAACCGTCATGGCTTCTGTAGCATATCCTCTGATGTGGATTGTTCACTACTTGTCTCTGGTTTGGGCAGTGACGTGATGACTGGCTGGAGAATTGGTGTGCATTTACTCTCCCTACAACAAATTTAAAAAGAGATATCTCAACTGCTCACGGATCCAAGCGAAACATAAGGTGTGACTATGAAACAAAACATGAACTAATCCTTACTGGTTAAACATGGAGATAAATGTCATCACCATTCAGTCATGATAGTTGAATAACCACGGCATAAATCTACCCAATGTATTTCGAGTGACGACGTCGGACAGGGACGGATGGAGAGGGAGAGTTCACAGCAGACAAACATTCAGCGAGGAGATTGTGGAGTGTGATGGTGGAAAGAGGAGAAAATAAAAACGGAATGAAAAAGTGATCTCGTAATACGAAGCGGTATCTGTTACAAATGTTCTCTATGGGGATGTACAGGTACCTAGTGATAAGTGGATTACCGTTTACTGAGATGAGGTCGTCTTTTTTTTTTTTTTTTAAACCCTGCTGTACCAATACATAATGTGCATTTTAATTGGATCAAATCAATGTATTTAAATTAGGTACTACTGCAGTGATAAAGCATTGAGGTGTGAATCTTCTGTTTCTACAGTTATTTTTAATCATATGCTCAAGCAAGGTATCTAGGAGGGAAAAAGTAAGGTCAGGTGAAAGGAATGCCAGAATGTATATGTACTATATTTAGCATGGATTCATATTCCCTTGAGTGCTAGACTGTAACGTGAAGACGTGGTGGCCATGAAGTCATTTTTAGTGGTAAAGCTAAGCATGAATATGCTGTTAAAGTAGCAAAGAACATGCTAGGTGTGCAAAAGTGAAAAGACATGGAGCTATGAAAAGTTGCCGGTGCCCTGCTCGGTAGACTTTTTATTAGGATCTCATACAGTGAGAGTCTGGATGAGATGAACGCCTGAGAAAAACTAACAAGTTTTAAGCTTTACTGCTCAGGTTCTCTGATCAACGCTCGCCTGGAGGAAGCATAAAGGAAAATACTAGCGTTGAGAAACATCTCTTTCTCCGCTTCCACTGTATCTATTCCACCGGAACGTAATTAAGTGCCAAAAACACTTGCGGGTATATTTATCAAGCTCCTTAAATGAAGAGTAATGATCTGAAAGCACGCCCTGTTCAGGTAAGTTTATTCAGCGGGATACACTGCGTCACCCTCGGAGGTTTGATATATGGGCGCTGAATAAAGCACAGCCCAGGGGTGACTGAGATCCAGAGTGTGTGTGTTGTTTTAAAGTGCTTTCTTACATATCCCTCTATTTACCAAGTCTGAATCAGAGAGAAGTTAATGTGAATGGTTTGTTTTCTATTTGGTCCAATTCAGGCCCGAGCCCACACATATACTGATCATTTTGTCATTCTGTTCACATTAAAACTTTTCAGGTCGCTGAAAACGATTTAAAAAAAACAAACAAAAAAAAACCAAGAAATAAACCTTCCATTTTGAAAATGCTGATTTTCTGCACTGTGTGTGTGAGACACAGTTTGTTGGAATTACACTTAAGACAGCAAGCAAGGTTTTGGATAATTACTACACTGGAGTTGTGAATTCAGCCACAGTGAGATCTGACAGGCTTTCCCAGACCGCCACGCGTACACGATTAGAAACGAAGACGATCTATTACGTGAATGCTGTGATTTGTATTTCTCTGATCACATGGCAGCGAGTGAGAAAAGAAGAGGGAATCACCAGCAACACCTCACCGTCTCATTAGCACGAGCCCGGGAGTCGCCCTGATTAGTTACAGACGGCTACACCCTTCTCCGCAGCTCCATTAATGCTGCACACATCCACACGGTCCGTTCGTGCCGTAATTAACGAGCAGACGCTCGAAGATTTGTGCCGAGGACAAACTGGGCAATGGGGTACGTAAACGTCTCAATCTAATCAGCAGGAGGGAACACCTCACAGGGGGGAAAATTCACACTTCTCCGGAAACGCTATTAAGATCTGTGCTTTAAAAACCTCCTAATGAAGCCAAAGTTCAAAAACACAGAATAGCAGACCACAGCACATCACTGCTTTATGATAATTAATGAGCTGGGCTTAGCTTAAAGCTTGGCTTTCGTTAATTAGTGACTTGTGTTATACGAGGGCAAAGTTTAGCAGTGAGTCTATACCAAACGGGATTATAAACACAATTAAGAGAGCTCCACATGCGAAAGTTTACACTTTAGAATGAGATAAATGACATGGAAGTGGAACTACTTCAAACCCTGGTTGGATGAGAGGAAGATTTTTAAAAATAAATAAATTAAAAATGCATAAGCGTTGAGCTAAATATCAAACTGATTGGACTGATTTCCTGCATTTGCTTATTTTTGCACAGGAACCATAGGAGTGAGCAGAACACTCTCTAATCATGCTGTGTTTCAGTACAGAAAGCGTCACGGTCTCCATGGCAATCCTGCCATCAGATCAGTCTCTGACAGATTTTAATGAGGTCGTCAGTCGTGTACAATCCACTCTCTACGGGGAAAAAAAACAAAAAAAACAAAAACACACACAAAAAAAAAATTCAACTCTTTGCTCTGGAGCATGGCTCTATAAATAATGACTGGAACCATGATGGTGCTTGTGGTCAGAGGAGATAAAAGGTGCATCTGAAGCGAGAAGAGAAACTCTGATTGACCCACACCAAAACGAATCCACACTGATGAAATGAATTGATTAGTCAATACCAAACGGATCAGGGAAAATCGGAGCTCTACGCCCCAAACGCTTGATCGCTCGAGGGTTATTCAGCAGGGAATCCTCACTTGATTGGAAGCTTGGACAATTCTACTGATTCTCCATGATACACACTGACTTGTGCGATGAGCAACTACTGGGGGAAAAAAAACAACAAAAAAAACCCTATAGAACGATTCGGACACCACTGCGGTTAATTGGTTAAAAAAAAATGTATATATGCATACATACATATGTGTATATACACACACACACACACACACACACCTGCAACAAACCAAAAAAGCAATCAGACCTACTGACATTGCTTCATGGACCCAGGATGCCATGTTGAGAATCGTGAATTTAAACCACAGCAACTCTATCCATGATGAACCAGCTACTGGAGAAAGAATAAATAATCTTACACACTTCCATGTTAATTAACATGGCTGTGATTTGGTTCTAATATGATCAGTAAAAAAAACACTGCTTTCTCCACTTACTTTTTTGTAGATGAGGTCTACAGAAACAGAGTAAATCAAAGGACTAACTAGAAACGTCTTCCAGAGCCACCAACATTCTTGCTGTTCCTGCATTTATTGTAAAGCAAAACAACCTTTTTTCTTCAACACGACTTTCAGTTTTCCATAACGTATTTACAGCCATCCTGTGAGTTCGGCATCATCCTACGCCGTCCTCCTATTGGTGGATTTTAAACGATCAGCCTCCAGACATTTTAATCAGAAATTTGTGACACTGTCTTTGGTTGCAACGAGTCCAAATCTGCTGCTGATACCATGTTGAATTTATACAGGAAACTCCATTTTATCTCACTTGTGGAACACGTGGCGCAAAAACACACAGTACTCTACATACCGTATGTACTCTAGTCATGCTTTCAAGATCTGAAAGGAAAAACAAGAACACACTTGTACTGTAAAACCGCAGCGTCGGTTATCTCCACCGAGGCAGCCAGATATTTCTGTAGGAGTTAATTACCCCTCTATTTACTGTACTGTGGACGACTATACATTGTTAAATGCTTTAATTAACAAGACTTAAGTATTCCATATTGATACGTATGACAGAAATGACAAGAACGTAGGCAGCAAAATCATACACTCTGCTAAGATCCACACGCTGAGGACTTTCATGCAAAAACGTGCATATTTAGAGGTTGAGGGTTTGGTTTTGCATGTTCTCCGGGTACGCTGGTTTCCTCCCCCAGTTCAAAGACATGCACTGTAGGCCAAGTGGCATTTCCAAATTGTCTATAGCCCAAATATATGCGTGTGATTTGCCCTGTGATAGATTAGAACCCTGTCCAGGGTGTCCTCTGAGTCCCTCAGGCTCCCTGTAGGATACACGGTCCAGAGAATGGTGGATGGAAGGATGGATGGATCCTTACTACTTTAAGGATAGAGCTGCCTGATCAAAAAAAAAAGAAAAGCTGCATTAAAAAAAAACAAAAAAAAAAAAACACACAATTCCAAAAATTACAAAAGCAAAAGAAGTGTGCAACTGAAGCTCCATCGATGCGTATACAGACATTTATGAAGATTTTTTATGGCTTCCTGTTAACAGGAAAATGGTGCGTTAGGTCACTGGGTCACTAAGCTGTAGGCCATGCTGGTGTTTTTCCACATTTCTCCTTCTCTACCACTCAATACGCAACTCAATCTTACTCTAGAGCCGTTTGACATGAGAGGTCAAGACAGCTCTGGGCTCGTGTTTCTAAATCGTTTTTGCGTGGAGATATTTTCCACAAACGCTGTTGGCGTGAACGGGAATTGTTTTGAAAACAGAAGTAAAAAAAAAAAAACAAAAGAAACAAAAAAAAAACCCCAGACGTTTTCAAAAATACCTGCACAGGGTTTTTATTTCCCTCTCAAGGTGTGTGTATACACACACATATATACATACATACACACACACACACATTATATATATATATATATATATATATATATATATATATATACACATACATACATATATACACAGAGAGAGAAATGTAGAGATATAGATGTAGAGAGAGCTAATAGTTAAATATATAGATACATGGATAGATATAGTTAGAGAGATAGATAGATATTTAGATACATGGATAGATATACAGATATATATAGAGAGATAGATAAACAGATACATGGACAGATATAGATAGAGAGAGACAGAAAAAGATAGATAATAGATAAATATATAGATACGTCGATGGATATATAGATAGAGAGCGATAGAGAGAGATCGTATAAATATATAGATACATGGACAGATATATAGATAGAGAGACAGAAAAAGATAGATAATAGATAAATATATAGATACGTCGATGGATATATAGATAGAGAGAGATAGAGAGCGATAGAGAGAGATCGTATAAATATATAGATACATGGACAGATATATAGATAGCTAGCTAGAGAGATAAATATAGATATTTGTTGTTAAATTGGTAATCCACTTTTTAAATGCGTTTTAAGTGAGTCCCACATATGCAGATAATAAAAAAAAAAAAAAAAAAAAAAAAGAATTTGTCAAATGCTCATGGATTTTTCTATAGCAGCAAAAATATCAGAACGGCATTGTATAAAGAAGCAAACGCACCATAGAGTAACATGACCGTTATGAACTTGGGCTCGTCTGTCTCCATCATACTTGGTTTAAAAAGAGGACGGACAACTCGCAGGAGCTCTATTCATGTAACACTAATGACTAAGCCGTTCTACAGATATTCAAGTCCACACTTTGAAATCCATCGCTGAAGGGAATAAAAGGGAACCACAAGGCTCTTCCATTAGCCGACTAAATAGAAATGGCTTCTCCGTGTACAGAGTTTGAGTCCACTTTGCTTTCATCAGCGGTTTCTAAACGACTCGTGCTCAACTTTCCCCAGCCATAAATTTCATGTTAAAACACCTTCTACTCCATGATACGGTACTCCTGCTCCTTGTGTATATTCAAATGTAACCCAGATGCCTCTTGATACTCAACAAACTCAAGCAACAAAAGCTCAGCGGAACAAATTCACAGGTGTATTCTGGGTCAAAAAATAAATAAAAATAATGAATGTGTCCAGAAATGGCAGCAGTGTTGCTGCTAGAGTTCCTCTATTAATGGTATTACGTTCACACTGGCCTGACATGGCACAATAACTGATTAATGGCCTTTTGTTCCAGCTCCCTTTCCTCAATCTTCAGAGGTCCTTTACAAGGCATTACATTTTCTATACAATAGAAAAAGAAAAAATGTTGAATCACGGCAAATGTTAAAGCATGAAATGCACTTCAATGGCATTTCTCAAAGGAATGTATAATAGGTCTCCAATAGGTCCTACTTAAGAACTGTTCTCATTTTATAAGACAGTGCTGTTTAACGCTGCATTCTGATTGGTCAGAAGGTATTAAACTCTGACAGTAGTGCATCTGCAAGTCACCGGTTTATATTAAAAACGTGCTCGTTTTGGTTTTCAGCTCATTCAGACGGACTTGTACAGCGAACGCTCCACATTATCAGACTAAAATATATAAATTTTATTATATATACACAGTATCTCAAAAGTGAGTACACCCCTCAGATTTTTGTAAATATTTGATTATACCTTCTCATGTGACAACACTGAAGAAATGACACTTTGCTACAGTGTAAAGTAGTGAGTGTACAGCTTGTGTAACAGTGTAAA
>JANDJT010000199.1:28768726-28780605 GCA_024331685.1 Stegophilus panzeri | reverse complement strand
AACGACCGCGCGAGCGTCCGTTAGCATCGTAAACGACCGCGCGAGCGTCCGTTAGCATCGTAAACGACCGCGCGAGCGTCCGTTAGCATCGTAAACGACCGCGCGAGCTTCCCACCAGTTTTCACTTAATAAAACAGCTAGTGGGACATAAAGCTGATCTCCAGTTCAATGCTGATGAGAAACTTCTTCCTCTTAAATCCTTATAAAAAGTTTTGCGCAATAATAGGCCACACGTGCAACGCAACACAACACGAGCTGCATGTCACTTGCTTGTGTGAACGCAGGCTGGGGACCGAATAGTGACAAAATCGCAAGAGAAAAACAAACAATCCATCGTCCAGCATCAGAGCAGCCTGTCACTGCGAGAAATCAACTCCACGCCTTCACAGCATGCCCTGCCACTCTGACGGCCACAAACTCGCACCCTGTTACCCGAGACCCCGTCCTGTCGCATGTCAAACAGCCCGAGGCCAATTAGACCTCATGTTATTCCAACAACCCGACACTCTCCACATGAGTGCGAGACAAAACAACACAATTACACAGAGGCCATGTCATCAACCCAAGGCTCAGCACAGACGATTAAAGCGATACGACAGATGTGACGAGAGCCTCAGGAAGAAACCACAACTTCTCGGACGTTGCTCGACAGTAGTTCTGCCGTCCTCTAATCTACATAACAGGTTTATATTAAAGCACCAATTCAAATACATTACTGTTTCTATAGTAACGGCTCATTCACAGGTACGAAATCAAGTAGGCTAGTAATAAATTGATTAGCAAAACATTTTAAAGAAGAAAAAAAAAAATACCACCGGATACTGACAGTTCCTTTTGATATCGACCACCTGATTGTTCAGGGACTCATTATTCCATTTCTGTCCCTCAAATGAAACTTGTTCAGTTTATGGCTCAGTTGTGGAATGTTTATTTTAATACAAACACTTACACGGTAAGAAATTTGCAGGAAATAAACGCGGCTTTTTTTGCCGAGCATATAAGCAGCACAGTAATCTCAATCTACAGTCAAATGCAGTGCACATACCGTATACCGGACATGTGTAGGGCTTTCTGCATATTTAAACAAACGGTAATCGTCCAAGTATCTCAAAACACCGGCAGTTTTTCTTGTAATTATGTACCGCAAATAAAACGTGCGATTTTAAAATCGCCAACATGACGTGTAATAACGTAGATACGTTCGGCGGAAAACCACTACAGCCTCAGTTAACTTAAACTTAGTCAGAAGTTGAGAAATCCACCATAATCCACCCACATCCATGAGATTCAAATTAGTACATTAAAACTGTGACGAAATCCCCTACATACGCTCTTAATATATATATTTTTTTTTAAAAAGGTTCCAATTAGAACCAAAACGGGCTTTTTAGCCTGATACCATAGGAGAACCCTTTTAAGTTGCACAAAAAAAAAAAACAACAAAACATTTTACTCAAGTTCTTCAGAGAACCATCTATTTACTACTGCTTTAAAGAACCCACAAATGGTTCTCCACACCCACAAATGGTTCTCCACACCCACAAATGGTGCCACAAGGAACCATGTTATCATAAGTTATTAGTTAGTGCTTTAAGGAAACAAAGTAAGGTTCTTAAGATTGATGATTGGAGAACCTTTTCCGGTCCTGCAAAACATTATACGGTTCACTTGACCCTGTTAAGGGATGATAGCTTGAAGAACCAATCCACTGCTCTGAAGAACCTATGATGAACCATAAAGAACTTCTTTAATCTTCAAAAGAACCCTACAGCTCAAGTCAAGAACACTGTACAATGAGAAACGGTTCTTGAAAAGAAGGTTCTTTGCACAACCTATAGCGATGTAAAGAACCGTTAAAAGAACCTATATTTTTAAGAGGTGTACACATTACGATTTCACGACCCTGAATTAGTATCTCGTGGCTTTTTGATCGACGTGCACACATGGAACTGCTAGAACAAAGCGCAAAACAATAGGACGTGCTGAATCAAGCGCTATTTTATTCACCGCTGAACAACGGGCGTGGAAGCCATTTCCATCATTTCAACCCAACAGAACCGACCTCTGTATAGAAGAACTTTCCCTGTGTAAATATTGACAACTTTAGGATTCGAACCGCTAACTGTCACTATTATCCAGGTCACCCTCTCACCACAACCACTCCACCAGGACCGGTGCAAAGAAAGTGCACGTGATCTCGCATATAGACATTAATTCGTCGTAATCTCACGTGTTAGACGCGGACTATCTGCAGATCGGATTTATTACAAGCAGAGTTAGCCTCTTCATTTCAGACTTTAGTGAATCAAGGTCTCGGCTGCCTGGTGATTTGGTGTACAATAAAAAAAGCAACACACCAGGTTTGTGGTTTATTAGGTAATAAAATTGGTGCATCTAATGAACTGGAAACTCAGATCAAGTTTCTAATAATAGAATAACTTCAGAGTGGAAAACAAAGTGCAATCAGGCACATATGAAGCTGCAGAAGTCCCTTCTGTACTGATTTTTAATTACATCTGGATTCGGCTCCGGATTTGATGGCTAGTTTGTCATCTTGCTCTCTTGAAGCAAGTCTTCAGGTGCAATAGTCCACAACTAAAGTGTCACATTACACACTGGAACCATTTATCGATTCCCTCTTCTGAGTGAAAGCCTGTAATTATTCTGACACGTGTATATGCACACGCACACACATACATACTGATTCCTTCTCAGCTCATTCCTCAGAAACCACACTGATGCCTCCATCTCTTTGTCGATATCCGATGAGGCGATGCGATAGTTTGGTTATATTGACCCTGTTTCAGAGTTGTTTGAAAACTCACTGAATTTTCTCCCCAGGTGGAAAATTGGCTCATTACAACTGCTCAAAGCATCGGAGCTAATTAAACAGGAAGAATTTGAATATCAGGTGTTAGTCAGTTTGTCTGAGACGAGAGATACGAATACACAATGGGTGGCAAATCACTTGTCCAACCTTTATGGGAAGCAAAAAAAAATAAAATAAGATCACAAACATAAGGTGCATATCATGTTATGCCCTGAAATCACCAGCACATGTGAAAAATGAACACGTGAAACACGTCTAAAAGCCGCACGTGTAAATCTCCTCGTTTGAAGTTCGTGTGACTTTTGTGGACTCTAGAAAAATCGCATATTTTTAGGAAAACCTGCTGGATGGAACACCTTTTGTGCTGCTATGAAAAGAAAAGTGTACACTGTAACCATAGCAACGATCTTAGCAGTCAGTCCTCGCTAGTGCTGACTAACTAGCCTAACTTGCTCTCTAGCGGGACATTTATTATTCTCAGTAATAAAGAGTCATTCATGTTATTTTTTTAGATGCATTTCAACATTACAATTTTAGAAAATATGAATAAATATGTGAACCATGTTATTATCCGAATGTCTTCCAACACACAATTTCTAACGCCAAACTTTGGGCCAGACCTGCTACTTGAACCTGATGGAAGCTCCACCTTCCCGGAAACCAGGAAGGTGAATGGGTAATGTTACATTACGTATAGATACAGTGGTGGATATATATATTTATTTATTTATATAAAATAAATAAATAAATAAATCCTTCACAAAAGGCTTTTTTCCCCCCACAAATGTTCCGTCTCAGAATTTTACAAATGTAAAATTGTAAAAATGGTTACGTCTGGAGCACAATGTGTTCTTATTTGCTCAAAATGATTAAGTTCTAAGATCTGAGAGATGTATTTCCGTCCATCGTAGAATGAAATCTTTCAGGCTTTTCCAACTCAAACACAGAGAGAGAGAGAGAGAGAGAGAGAGAGAGAGAGAGAGAGAGAGAGAGAGAATCCCAGAATACATCCAACATCTCAACACCCAATTCTTTCTTTCATTCATTCATTAAGCTTCCCTCTTTCAAGTTACACTGATCCCAGTCCACGCCATCACTCGAGGATTAGCTCACTTCCTGCTGACAATCTTTCAACTCTTTAGAACTACAAAGCACTTCATGTTTCATTTTTAATGAAGCCAGCAGTAAAATAAATAAATCTTTATATTTCCCCTTCATTAGCCTGAAATTTGACAGGCTTTTTGTTTAAGAAAAGATTCAGTGCTGCACTGAATCCAGATTTGTTCAGCTTGTAAAGTTCGGTTCAGTCTAAGCGAGGAGCACCGGCTAATGATGGCACAATGACGACGCTACTTTATGTGCTATTTGGAACAGCTACGATGACGTCAAGTCACGCTGCAGCCAAAACCCATCACCAGTTACTCTTCTGAACTCAGACGAGATTGTTTCAAGATGTGTGAAGTTACACAAGTTTCTCACCACTTTTACCACATTTGATTTTGTACGATGTTAATTTATCCAAAGTTGGACAAATACCTCACAAGTCTAGACAGTATCGGTGTGGGCTAATGTTAAATATGACCTGTTCAGAATGGATTCGTTTATCAGAGGGACGTCTGTAATTAATACTTGCTTGCTTATCAAGCAAATGCTTGCTTATCTCAAATAACTTGCTTCCTGAAAGTTTCACACTCGTTCCTGCGAAAGCCAGTCGGGGTTTTGTTTCCATGGTAACAGTTAGCGACCTCCATCCAGGGTGTGCTTTTGCACGTTATGCCAGGTCTTTCCCCGGATTCAGTCTCTGGATCCGCCGTGACGCTAAACAGCTCGGTGTAAAAAGTCCCAGGCTTTTGTTTAAAAATAAATAAATAAATAAAACCATGGTGGCGTGCAGCTCGAGTAAAATAATCAGTGACCTAGGGGTGTGACGAAGAGGAGTTGCTGTTAAAAGCCTGTTGATTAATTCCCTAACAGCATCCTAGGTGTTTCGTTCCTCTTACACCACAGCAATGTTCAATCTTGAACAAACATACTTTTTATCCATTTAGAGTTGTTTAATTCTCCTGTTCATTACATTAAAGCAGCTATAAACTAAAAACTTTTACCTCGGACTGTTAGAGCGGCGACACTGGAGACTCCTTCCATTAAATAAACATCCCCTTATAGAAAACCTTTCTGTGCAAGTTGTTACTATAGTAACGTTCCCATATTAACGTGTTAGAACAAGCACATTAATGTACACCCGTGATTTGAAACTGTGCTACTTTTAGAACTGCTGTTAAAGGAAGTTCAACACCTTCAGACCAATCAAAAGCCGGAATAACACCTTACGCCCAATCAAAAGCCGGAATAACACCTTACGCCCAATCAAAAGCCGGAATAACACCTTACGCCCAATCAAAAGCCAGAATTCAACACCTTCCGCCCAATCAAAAGCCGGAACAACACCTTCCACCCAATCAAAAGCCGGAACAACACCTTCCACCCAATCAAAAGCCAGAATTCAACACCTTCCGACCAATCAAAAGCCGGAATTCAACCACACTGTGGTACTGTACAAGGTTTAGGAGATTAATTTCATTACCCCCCCATTTTTAGTACATTATTTCTTTCTGACTCAAGTCATCATTCTAAATAAATATATAAATAAATGTTAAAAAAAAAAAAAATCACGTTGATTCATATTTAAAATTTTTTTTACAATCCCGGAATTAGGTTATTGTTTTCTATTTTGTGGTTCATCACAATACAAGACAACAACCTCAAAAAAATAAAGATTTATAATAACTAAGGAACAAATAAGCAACATCCATGTCTGTCAATTCCAGTAACCACACACACAAACACACACACACACACAAACACACTGTCTAATTGTCCCTGACAATCCCAGCCAGGAAGAAATTTCATTTCTCCATTTTATTGAAGTACATTTCATTAAATTTTTTTATATCCTCTCGGCAAGTGTACTTCTAGTAAAATATGCAGCTAGGAAGATGAATTAAGTTGACCGAGACGGACACAAAGGGTCCTTCTGGACTCCTCTATAGTAACGGGTTGTCCCGCCACGTCAAGCGTTCACAACAAGGCAGAACTCGTCTCTGTGGTGTAAAGATTTGTGCAGTTTTATAAACGAAAGCCTCCAAGAAAGGCTGAAAAATAAATAAATAAATAAATAACCGCAGAAAATCTCGTCAAAACGGCTCGTCGGTTTCTTTCTCTGAGTGACGGCTTCATTTCTTTTGGATTTCCAA
Organism: Stegophilus panzeri; assembly: GCA_024331685.1. Lineage (NCBI taxonomy): Eukaryota > Metazoa > Chordata > Actinopteri > Siluriformes > Trichomycteridae > Stegophilus > Stegophilus panzeri. The sequence continues at coordinate 28,774,521 of JANDJT010000199.1, read as the reverse complement.
CTCGTTAACATTCGCTGGTGCAGTCTACAGTACATCATTATGGTTACTGAGCAACAAGACCACGCTGCTGACAAAATCAGGGGAAAAAGAGTCACAGGTTGCAAACAAGGCTGCCGGACCTGCACTGCGCTTCTATGCGACATTTCACACTACATGATGTCTGATTATATTTTCTGCCCCCTGTGTGTGTGTAAAATATTATATACACACATATATATACACACACACACACACACATATATATATACACACGTGTGTGTATTTCACCCAAGCTGTGAAAAATGAGCAGTAACGAATGCTCAGAATCTGACCCACAGAGGTCAAACACACATTAGATATTCTCAGATATGATTTGCACGAATACAGAGAATGCACAGGGTCTTTAATCTGAACACCAGAGCCATCACGACCGTCGTGACCGCCGCCATCATTTCCGACAGCCTCCCATCCTTTACCGTTTCGATCACTAATCAAGAAATAACGTATGACGTAAACGACGTTCGCCGTGTGCGCGCCCAAGTTCCGATCTTTTCATTTTCAGTACGCATTTGACGGAGTTCCGATTCGTTACGATAAGCGAGGAATAAAACGCTCTAACTCTAAAACTAGCTACGCGACGGTACTCTGCGGGAGGAGGTTTCCTCCACCGCACGCTATTAGTCGATAATCTTAGCTCGGATCAGTGATTAAACAGCAGCTAGAGTCCTCGCTACCAAACTCAGGACTAGTTAAAAACATTCATCACTAATAGGAGAGCTTCAGTCTAACACGACCTGGTGTTCAGCAGGAACAGGGCGAATGCTGAACAGAAGAGCCTGACACGACTGTTTTACTATAATGCATTCATTTCCAATAAAGTTTGATCCTCCAGTGTTCACGCCGAGCTTACATTTCCACGAGACACAGAAAGAAAACTGTCTTTATTTTGTAAAGGAAGGAGACAAGCTAGCTGCTACAATTTGTCAGCAGGTGTTGTATACCACACGGCGCTATCCGAATGCCGAGTGAAAAACCCATAAATCACTTTGTCGTTCTTTCAGCCATAACTGAGTAGCGAATCCCTCGGCCCGGCTTTAATTAGAGTCTCGCTGCTGTTAAGACACCGGATGTAATCTTTTACAGTGTTTAGCTAATCAGTTTGCAACGTTGTATACTCTACACGGTAATAAAGGCACCAGACAATACAGTGATATACAGTATAACTGCGGTAAATGCATGGTCGCTTACATATATACATGTACTGGTTTAAACTTAGTTTATTGATGCACCTTGGATCCATCCATGGATGGATGGATTTTATTTTCTTTCCAGCCACAAGTATGGCTCCAAGATGTACATCAGTTATACTACAAATCCTGAACATAAGAAGTCTTGGGCTGGTGCGCATGCAGGGATTTATATTACATATCATTAATTTAATGTTGAAATAAAATGACATTGTACATTATATTTATGTTCATTATTCTTATCCTTTTTCAGCCTCTCCCTTTCCCCCCCCTCACAGTGAACTACATCTGACAGCCAGCAATCCATCTTCATCCAAGCATCCTGGGGCAATTTCACCTTATTTGAAACATTTATTGGTCATTATCTTTCATTTTCGGGGAATTTAGAGATGCAAGTCATACACACATTCATTCGACCTTAATATGTTTATCTCAGAGTTATTGAGCCTCTTCACCTTCCATAAACTGTTCACTTTCAACTATTATTTGCTACGAGGTGTCTCTTCTGTTTCAGGAATGATCCAAGTTCTCAATCAAGAGTTTCTGACCCCACTGCAAGCCTAACCAGGCAGTTACTAAGGATGAACGAATGCTGCTGATCCTCGTATTAGAATCTGTGTTTGTATGTCTTGAACATACAGTGCCCGACTAATATTGGCACCCTTGGTAGATATGAGCAAAGAAGGCTGTGAATGTCTGATGAGGGTGGAGAATAGATGGCAGGGGATCTGAGATCTAAGTCCCAGTAGTGTCTGGCAAACTGAAGACGCTCCAGCTTGGGAGTTCGGATTGTAGTTTTGGAGACTTTGACACCAAGACAACTAATTTCTACAATTCTCCAGCTGTGATCCTTGGAGATTTTTGACCACTCGAACCGTCCTCTTCACAGTGCGTTGAGACGATACAGACACACGTCCAATTCCAGGTTGATTCATAACATTTCCAGTTGACTGGAACTTCTTAATTATTGCCCTGATGGCGGAAATGGGCATTTTCAATGCTTGTGCTATTTTCTTATAGACACTTCACATTTTGTGAAGCTCAACAACCTTTTGCCGCACATCACAGCTATATTCCTTGCTCTTACACATTGTTATGAATGACCAAGGGAATTCCACCCATGTTACCTCATTTATACCCGTGTGAAACGGAGTCATAATTAAACAATTTCCTGTTCCTAATCACCCATGTGTACTAAAACAGTAAAATACCAATGGGAAGTATATACTTCAAATATATTTTGCATATGAATTCATAAGTGTGCCAATAATATTTGCACACCCATATTTAACAGTTTTCTTTATAAAAATGTGTTTGCAATTGTTTGATATCCATAAAAGCAGAGTATTCTTGTGAATTCTTTTGAAAAAAGATCAAAAGGTTAAACAACAAAGACAGTATTTCACAGCCTTCTTTGCGCATATTTACCAAAGGTGCCAATATTAGTGGGCGGCGCTGTATAATTGTTCATTTTGTATTCGTATTTGGTTACCTACACTGGAGAAGCCCATATGAGCCAGTTTGATAGTTAGCTAACCAGCTATCTAGCCTACCAATGTAGCATAACGTTGATTTGATGTATACCCTAGAACTCGCAATACATCTGAAACGTGGCGTGTAAATCTCGTGTGAATTTTAATATCGTACTGATAACCTACGTCGTAAATAACAGACAATCCAGATCTGATGAAAGAGGGAGAGCGGTTTTAGCAGGTAATCTGTTTGTCACTGGGACGACATCCTGTCACAAATCAAGCCCTGTCTGTTGGACAGGAAAACTAAGAGCAGGGTCTCAATCCTCACTTCAGTTCACAACATGGCGGTCAGTTACAATCCAACATGTTCTTCTCAGTGCGGAATTTGAGTGCAAGACAAAGTACATCCTCTCGGAAATATCACGTAACAAATGACCCATCTCATAACGAAGTATTGGCCGATCTTGTTCAAGATACAATACTAATCTGCACACACCCTCTGTCCAATGAGGTGTTAACCAGCCCAGACTGTTCCTTCATACAGCAGACTTACACCAAGAGAGACTTGAGCAAACTGATAACTGTACCAGTATGATGTGTGAAGAATTACTCTATTATACGACTTTACATCAGTACTATGTAGCCGTGTACACGTATATACACATGTGTAAATTTCCTTATTTTCATTTCACAACCTTTGAATTCATGTATTTATTTTAACTAAACACTACTTATTCATTTTTAACTGCGTCTTAATTTTATTTGATTTATTTGCTTATCTGATAATTCATACTTCAAATTTAATAAGCTAATATGTATTTTAATTAACGAACAATTTAAATAAATTATTTAATAACGTATAGTAAAATCAAAGCTACATTTAACAATGTATGACAAAAATAACGCAGTAGAAATAGCGAGGAGTTCAAATACAGTTATCGGATGTAGCGTTCTTTGTCTAGCTCTGTGAAATGTTCACCAAGTGTTGGAACGCTCTACAGAGAACCTCTAAACCAGGGGTGTCCAGTCTTCTCTGCAAAGGGCCGGTGTGGGAGCAGGTTTTCATTCCAACCAAGCAGGAGCCACACCGGACCTTTCCGGAGAAGACTAGACACCCGTGATCTAAGTGAATATTAACTGAAGTTCTTGGCTTGTGTGTGCATGACTGTATGGCTTGTGCTGCTGTCACATGATTGCTTACTGGATAAGTGCATGGATGTGCAGGTGTTTGTATTAAAGTGGCTGTGAGGGTATTTATAATATACAATATTTCACTATATTTGGCTGCTGTAAAGTTGGGTTGTGACCTCAGGAGGTTAGCTTTTGAGAACTGGACTGGTTTTCTTGACCATGGAGCTGGCTTTTGGGTTGGTTTTGTCACACAGACTTCCCAACCCTGTTTACTACCCAATATTAGGCTTCACCCAGTAGCAAGATTCTCTGCCACACACTCCATTAGTTGATAAAGCAAATTAAAGAAAATCCACCCATTCATTTATTCATCTAGTGAGAGGTTGCATTGGGGGAGAGAGAGTGTGGGTGTGTGTGAGAGAGAGAGAGAGAAACTCATCTCTGAAACTTTTGGGCTGGTTTCCAGTCTTTTTTGTGGGTTTTGAGATGTAGGTTTTAGTGAAACCAGGCAACCTTGGTTGTAGCATGACATGCTAGGGCAATGACCTGTGTAGGAGAGAGGACAAACACAAAGCAGGAAGCCATTTTTTTTTTTTCCTGGGAGTTAGCAAAGCCAAAACCAATAAGCACAACCCAACACTGACTCTACAAATACAACCATGTTCTCCAAACAAACAAAAACTACAAAAAGGTTCCCTAAACAAAACATAATAACCCTTAATAAGCCTTCATTCTGAAAAGTGCGAAAAAGGAAATGGCACTTACCATCTCCAGAAGCCATTTATTTCTAATTAACCAACAGTCAGAAATTACAAACTCTCTAACACACACACTACACAAATTTAGCTTAAACACCACCATTAATGATACTTAATAAGCAAAAACCAGGGAAAGTGTGAAAAAGAAAATGGCACTTACCTTCTTCAGAAGCCATTTTTATCTCTAATGAACCAACAGCTAGGAACTCTCAAACACACACTACACAAGTTTAGCTCTAAACGCAACCATTAAAGATACACAGACTTAAAGGAAATCCACCAGCTTACATTCCTCTTTTATACTCTACTCACAGGAAGTGCCCCGCCCGTAACACTCATCAGCCCAGCATGGGGACAGCACCCCCTAGGGACAGGGAGGATACATGCATGACAATAAACAAAATAAAATACTGTTTATTGGTGATTAGGTATATGAACATATCCGTAAATTCAGAGCAGCTGCATATGAGATCCATATTCTATAACATATACAGTATAATACAGAGGAATGAGCCCATTATTAAAATGTATTAAAGGAAAATAAACCCTAATAATGTGTAGTCCTGCCCTATTGAGTGGTGAAGAAGGGTAAATGCTGTTTAAAAAAAAACAAACTAAAAAAAAACAGCACATTTTTTAAATACACGCCCTTCTTGCAATTCCTTCACACCGCACAGCCAGTTTAAATCATTCTAGGCGAATACATCACTAATAACATCTTTTACTTCAGCTTAGATGGAAATAAACCATAAAATCCAGATTAACTCAGCTTCAAGGGAGCTAGCTCGCTAATGAGCTGATCTTCAGGACAAATCCTAAATAATCTCCTTATGCTTATACAGAATAGCGCACTACGTAGGCTGAGAAGCCATTATATTATAACGGTTAGGGTTCGTGCACATACTGTATATAATAAGTATTCAGCTTATCCTCTGGGTTTTTGATCACCGTTACTATAGAAACTACTGAATATATAGTTGGTATTTTCAAGCCTTTGATCTGCTTGTTATATAGAAAATTGTTCGGTATGTTAACGAAAGCAAAGACCACATATTATTTACGAAATTATTGTCAGACTGGTGCATTATTTCAAACATTGATTTGTTTCAGATTTATGATTTTCTCCCCATTCAAGTAAATAGGAGCCTAGGTTCCAAGATGGCCGCCAAGTGGACAGAGTTTACTATAGTCGTGTATTACATTTT
>JANDJT010000199.1:28744397-28755912 GCA_024331685.1 Stegophilus panzeri | reverse complement strand
AATCTGGTGCAGTCCATGAGGATGAGATGCACTGTAGTACTTAAAGCAGCTGGAGGCCACACCAGATACTGACTGTTCCTTCTGATATTCCTTTGGAAGCGTGGTTTCTGTATCTTTCCTGTTAAAGGAGGTGTGGCTTCTGTGTTGAAGGAGGTGTGGCTTCTGTATTTGTCCTGTTGAAGGAGGTGTGGCTTCTGTATCTTTCCTGTTGATGGAGTTGTGGCCTTTGTGTCTTTCCTGTTGATGGAGGTGTGGCCTCTGTGCTTGTCCTGTTGAAGGAGGTGTGGCCTCTGTGCTTGTCCTGTTCAGCAACAGACAGCCCGAAAGACAATCAGTATTTTTATGACAGATCTGTGCTGATGTTGTTCTGCTTCAGAAGATTTGTTTTTATTTCCTTTGCTGATCAAGCATTCTTCTTCATGTGTCTTTGCCTGTGGGGCATTTTTAAGTCTAAAGATTTCTTGTTGCGTGGAATAAATAGAGGCTGAACGCAGCAATGAAGCAAAAATAGGAAGGCCCTTTCCTTCCATGGCTGTCTGCATGTCTTTAAGTCGTTGTGCGTTTTGTTCCCGTGATGATGCCCCACAGCATGCACGTTTGAGGTTTAAAGGGATTTTACTAGCCGTGTTTGCATCGTATGTCATGAAACACACGTTCTCTCAGATCGTTGAATGAAATGTGCGATATGCATGAATAGTGCGTGTGGGTGTGTGTTTGTGTGTGTCGAGCACTTATGCAGACATGACGCATCACGCAGCCTACTTTGTGAGACGTCTTAAATGCACATACACGTGTGTGTGTGTGTGTGTGTGTGTGTGTGCTTGTGTTTGTGCATGTTAATGAGTGGAAGATGGAGGAAGGAGAGGGGGATGGCGGAATGGGATGGATACAGCTGGAGTGAGAGAGAGAAAGGGAGAGTTTGGTGAAAAGGTAACCATGGTAACTCTCTTTGCTAAGGCCTGAATTGACAGAGAGGAGAGCAGGAGAAAGAGGGAGGGAGGGGCGAGGTGATGGATAGAGCAGAGAAAAAGAGAGAGAGAGGGAAAAAAGAGAGAGAGAGAGAGAGAGATGTTAGGATGCTAGTGCAGACTCCACGCTAAAGGGTTAATGTGTGTCAGAGCAGCAGGTTAATCTTTCATCACACGCAGAGGGCAGTGCAGTATTTACACACTAACCGGACCCTGAGGAATATACAAGGGGAGAGAGAGAGAGAGAGAGAGAGAGAGAGAGAGGAAGCAAACAAGAGCAGTACGGAAGGAGGTTTAGATGTGGGTAGGGACCCATCGATGGAAGGAAAGGACATGAAGAGTGGATACACTATGTTAAAATTTGTAGCCACTCCCATTTATAATGCCCTGACACCATATATGGTAATGGCCCCACCCCCACCATGCAAACGCTTTATTTTTTGTTCCCACCCACCAGCCATCTCTCATCTATCACATGACATGGTGAAAGCTAACACTTCTTTAGTTAGCTACCTAACACACTCTGAGGAAAGCGCTATCTGCCCTCTTCCGCATACATCAGCTCACAGACTCCAACGACCGGTTAGCGTCACCCCTGAACTCTACTTAACCTGGACTATACTTGCTTTTAACTATGCATATTCTTAACGAAGTAACGAATTTAACGTAAACAGCAGGGGGCGATGTAGTACAGCCTTTTTTTTTTTCTTTTTTTTTTTTTAACCACAGGAGAATTCATGAGGCATGCATAGTTTCAGCGGAGTGGGTGGAGTCAGTTTTCAGGGACGAGAAAGCTTGTTATGTGAAAAAAAAATAACAAATGGCTCCTTTAATCTACAAAGCCAGTCTCTGTAAGGAAGCAAACTAGGCATGACTTTGAGCAACTGGCCCTTACAGTGCATTCCTATAGAAGTTAATTTCACCGTAACACACAGCCGCAGTATCTGAACGTATTTTAGGCCTCGACCTGATTCTGTGTCTTGGTCTGGATTTGATTCTGACTCTGATTCGTCCGACTCAGCAGATGTCATCTCCCATCACAGTCACTTAACGTGGCGCTTCACACTCACAGCTAATTGTGTCTGGTGTCAGTTATGCGTGAAGATGACACGGCGCGGGTAAATAAAATGAAGGTGTCGCTAATTCAGAGCATGATGTTTTAATCAACGCTTTTATGGCGATTATCTGCACTTTTTTTTTTTTAACGAGCCGAACCAGACAGACTGCCATGCGGGGATCGAGAATCTATTGGGATATGGCAGAATTGCAAATCTGGGCTAACACACAGTAGCATGCAAAGTCTGCAGTCTGGATTGTGTGTGTGTGTGTGTGTGTGTGTGTGTGTGTGTCGTAATGCCATTACACACCATGTGCGCATTATTGATCAATCTAACCAGGGTTATCGGTCTCTAATGCAGCTTTCAAATCGTCTACTACCTCTTCTCTTCTCCTCTCCTCCTTTCTGTCCATCTCTGCCTGCTTTATATTCATCCCGCTCGTATTGTCTTCCTTCCACATCGCTCCCTCTCTCCCTCTGCTTTATATGCGCCTCCATGTTGTGCTTGCCCTCCCTCCATCTCAGTGTTTCATATCCATCTCCTTCTCTCGAGCCCTTCTCCTCTCTTTCATTGGGAGAGATTATTAATATTAATGCCTCTGTCTCTCCTTCTATCTCTCATGTCCTTTCGCTTTCCATATGTCTTTTTTTCCTTCTTCTTGCCTCGATCTTATGCTCATCCTGTACTGTCTCTCTCTCTCTCTCTCTCTCTCTCTCTCTCTCTCACCTTCTGTCCTCTCTCTTTTTTCAGTGCTCATCCATTAACGTTGATCATTTCTTCCTCTCCCTGCAGCTGTGCAGTCATCTATCAGTTTCATAATCCATCGCAATCTATCCCTCATTTTTCCGCCAGGCTCCGACGCCTCCACGTGTCAAATGCGTTTGCGTGTCGTGTCCATTATGTGGACAGCCGCCATTAATAACGGCCTGTGTTTCACCAGATGCTCTTATATAAGGTCACCGAGGTCAAAATAACCCCACAGTGGGGGTCGCTTCTCTCCGGCTCAGGGGTCGGCGCTGAACGAGCCATCGATCAAAGTAAACAGGCCGTGCCATCTCACGCCCTCGGTGCGCCATTAGCATTGGGATTAGCAGCCATGTTGCGCTGTATCGCAGCGCTGTTGAATTCTCAAATCTGACTGGTCAGGAGGTGTTGGTTCGTTCCAGCTGCAACTCAAAGCGTTCCTATACTAACGACTCGTTCACATCTGGACTCGTTAAGCAGACACGCCACCTAAACGGATTCAAATCATGTTGTTATTGGTTGACACGCTGTGGAGACGTTTCTTTAACGTTTATGGAAGGAGTCTCCAGTGTCAGCGCTTTGTAACAGTTTAACGTTTAAGTTTTCCGCATCTTCAGGAGAGAAGACGTTGCACTTTCTGGTTTCTCTGCAACATGACGTCGACTGTTTATAGCTGCTATAACGAAAGCGAGAACAGGAATTTGCTTCACGGATGTTCCACAGCACTAAATGTATCTGTAAAGGGTCTTTCAGTAATAAATGAAACGTACAAATCGTAGGCGAATTGCTGGACAAATAAAACACTTTGGGACGTGTTTTTATTGGAAAATAATTCATTTCAGGTGGTTGCACACCGTACCGCTGATGATCTTCCTGTAACAGCACATCCCACTGTGTTTTATTCCTTACTTCACTGACAGGGATTAGAAATATACCGTGATTCCGACACTCGTGTCCTGAACTAGCAAAGAATTGAATTTACCTGTAAAGACCTGTGACTGAAAAGCATTTTTTATTTTATTTTAAAGGCTACTCATAAAGATAATAAGGGTGTGGAAAAGCATAATGGAGTATAAAACGGTCCATCCTGAGGCATATTTTCTCTGGGAGATTGCTTTCAAAAAAAAGCCAGACTGCAGTACTTCAACAAAGAGAGTGTTTATTGTTATTTTATTTTTTTTATTGCTCTGGAGATTCATGCATGGTCGCTGTGTAATTATTCTTAATACACTTTGCACACTTCATAGTAATTAGGAGAGCATTTAAAACAGGATTTATCACCATGTTTTGACCTTCTCGCAAAGTCATGACGTCTCGTTTTTTTTTTTCTCTCTCTCCCTTTTTTTTTTTTTTTTTTTTTTTTTTTACAGTAATTCTACTCGGGAAGGCTTCTGGAATCCACGGAGGACCCGTAAAGACAAAGGAGATACAATATGTGTACACGAGTCATCTGTGTGTGAAACCAAAAACAAAGAAAGGACAAACAGGAGACAGTAGAGTAATTAATTCACCTGAGGAGGAGAAGACAAAAAAAAAAAAAGAAGAAAAGAAAGAAAAACAATGTTTAACTAAGCTGAAATCAACACTCAGTGGTGGAGAGTCCCAAAACGGATATTAATCTTCTGGAATAAGTTTAATACACACACTTCACATTTGGAATACAGGAAGGTCATGACTCAGATGCCATGCGGATCACCACGGTGACCGTCCTTCCTAACCCCGCCCCCTTCTTTTTCCTATTGGCCCAGCTGCTGTTTTGGCTCCTCCTCCTGGGCCAGGACATCGCAGGAGCCACGTCGACCTGCCCGACACCTTGCAGCTGCTCCAATCAAGCGAGCCGAGTGATCTGTACCAGACGAAACCTGGACGAGGTTCCGGAAAATATATCCAACAACACGCGGTACCTCAACTTACAGGAGAACTCGATACAGGTAAATATTGTGTTGATAAATATTGATCTGATCACTTTCTAACAGAGCTGCAGTGTTTGTTCGCTCGAGTGTGTGTTTGCTGCTCGTCTGTCAACCGTTTCGCAGTTTTAATTACTGCTGCACCCGAGAGCCGTTAACCCGAGCGTTGCTTAAACTGCAAGAAGAAGGCCGTGTAAGCATCTTTCGCTTAACTGCTGAGACAGAAAGCAAATAAAAATAATTACCTTTTTTTTTTTTTCCCGCCCAAAGCCGTTTGAGTTTGAGCCGTTTGAGTGCTGAATCAGGAGTTGCAAAGTGACCCGATCTGAACACCAGGGTCTGAGGATTTGGGATTTAAACAATTTAGAGAGGTATTCCCTTGTGGTTTGGTCTGCAAGGGAAAAAGCATTCACCATTTAGAAAAATGTAAAAAATAATAATAATAATAACAATAATAATAATATTACCATTCATCATGCCTACCTGTTAGCATAAAAAAAATTGATTTGTCGTATCCCAGAGCCCCACTTGAAATGATTAAAAAATCTAAAAATGTTTCAGCACCTGAGGACATCCTAGATATTTTTTCTTTTGGCTTCTTTTCCTCTCGTCGCTGTGTTACCCAGAGATTAAAGATTTGACAGGTTTTTTTTTTTTTTTTCAGTTCTTTCAAATACCCCTCCAGCCCACAGGGTTTCACACTCTCGCTTTTGCTCCCCTCCCTTCTTGTTCTTCATATAGAGAGGGTGATGGCGATGAGCCAGGAGGAGCCTTTTGCTCTCTTCCAAAAGGAAGTAGCTTAGGCTGCCGCTAATGTGCCAGTTCTCTCCGAGTCCAGAATGTGTGAAATTGCAACAGTGCTTGAAACTCAGTCACCCTTCATCACGTGTCGAGAGGGATTTCAGCCTCATCTAACAAGATACGCCTTGGTTCTGCTCGGTGGTTTAGTAAAGATATTTCCCCATCCGTGATAAATTTCTTTTACACGTGCCACCAGCAGGCTGCCGCGAGGTGTTTGTGAGGTTTTTATCAGGTGGCACTATCAAGCAGTTGAGCTAACTCCGAGTGCAGTAACGTGGAAATATTTTATGAGCGCTTGCTTTTGAGAACACGGTACACTGCAAACAAAAGGAGGTTTGAAACTCAAGGTTGTTTTTTTTTTTTTTAACAGTGGCTCTCTGCTCTATAATTATTCATGGAATGTATTTTATGTTTGTATTTTTGAGTGCACTGTTTGTCTAAATATTTCATGAGAAGTGGACGTGCAAATCAAATCAAACTCAGACACAACTACAATAATGAAACTGATTTTTAACTTGCATTCCTCTAATTGTAATATTAAACTTCTGACAGTTTACTGTATATAAAGATTTATGGTGATTTATGATGTAGCAGTCATATCACAAAATACATACTACTCATACTGTCCAGTCTGTGAAAGCAAAGGACTTAACCTGACCTTCTCTCACCCAGGTGATAAGATCAGATACCTTCAAGCACTTGCGACACTTGGAGATCCTCCAGCTTTCCAAGAACCAGATTCGTCAGATCGAAGTTGGCGCATTCAATGGCCTCCCGAACCTCAACACTTTGGAACTGTTTGACAACCGTCTCACGCTGGTGCCATCACAAGCATTCGAGTATCTCAGCAAGCTTCGGGAGCTCTGGCTTCGTAACAACCCCATCGAGACGTTGCCAGGCTATGCCTTCCACCGCGTGCCCTCCCTTCGCCGCCTTGATCTGGGTGAGCTCAAAAAGCTGGACTACATTTCAGATGCTGCCTTTGTCGGCCTTGTCAATCTGCGCTACCTGAACCTGGGCATGTGTGGTCTGAAGGACATCCCCAACCTGACACCTCTGATCCGGCTGGAGGAGCTGGAGCTCTCTGGAAACAAGCTGGAAATCATAAGACCTGGATCGTTCCAAGGCCTGGAGTCTTTGCGCAAACTGTGGCTCATGCACTCCCAGATGTCTGTCATTGAACGCAATGCCTTCGATGACCTTAAGAGTCTGGAAGAGTTGAATCTATCCCACAATTCCCTGCATTCACTGCCCCATGACCTCTTTACCCCACTGCAGAAGCTGGAGAGAGTGCACCTCAACCACAATCCCTGGGTGTGTAATTGTGATGTGCTTTGGCTTAGTTGGTGGCTGAAAGAAACTGTACCAAGTAACACAACTTGCTGTGCCCGGTGCCATGCACCACCCTACCTGAAGGGCAAATACATTGGAGAGCTGGACCAAAGCCATTTCACGTGCTATGCCCCGGTTATCGTCGAGCCCCCCACTGACCTCAACGTGACCGAAGGCATGGCTGCTGAACTCAAGTGCCGTACTGGAACCTCCATGACGTCTGTAAACTGGATTACACCCAATGGAACCTTGATGACCCATGGATCATACCGCGTCCGGATCTCTGTGCTACATGATGGAACTCTGAATTTTACAAATGTCACCTTGCGCGACACTGGTCAGTACACCTGCATGGTGACCAACTCAGCTGGCAACACCACAGCAACTGCCGTCCTGAATGTCACTGCAGCAGACACCAGTGTCAATTACACCTACTTTACTACCGTCACTGTTGAAACTGTAGAATCCACAGGAGAAGAGGATTCAGCCCTACGTTCGATCAATGAGACTATTATACACATCCCTGGTCCTACACCTTCTGGACGTCTCTGGCATGATGCCATCCCAACAACAGCTTCCTCTCTATCAGTTTTTGGATCCTCATCTTCTCCCCGAGCAACCAAACCCACATTTACTGTCTCTGTCTCTGAACCGAGCTACCCCACTGGGCTGGATGATGTAATGAAGACTACCAAGATCATCATTGGCTGCTTTGTGGCTATTACCTTCATGGCAGCTGTCATGCTGGTGGTCTTCTACAAGCTGAGGAAGCAGCACCAGTTGCACAAGCACCATGGACCAGCAAGAGCCATTGAGATTATCAACGTGGAGGATGAGATTGGAGCCAGCGCCAGCGTCCGCGGAAGTGGGATCTCTGGTGGTTCCACCATGCCCCAGGCCGGATCCAGTGGAGGAAGCCAGAGCCTGAGGCTGCATCACCCGGAGATTGTCAACCTACCCAACCTGGCTCGGACGGACCACCTTAACCACTACTACAAGCCCCACCACTTCAACAACAACATGATGAGTTTGGGGCTCTCTGGAAGTTCTGGGATCGGCCTCAACAACAACAACAACCCGTGTTCCCAGGCCCAACCCACGCCGATCTCCTGTTCCCAGGTGCCCGTCTCAGTGAGCTCCATTCCGTCCTCAATGCCCCTGCCTACCCTTGGCCTCCATGGATCACTCAAAGGCCTAATGGGTAAAGGGCAGAACCCTCAAATCGAGCCTTTACTCTTTAAGAGTGGCTCCAAGGAGAATGTCCAAGAAACTCAGATCTGAGAAGGAGAGAGTGAGCGAGAGAGTGTGTGAGAGAAAGGGGATAGAGAGATAAAACAAGGGAGGGAAAAATAGAAAGATGGCATGAGGGAGACAGAAACAGATGAAGTGTACTGGCTGTTCAGCCCCCGTGGGTTTGTTGTTCTCAGGAGTAACGAGCGAGGTAGACCCAGCATTGTATGACATATTACCTACACAAGAAAAAGACGTTGCTGTGAACCACTGCACTGCAATGCCAGAGACAGAGAGAGGGAGGGAGGGAGGGAGGGAGGGAGGAAAAGATAGAAAGAAAGATAGACAGATGCCGCAGCATTTAGATTAACGCTTACCGAACCAACACTCAGTCCGATCAGTGTCAAAAGGATAACATCAGCAGAGCAAAAGCTCTCACACGGCGTTCAATGCGGTATCAATTTAATACACCATCAGTAATTATGTGCCAAACTTGCACAGATACGTGCCAAAGCAAAATCTTTGTGCATCAACATTACAAAGATGCTATCTCACTGAAAAGTTAAAGAACAACATGTCAGACATGTCAGCGTGCATCGTTACAGCAACGATGCTGGAAGAAAATAACTCCACACACAGTATGCAGTAAATGAGACGTTTATAAATTAGAGAGAAATTTTTTTATATATGTATATTGAACATACAGACGTGTTCTAAATATGTATATACAACACAAGCAGCCGAGAGTATTATAGGGTCGGTGTACTGTAGGAGTGCCGGGAAAAGACAACAATAGGTCATGATTATCATTCGGTTAGACGTAGAGGTTTGCAGTAGCATTCAGGGTTGATGGATTAGACAGACCAGCACTGTGTCGAGGGCTTGTGTTTCGTTCTGATGGACTCCGCCATATTCTCGCCTTCCCTATCCTTTTAACACTTCGAGGTGGGAGGAGGAGAAAGAGAGAGCGTTCTTTCGTTTCTTTTTCTTTTTTTTTTTTTTTTTTTCTGAAGGAACCTAAAGGGCAAAAGACAATTATCTAAAAATCTGAAGACAACAACAACGACGACGACAAAAAATAAATAAATTTAAAAAAAAAAAACGAAACTGTGAAACTACACATGATATATAAATATATTTTCATTCAGAGAAATAAATTATGAAGAATCTTTAATTTTTTGTTTTTTTGTTTTTTTTTGCTTTGTTTTCTGACCGAAAGCCACGTCTTTGAACGGATCGAGCGGCTGCACTTTGCCGACCTTTAGCGCGCTCACGAACGGCCAAAATGGCCGAACGTCTGGATTTTTTCTGGAGCTCCTGGAATTTCTGTTTTGACTTATTTTTAGTCCTTGAAACCCCCCTTTTCCCTTTTCTTGTTGCATTTTACTAACAGGGTTATTGGTGACGTGTCATGTTATGTTCATCCTTACAGTGAAATTTATCCCAGAATCTTGTCGCGGTACGAACATTTTAGCGTTACGATGTTAAATTAAAATCGAATTGTACGGATTGAGGCTGGGGGGGGGGGGGCGGGGGGATAAAATAACCGACACCAACAAACTATGCTAACCACAACGATAACACAGTAATAGGTAATGTAACTAAAAGCAAAATGTGAATTTTTATCTAAATGCTGCTATACAGAGAGAGAGAGAGAGAGAGAGAGAGAGGGAAAAGTAAACATTTTATGATGATTTGTCCCTCTATATTAAAGACGTGAATACAATTTTATGGCTATTACATGTATTATTATAATTAAATTCTAATTATAAAAAATGCTTATATGTCAGCTTTTTTATTTTATTTTTTATTTTTTTTTAATTTCGGTTCCTTTTGTATCCAGAGGTGATGTTTGTATTTCATTGTGCTAGACGTGATTGTCACCACAGCGGATTAAAATTTTATTCTCACAGCGGAGTTAAAAACAAAAAACAAAAACAAAACAAAACAAAAAAATAACGACACCAACTTTAGCAGACGTCAAAACATCAAAACCGGGAAAAAAAACAACAAAACAAACAAACAAAAAACAAAACAAAAGACGAAGGGCCTGTGATCGAGGCCTCTTTTCAACTCTGTTTTCTACAACCTCAACCAGGAGCCTGAATATATTTTTCCCCTTGTGTGACTGAACAGAAAGCCAGGCTCTGGCGTTAACATTAACGTTAACAGTGCAAATACAGTGGATTATAACCTTGGACACGGACTCGGACTCGGACGCGTTCTCGGACAAAGACATTTAATCCATAATGACTCTTACAGAAGATAAAGGTAAGAGTTTGAAATAGAATCTGGAAAGATGTTTTTTTTTTTTTTTTTTTTTTTAAAGGAACAAGGACAAATATCTGAGAAAATATAGAAATATAGAGCTCTTTTAAAAGAAAACAGACCTATTATGATAATAAGTGTCTTTCATTATTTGTTTTTATCTAGTTTCATTTTTTTCCTTTATTTGATTTGATTTTTTTTTAAAAGATCAAGTGTTATCTTAATTGTAATATTGTTATTGTTATTATGATTAGCAAACTCGTTATTCTGAGAAATATTCTGTTTAGCGGAATTAAAAAGAAATATGGCACACGAAACATGGGAAACATAATGAAACCCGGTGGTGTTTAATTGTATTTATTTATTGTTTAGTATTATTATTATTATTATTATTATTATTATTATTAATTCTTTTCGGGCTTGCGGTGTGTTGCGTGTACTGCTGCTCAGAGGGACAAGATGGTGGCGTCGTTCTCCTGCAGACAGAGGGATGGTATGAGAGGACGGAAAGAGTCCTGTTCTCAGAATGACACCTATTAGCTGTGCTGAGAAGCGCCGCTGCGCCGTGTCAGCATCCCGTTGCCGTGGCAACGCGCCGTCGATATAATTGAGCTGAACCGCATCAAAGCTGCCGTGCCATCTTTGCTGGTCCATTTGCTGGTGTATCTGAGGATCCTTCAACCTGAAACGCACACACGTACACACACGTACACACACATACACGCACACACACCCTCGCTCTGGCCCGGCATCTCCGCTCGCTCCCACGGCGAGGTTTCCCTGGCAACTGTTGCCGCTGCGACGGTCACCAGCGCTGTGTTCAGGTCTCTGATGCAAATGTGAGGACAGAAAATGTTTCTCGAAGGTGTGACACACATACACACACACACACACACACACACACACACACACACACACACAGAGTGTTTTTTATGTACGTATGCATGTCACACACCAGTTCATTGACATTCATGAATCTCACAAAGCCATAACTAACACAGCGCTGATTTTCCATATGTACTGGAGTGATGGAGGATTATTTCTGTTATTTCTGCGTCGGAGTGCTACATAGGCTGCTCGTGCAATATGATTTACTGTATGTGTGTGTGTGCTTGTGTAAAGGTTTTCTTTTTTAAAATTTAGCATATTATTTAGTAATCATGTTTACTTTGCTATATGCTGTATGTCTCTCTCTCTCTCTCTC
>JANDJT010000199.1:28741547-28744297 GCA_024331685.1 Stegophilus panzeri | reverse complement strand
CTTTTTTAAAATTTAGCATATTATTTAGTAATCATGTTTACTTTGCTATATGCTGTATGTCTCTCTCTCTCTCTCTCCTTCTCTCTCTCTCCTTCTCTTGGTGAAGGGGGCATGGCCTCTGTGTGTGTTCCACAGTAAGAGGTGTGGCCTCTGTTAATGTAGGAGGCATGGCCTGCATGGCTGTTACTGAAGGAGGTGTGGCCTTTGTGCATGTCAGTTGAAATAAGGTGTGGCCTGTATGTGTAGTGGTGCTATTGAAAGAGGTGTAGCTTCTGTATGTCCCAATGAAGGAGGTGTGGCCTCTGTGTGAGTCCCAGTGAAGGAGGTGTGGCCTCTGTGTGAGTCCCAGTGAAGGAGGTGTGGCTTCTATGTGAGTCCCAGTGAAGGAGGTGTGGCCTCTGTGTGAGTCCCAGTGAAGGAGGTGTGGCCTCTGTGTGTGTCCCAATGAAGGAGGTGTGGCCTCTGTAGCAATCAATGCTATAGAAGGAGGTGTGGCCTCTGTGTGTCCCAGTGAAGGAGGTGTGGCCTTTGAGTGTGTCAGAGTGAAAGAGGTGTGGCCTTTGTGTGTCCCAGTGAAGGAGGTGTGGCCTCCATGTTTGTCTGTCCAAGTTATGCTTCTGAGCCTGTCAGTCCTGCTGAAGGAGGCGTGTCCTGTATATCTGTCAGTACGCCTGAAGGAGACGTGACCTCACACTCGTTAAGGCTGAAACAGCTCTAAATGGTGTAGTATTTATTTAGTTAGATGTGTTATATTGTGGATAATTTACAATGATACATAACACGAGGTAGAGAGACTGTGTGTGTGTGTGTGTGTGTGTGTATATATCATTCTCTATGAAGCTTTGTAATTCCTTCATAAACTGTGAGCTGTCTCTGTCTCTCTAGCACTGCAGTGTCTGAGTCACAGAGAGGAAAACACACCACACAGTGCCAGCGGTCCTCAGCTCTCCTATAAACACACACACACACACACACACACACACACACACACACACACACACACACATTACAGCTCCGTCTTCACTGAGCAGAGCCCCAGAGAGGCTGAGGAGGGTTTATGCAAAGAGTTGCACAGAATACAATGCTGCCGCGAGTCCATCTAACTTCCATTCTTCTGTGTGTGTGTGTGTGTGTCTGAACGCAATAGAGCTCTGTGATATTCAAGGTCCTAAAGAATTTGTCTTCTGTTGTGGTATCAAATGAGATTTTTAGTAAGCTTGATGTTGGTAGTGCTGACACTGGAGACTCCTTCCATAAATGTAAAAAAAAAAAGATTCCTTCCAAAACTTCACCATATCAAAGAGCTGTTGCTATAGAAACATTAACGTGCATGTATAGAAACAATTACGTACAAGTCCCTGTAAATGAGCAGTTGCTATAGAAACGATGCTCAAGAGCGCTTAAATATAAACCTGTGATTTGCAGCTGCACTACTGTCAGAGCTGCTGTTCTAGAAAAATAATCAACACCTTCTGACCAATCACAATCCAGAATTCAACAGCGCTGTAGTGTGTGTGTGTGTGTGTGTGTTTGTTTGAATCCTGAATTGTGGGTGTCCATGTGTGAAGTCTTTCAGAATCTTTCAGTTTTTTTGCTTTTCTTGTTTTTGCCGCATTCACCTGTCAAACAGAGATAGAGAGAGTGAGAGAGTGTGTGTGTGTGTGTGTGTGTGTGTGTGTGTGTGTGCGTGCGTGCACACAAGTGTAAAGTGTTTCCGCTTCAGTCTGCGTGCCCGAGTGTGTTTTTCTGCGTGTCAAGAAGAAGCCGGAGACTGTGAGCAGGGGAGGAGCCGAACGTCCATTTTTAAACCCACCAGTTTCTGCAGTATTGCGGATGATTATTCCCTATGGGGCGTGTTTCAAATCACATCCTGTTCACTATATAGTGCTCTATTTTAGGAGCCACGTTTTAATCTGAAAGCAATCCCATAATGCACTGCAATATATATATATATATATATATATATATATAATGGCCTTTATGTGGCCTACATGGTAAATAAGCTGTTGACCCGGACGCAGCCGCAAAAGACTGATGAATTATGATGGTGGTTAAGTTGCCTACATAGTGAATAGGATGTGGTTTGAGACACTGCCACTGGGGATTGATGATGGTGAGACTGTGAGAGTTGTGGTGTAAGACATGGTGAGATTTGGGACGCGTCCACAGTGGACTGATGTTGGTGATGGTGTGATTTGGGACACGTCCATAGAGATGGTGGAATGTTGTATTGCAATGTTGGTAAGGCTGCCTGTTTAGTGAATGCTATGTGGTTTGGGACACTTCCACAGATTATGAGATTTTGGACTGCAATATTTGTTATACCTATGTAGTGAATAGAATTTAATTTGGGACACATCCACAGTGGACTAATTTTGGTGTGTTTAGGGACACATGCAGTGGACTGACGATGAGATGTTGAAAGGTGATGTTTTGTTTTTTTTTCCTATAGTGTGGACCGAGCGTGGATTGGGACACACCCCCAGTGGAATAATGATAGCCAGACATTGACTGGATGGAGTTTACAGTGATGATGATGGTGTAATTTGGGACACGTCCACAGTGAACTGAGACCTTTGTGATGTTGGATATGTAACAGTGATGAACAGAACCTACATTAGTGTGCTGCTTTTTGTTCACATATGTTTGAGTGACATTTGGAACAAGACGCCTGGTTGTGCAGCTACGTGTCCTCCTTCCTGTCCTCTGATTGGCCCTGAGTCGTCCTCAGGCGGTGATGGGGAAATCTA
>JANDJT010000199.1:28731547-28736547 GCA_024331685.1 Stegophilus panzeri | reverse complement strand
AAAAAAAAACATGGCAGGTGTGAACAGTGTGAAGTGTAAACAGGAGATAAAATGTTTTAAAACAAGGACTTTTGATTTGCTAGGTTCACATTGCGTTTGATTACTCCAGCTCCTCCGTCTGAACTCGACAGCTGACGGAAGGTTGTTAGTTTATTTTGCATCGAGACTGTACATCGATGTACATTGATACAATCAATAAGTGTGAATGGAGCCGAGTGTATGAGTCTCCGAGGAAATCACTCCGGCTGCAGGGTTTGTGCTGCCGAATGTGTTGTTCTCTCCTACACACACTCCTTCTCCTTTTGTCTTCATCTAACATGGCCAGTGCAGACTTCTGAGCAGACTTCTGAAGTTAATGTAAGGTGATTGTTTGCCTTACAGCCTCATTAGATTGATCCAGACTGGCCTTTCCTTTTACAGGAATCTCACTAACCAATGAGAGTAAATCTGCTGTTAAGCCCCGCCCACACGTGAGTTTTTGCCAGAATGACGAATGTAAACAAAAAACTCTGGCAGCGAGTTCATAAACCATGATTAGCGAAGCTTAGAAAACTGCTAACAAAGAACGCTGTTTATTTGAAGACCGTGTCACGTTTTTGCCTCCGAGTTCACTGTCCGAGTATTTTTCTTCTTTCTCACTGTATACTATTTGTTCATTTCTTGAAAGATTACGCTCAATACTTTTGGCACAAATTTAATTCCATACCCATGTAGCTCCATAGAGTTATTATTGCACCTGGTGGTCAAAAATGGAAACTGCAACCAACTAACAGAGAGGCAGTAATCCCTGTGCTCAGGGGAGGAGAAGCAGACAAGAACATGAATCCCAGGGTTGCATTTCTTTCTTTTTTTTCTTTTTCTTTTTTTTTTTTTTTTTTTTACACCAAATTGATATAGATTAAAAATACACCACAGCACATGTTTTAAATGTATTAAATGTCAAACAAAGGGAAAGTGTAAATGAATACAGCGTGTCTATGATGTACAGAAACATTTCTATTGTTAAATATACTGCACAGATATATAGGACAGGGAAAGAGGGATTAAGGAGAAGATAATGTCCGTACGTTGGAAATGCGTGTGCACTAGGGTGACCTCGATTCCCACACAAAGCCTGAGAAAAAAAAAGAAGAAAAATATCACCCTTATCTGAATTATTATTTTTTAATAGTTTAAAATGTGGATTCTGCTGCAACATGGCAACCCTGGTGAATGAAATTAGCTCTGAAAACAAAACTCTGACATTTCCTGAAAACTTTCTTTAACATAGACCCTATAAATAAACAGTAAACATGTACGAATGCGTAAATTCACGGATTATGTCACGGATTGTGATATGTAATCCCGTTAACGTATTTAAAATATAATTGTAAATATGATTTAAAATATAATTGCGACATAATTGTGGATTCAGATTGGCACCCTGTCCAGAGTGTACCCCACCTTGTGCCCGATGCTCCCTGGGATAGGCTCCAGGTTCCCCATGGCCCTGAAAAGGATTAAGCGGTATAGAAGATGGATGGATGGATGGATGGATGGATATTTGTGAATTCAGAGCAAACACTTTTGTCTCTTTCTCTTTTCCTAGTTAGTGGCTGAAATTGTTTTTGTTTTTTTTGTCCCATGAACACTGTGTAAACTTTACCAGGACTCGTTTCCAGCATGCGAATGAGGCCTCGACTCAAAGTTAATTTCATCACACTTGTATTTATTTTTTTATTTATTTGGCATGAAACTGCATCATTTATCATTTATCTCCATTATTATCGCAATCGGTCGTTTTAGTTTTTTCTGTCCACGCTGACGGAGACGGCTGTGTGTTTAACCACAGAGTTAGAGTGTGTTTGACAGATTTGAAATTGAACATTAAGCAAGAGAGAGAGAGTGTGTGTGTGTGTGTGTGTGTGTGCTAATAAAACCACACAGCAGATTTATTGAATATTGTGTGTTAGGAGGCTGTGTGTGGCCGGGGGGGTGTGGGCTGGAGGTACACACAAGGGGAATTGTGTGCGTGTGTGTGTGTGTGTGTGTGTGTGTGTGTGTTTGCTGAGTGTTAATGACAGAGAATGAGATCAGCTGTTCCCCACAGCTCTTTGCGTCATCATGGTGATCTGTACACGTGCCCGAGGCGACTCGTCAAACACCGATTGTTCTAAACACACACACACACACACACACACACACACACAAACCTGAGTTCACGCACGTTCTCCTTGTGCTCGGTTCCTCGAGCCTCACTCATGCCCGCACACAGATCTGTAAAGAAAAACTAAATAAAACCGAGGCATTTTATTTCATTTACGCTCTATTAGCCTCATTAATTCTCCATTGCGAGCAGAAGGAAAGAAAACCAGAGAGAGAACGTTTCCCAGATATTATTGGTCTTGTTTCTACAGCGTGTGTACACGCTCTTACAATAACGCAGGGTTTGTCAAGGGTTCTTCGATGTTCTACATGGGAACAGTCTGTCGGAGAGTTCTTCATAGAACATTTAAGGGTTTCCTCAAAGGGACGTGTAGAAAAAAATACATACCTTTTCTTCTAAGAGTTAAATTTTTATTTAAATAAATATCCAACAGTACACTCTGAGAAAAAAGGGTTCCTCAAAGGTTCCTCACGGTTGGGTTGCTATAAGGTTGGGGTTCTTTTATTTTTAAAGTATAACCCTCAACTATAATGTTCTCATTCCACCAACAAGAACACTTGGGTGGGGGTTGGGGAAGGGTTCCTCAAGGGTTCTTTGTATTCATACAGAAGTTCTTCATCTAATCTTGGAACCTTTTTCATAAGTAGAATCTTCAAGTTTTCCCCAAAGAGCAGCAAAAAAAAGAACTCTTCTTTAGAGTGCTAGATGAAAGATTTCTTAGTGTTTATTTGTATTTAAATGGGTTCTCCAAGGGTTATTTTCCTAAGTTTCCTAAGGGGAACTGATATGGAATCTCTGTTAGAGGGTTCTACATAGAATATTTATTTAAGGGTCCCCCTTATGGGAACAAAACAAAGAATCTTGAGAAGTGTAAAATTGTGTAAAAGAAATCTTAATCTTACTCATAGGGGTTCCTTACGTAGAACATTTAAGTGTTCCCTCAGAAGGACAAGACAAAGAACCTTTAAATGTGACTCTAACTTGAGCCTCGCTGATGATGAGTAAGAGTGACGTGATGAGGACGAAACGTGACATGATGACTAGGAAAACGTAGCATGATGATGAGTAAGAGTGACGTGATGAGGACGAAACGTGACGTGATGACGAGGAAATGTGACGTGATGGCGTATAAGCATGACCTGATGACGAGTAAAAGTGACGTGACGACACGCTCCATATTTAACGGATGAATAGTTAAAAAAAGGACAACGGACAACAAGTTACACATCCTCACAACTTTATTTTTCAATGCTAAGGCTGACAACTGAATAACAAAAAAGACAAGTTGAAATCCCCTACACTGAATTATGAATCATCCTCGTCCCTCCCATCAGCATATGGCCGCTGATGTCCGGAGACCGTGTGCCGGGATGTCGCTGTGAATATCTGTCTACTCTCTCAGACAGCCCGCGGTGATGCGGACTCGAGTCACAGCTCAGAAATGACCGCTTATCTGCTCCATCTCCGCCGAAACAGGACGCTCTCCGGCGTGTAGAAGGACATGAGATGTCTCGTTGTTGTCCACACGACCGATCGTCGAGGTCTGAACACTACGGACAAAGAGTCAGGCAAAGTTCACGAACTCTGCGACGTTAAACCGCTGTGATCCTTCGCGCCCTTTTCATTTAGGAGTATTCTAATTCGAGGTTTTCATTCATTACAACTCAGTTCTATCTAGACGGTTCACCTTCGTAACCGCGACTGACCCCCAATTTACTTACTGCGCTGAAATGAGTATTTAATATCGTTAAATATGATTAATCCGTATGCGAGTTATCCTTTGAGCGACACCGCAAATGTTTCATTGAAGTCCGCAGTAGAAGAACTCCGAAGAGTCCGGCGTCTCACACGGTGACGGAGCAAGGACGATTAATCGAGCAGGATCTGCGTTATGACCCAGTTACATCGCAGATGAACAGCAAATTCATTCGCTGGCTATTATCTCAGCACGTGTAAAAGCCGCACACACAAACGCAGCGAGCGTTAAAAAGGCCAAGCGTGAAGTAGCAGTAAAGATTTGTCAATATGAAATTAAGTTTAACTGGAACGATCGATTTTACGCTAAACTTCTCCTCCACCGGCGATTCCTGAGCCCCTCGTTTCCCGCTGATGATTTACTCCTGCTGTCTGAGACTTCATCGTTTTTCATATTCATCTCTGTCTTTTTGTTATTTATTTATTTTTTATTTCTCTGCCGGTGTTGTGTTCCAGCCTCTGGAGGGAAACACAGCAGAATAAACACACACACACACCCACACACACACATAAACTGAGACCGCATTTGAGCTGATATTATTTTAAACCAGACATGCTCTCTGACTTGTAAACTCTCCTCAAAGCTAAACCTCACTTGACTTTTTTTTCCAGTTTTGATTGACTTTTTTTGTAAGAGTGACATGATGATGAGGAAACGTGACATGATGATGAGGAAACGTGACGATGACGAGTAAGAGTGACATGATGACGAGTAAGAGTGACGTGATGACGAGAAAACTTGACGATGGCGAGTAAAAGTGACTTGATGACGAGAAAACTTGACGATGGCGAGTAAGAGTGACTTGATGACAAGAAAACGTGACGATGGTGAGTAAGAGTGACGAGATGATGAGTAAGAGTGACGTGATGACGAGAAAACGTGACGATGGCGAGTAAGAGTGACGAGATGATGAGTAAGAGTGACGTGATGACAAGAAAACGTGACGATGGTGAGTAAGAGTGACGTGATGACGAGAAATCGTGACGATGGTGAGTAAGAGTGACGTGATGACGAGAAAACTTGACGATGGTGAGTAAGAGTGACGTGATGACGAGAAAACGTGACGATGGTGAGTAAGAGTGACGTGATGACGAGAAA
>JANDJT010000199.1:28698781-28713259 GCA_024331685.1 Stegophilus panzeri | reverse complement strand
GGGGGGGGGGGGGGGGGCTAGTTTAACATTATGAACTTTAATAAATGTAGCATAGAAATCCTCTTTGAAATTTGGTCAGGCTCAAATATAGCAGCTATCTAAATAGCATTAGCTGTTATTGTAAACATTCATGAATATGACTTCAGAAATCCCCTCAGAAAATAGGTCAAGTTTGCTAATATCAACAAGCTACCTATTGTTATTGTTAAAAACAAAACAAAACAACAACAACAACAACAACAACAACAACTTCCCAGAATTCTGTCAAGTTAGGCTATATTAACTAGCTACTTAGCATTAACAGACAAGATTATGAACCTTAAAAATAAAGAATTCAACCAAAAAAAAAGGTCAGGTGCTATTTTTAGCAATATAGATTGTAAGAATTTTTGAAAACAAATTTTTTTTAAATTCCTAGCAAAAATCCTAGTAGTTAAGCTCCCATTAGCTATTGCTATCCTAAGCAGTGAAGATGATGAACATGTACAAATATGACTTAAAAGTCTTCCCAGAATCCTGTCAGGTTAGCTTATCTTAACTAAAAGATTAGCCCCCACTACATGTCGCTAGTGTATGCTGTGAAGGTTATAAAGATTTAGAATTATGGCATAAATATCTTCTTAGACATTCTGTCAGGTGGGTTTATATTAGCTACCTAAGTAGCAGCAGCAATGACAGTGATGAAGATTTATTAAAATGATCGGAAATCGTCAGTAAATTAGCATGCTACCTATCATTAGCATCGAAAATAAATGGCAATTTTGAAACAATTTAAAAAAAAAACCCTCCAAAAATCCTCTCAGGTTAGCCTAGCTAGCTAGTCATAGTTACATTGCAATGACCAGATGGAAAGAACAGCTGCGGCTTGAACATTTATTTATTTATTTATGTATTTTTGCAATTTCAGCATACTTTCATCATCATTATTTCCACACACCAGCATGATTCCACGCTGTATTACAGCTACCACTGGATCAGCACATAAAGCTGCTAACCAGGTTAGGTCAGCCCTTTGGCTTCTTCCATTTAGGGAAAAAGTTTACTGTAAATCTATCTGGATCACAGAAGAGAGTGAGTAAAAGGCCTGTCGCTCAGTATCAACATGTCTGTGTCTCAGGGGAGAACGTTGCCCACAGGCAAATATTAAGATCGATTATATTCCCCAAGTGAAAGCAAAAATATATCCCAGCAGAATCTGTAGGGAGTGAGGTCCGATGCGTTTTCCGAGGACGGGAATAAGATGTAAGAGCTTCAATAGAGTAATAGAGTAATAGAGTTTCAACTGCCAGTAGATATCACAAACAGAAATGTAAGAGTCATAATAATAATAATTAATGTAGAATACAGTTATAATCTACTGAAGTAATTAATTTCTTCATGTAAAATAGCTTTTATAGACATATAACATTTTTAAAAATGGTCAAAGTACTGACCCACATCTCAAACTAAAACTACTCCTTAGTAGTGTTAAGGAGTACGCAATTGGGTGACCATCGACAATTCGAATCTGTCTGCACTGGCTTTCGTCGCCGCTAAATACTGTCGCCCATAGATGACGTCATCTTTGGGAAGGAAGCGGCACACAAGGCTAATGAAGCAACATCTAAGGCAGGGCAGGAAGGCCCGGACTGGAGTCTGGAATGGCCCAACAAGCACAAAACATACCCACGGAATATCACAGGTTGTAACAGTTATTAGTAACAAGTTAGTCCATCAGAATGACCCGAAGGATCTGAAGTGTTCCTGCGTAACATTTCGGTGAACTGGATGAAGGGTTCTTTGGGTCGTTTTATGGACAGACGCTTGGATCCGTCTCTAATAAGAAAACATCGGTTCTATAATGATTCCCTCAAAATGACAAACTGAAGAACTCATAAGTGTGCTAGATGGTTAAAGAATGTACTCTTAAATTAAACCAAGCATCTGATTGCAGGTGTATTTGTGATATTTCGGTGCAATCACCTTTTATATACTGTACTACCACACCTTTCACTCCCTTTCCTGAATTGCTGCAGTGTGCCTCCTGTGGAAATATACTTTCTTGGCACATCCTTCAGTTAAATTCAATATAATATATGTGTTCGCATTTATAGCTGTTCTGAAACTCTCATGTCAAAGGGCTGCCAGGGAGGTTTGATGTCTTGGTTTTATGGGGAGAGAGAGAGAGAGAGAGAGAGAGAGAGAGAGAGAGAGAGAGAGGATGGAGAAATCCGAGTGGTTAAATCTCCAGCAGAACTGTTGGATACTGAGTGACATGGAGACAGACAGCACAGAAAAGAGAAAAAGATTGCAATCCTTTAAAGGGCCAGGGAAATGAGAGTGTAACTTTGCTCTGTCAGTCACACAGGCCGAGCTCTAATAACCAGTCCACAGGTTTCTCTTCCACATCAACAACACAGTCTGTCGCTCCGTTCAGGACACACCGTCACCGTGAGCTGAATGCCGATGAAGCGAGGATCAGCCTCCAGAGGAGGAGTTTTACTGAGCCTCAACAGTACAGGGAAAATGTGCCTATATGTAAGAGGTGATTATATCTTTAGCAGATAAATTTGCAGTATAATTTAGACAGCCGTGTCGTATTGGTTCCGTTTTCCTTTTATTCGGTGTAAGGTTCTGTATTAGTGAGCACACGGAACCAAGACTACCAGAAAACCTGGATAGAATTAACAGTCATGGTTATAAGTATTTTACTCAGAAATCCGTTCAAGTTAGTTCATATTAAGATCGTTAGCTGTGAAGAATTTTTTATTTTAATTAAAAAAAATATCCTACCAGGTTAGCAGGTTGTGTTATGTAGCTAATTAGCACTAGCAGTCAATATTATGAGCATTACAGTTCTTCCAAAGTTATCCAGTCAATCTTATTTATTGTTAGGAGTAAAGATTTAAAAACTTTTAGTTGGTTAATCCTGGCAGAAAAGCCACTGTTCGGCCCTTAAGCTTATAGCAATAGCAATAATATAGTAATAGTATTTAGCTAGAGTTTTGAATTGTATTAGCCAGCTAGATGAAGCCAGTGAAGAGAACACAGAAGTGGACTGATATGGGTGAACATTGGAATATTGTAGACACGTGCCAATAACTGCAAGGAGTTAAGGACATGTATAGCAAGACCAGCCACATGTGACATGAACTACTCACATATCTAACCTCTCTCGTAAAGGTCCAAGAAGAGGTTTTAAATCAGCCGCTATGCTCACACTTGCACGAGAATCACATTCATGAAATCTTTCAGTCAGGATTTAGGCCCTGTCACAGTACTGAAACAGCGCTGGTTAAAGTAGTAAATGACCCACTACTGGTCATTTACGTTTCCTCCAGGTACTCCGGTTTCCTCCCTTAGTTCAAAGACATGCGCTGGAGACTGATTGGCATGTCTAAATTGTCCGTAGTGTGTGAATGGTTGTGTGTGTGTATGCGATTGTGCTCTGTGATGGGTTGGCACTGCGTCCAGGTTGTCCCCTTGGATTGGCTCCAGGCTCCCCTGAGACCCTGTGTAGTATAAGCGGTACAGAAAATGGATGGATGTAGATCTTCATGATTACTTTTCATCCTTAAAATGCAATGTTTACTCCTTAAAGCTGTCTATCTGCTGGACAAACACATAAACATAAACAGCTACAACACAACTTGAAGCTTTTTCGTCAGGTTTCGCAATATAAAGTGCAAATTAATGATTGCCAGATATTGAACCATTCTCATCAAGGATAAATTTTGCAAGAACTGATCTCCCTGAACTTCACACGAGTTGATAAACCACAACCAATTGGGGTTAATAAATCACAGAAAAAAAGAAAAAAATGCTCTAGGGAAAAAGACTTCCTTTGAAATGCATCCAGGAATTGATGAGAAAACAGTATTTACAAAGATTACATCATAAGTCAAACGGTAAATTCACATCAGGACGGATCTCTGTACTCTGATATAAAGGCTGGAATGTTCTGAAGACTTTCAGTACTCGTAATGACAGCACTGGTTTTCCTCGTGTTCTCTCTGTATCAGTGTACAGTGGTACAGGGTGCAGATGCTGTTCCTCCAGTGGTACAACTTGGCTACCGAGATAGTTCCTTAATCTCCGGGATTGTCAGCGAGCTCGGCGAAATGAAATCTGTTTTGAAAGACCAGAAAGCACTTTTGGAGGAACTAAAGAAAGGACAAACGAATGGTGAGTAGAGAAACATGAAGCAAAGAGAACACAGCTTTAAAAATATAACTGAATTATGATATGTAAGAATATAGTGATTAAATATTGACAGTGAATCATGGGTATGCTATTAGAAAAGAAAGGAGAGAGAGAGGGAAAGAGAGATAGAGTAGGTGGGGGAGTTAGAGAGAGGTTTTTTTCTGGCATTTTCCCTCATTGGTACGAAAATTAAACCCATTTTAGGTAAGATTAAAGGCAAGTGCGCCAAATTCTCAGCTAAATAACTTCTCTGATGAAAGTCAAAGTACATCAAGCATGCTCAAAATGCTCAAAATACAGATGATTACCTGAAAATATATTTAAAAAAGAAAAAAAAATGCGTTTGTCATAGACTAAACTTAATTCTCTGGACTAAAAAAGAATAACGTAAAATTGTTGTTGGGCTTTTATTACAGATTTGTTGGGCTTTTATTACAGATTTATTATATGGTAAACTTTTGTTGGGTTGATAAAAGTGTGCAAAATGGTTCGGTAAGTTTACAGAAAACAGAAAGTAAATATGTGATTTATGCGTGAATCAACTCGTGTTTGTTAAAAAATATAAGCGTAATAGCTCTGAGCAATCAGGAGTTCAGAGGTCAGTGTTAGATATAACAGTCCAATGAGAGTTTATGAATAGCAAGAGGTTAAAGATTAATGATCACAGCCAGGTGTGTAAACATAAGTCTAGTAGACTGATAGGCAATACCTTATCTGGCTAAACAGTCATAGTGTACAATCTTGGAAATGTTTTATTATTATTATTTTTTTTTGCAATTAACTAAACATTTATTATTGAAAAGTAATGGGCAATGTTTATTAAAAGTTTTTAGAATTAATGCAACATAATGCAGTCCAATCACATAATTGTTCAATTCAATTCAATTCATTATCGTTTTATTTGTATGACGCTTTTAACAATGGACATTGTCACAAAGCAGCTTTACAGAAATATAGGAATTCCAGATATACATTTTAAATAAAAAATAAAATACAGGATCCAGCCAGAGGTGACGGTGGCGAGGCAAAACTCCATGAGATGACATGACCTTGAGAGGAACCAGACTCAAAATGGAACCTATCCTCATATGGGTGACACCGGATAGTGTATCGATTATAAATCATTTCCCTTCTATAACTGTATAGTATATAGTCCAAAAGTGCAATGGTGTAAACAGGAACTTGTGAGCTTATAAGCAACTTATGAGTATGAGCATCGTTTCTGAATTTATTATAGTTTTAACGTAAAGGCTATTGCGTTGATGTTATCAACTGTTCAATGATGGAGACTTGAGTGCAAAACTAGTTTTTAGCAATTGCAGTCCTAAGGCTATCCAAGGAAGAATATATGGTTAAAGACCATAATAATTTTTGTTTTCTTTAATTGAATTGAATGATAAACATGACAATTGGTCCAAATGTTAATAGCAAAGTAGAAGAAGAATAAATTGCAATAGAGTCAAAGATCACATCAACATGTATCAGGCTCACTTCTACCAGAACTAACCATCTCTCCATCCTGCCCTATTTATCTTTCCTAGTAAACCCACAATGAATCACTCAATTCTGAACAGTATCATTCCTTCTAGTAAACTCTGTCCACTCTGTACCATCTTCGTAAGGCTCTAGAAAAGATATTTTCAAAACCGCAGATAGACACTTTTTTTTTTTTTTTTTTGGACAGGATGATGTTTCAAAACACGAATTTAAAATGCTGTTAATAATGTGCGGTCTGTTTCTGCACACCTAACAGAGCAAAGTGCTCAAAGTGTTAGAATGTGATGGGTCGGGAATTTTCTGCGGTCACGTAAGACAGGGTGAGACAGAATCAAATCCAAAACATGGAACGAGAATAAAAAAAATCCGGGACAGGCAGAGGTCAGGCGATCTACAAACAGCAATATCGGGGTAATCCAAAAACATAAACCATGAGACAAAATAAGATCAAGACTCACAGGAGCGAACGTGGAAACAAAAGGTTCGGTCGAGTTAACGCTCGGCAAACGCTAACAATACTGCGCAGGGAACAAAGACTCACAAGGAGTTTAAATGCACAAATTAATCAAGGGGGAAACTATGAACAGGTGAGAATGAACATGACATGTGAGGGGAAACAACCAATAACAGTACAGGGGCAGAGACAGGACTTAATTAGCAACAAAAACACACATGACAATGTAAACAAAGTCATAATCCGGAAGTGCACGCTGTCGTCATGCCGTAGCTTAAGCTCGCTGAGAGCTTGGGCACTCAGCACGATCGGGAAATACCTGACACTAACGTCTTAATCAACAAGATGATTGTATCTTTCTTACCTAATACATGTTGCCTCATTGATATTTAGTATCTAATTAAACTAGAGCATAATCTGAAGGGTTAGTTCACCTTTCTAAAGCTGTTTCTGTCTTGTTATCTTACAGGAAACACATGCAGCACTGAAATTCAGTATGAGCTCGATGAACTGAAATCTACAGTGGCAGACCAGAAAGGCAAGCTGGAGACACTCCAGAAACAGCTAGCAGGTAAAACACAAACAGATCAGCGGTCATTTACTTCAGGAGAAAACAGATATGGGTCAGACTTAAGGTAATTAAGGTAACTTACTTTATTTATAATATTATAACTTGCACCTTGATTTACTATATATATATATATATATATACATCTGTATGAATATGGTTTAACTTTGTGGTGACATCACATCACTGAATTGCATGAATCACAATTTGCTAATGTTTTTGTCTGAATTTCTTTCTTTCTTTTTTTTTTTTTTGGACAGATAAACCTAATGTTGCATTCTCAGCTTCTCTCTTTGGCCATGGTGGTAAGACCGTGGGAGGATACTCAACTGAGGAAATCCTGAAGTTCCAAAAAGTTTTCACAAACATTGGGGATGCCTACAGTCCCACTACTGGTACTATGCCTCTCTCTTAGATCATTCCATCAGTGAAAACAACTTAACCATAACAGCTTTGAACTAATTCAGGGTTGCCGGCGTAAGTCCAAACGATACGTCAGTATTTCTCTATGGAAAGTTCCTGGTATTCAGAGTCGAGTTATGCACTTCCTTGAGTCAATTTTCTGAGCCTTTGACCTTGCTAGATTTTCAGTAGAAGCATTTTAATTAAGTAGATCTTAAGTAGAAGCACCAGAGAAGGGGATCTAGTCTACCCCTTTCAAACACATGGACTTGCCTTTAAACCGGAAAGAAAATCTAGGATAGATCACTGAAGAAGGAATTCAATTTTTTTTTTTTTTTGTTTGCTGTCAAATGTAAACGCAAAAGACAGTTTAAAAATAAAACACACACACACACACACACACACACACACACACACAAAAAAGAGTTATATGATGATATATGACTGAGAAAATGGTGCCAATGGTACCAACAGTTTGAAGGATAAGCTGACCGAGTACTCAGTTGCACTCAGTTCACAGTTCACTTTAAATGAATTCATAATTTTAGTCATAAAAACTTCAGTCTCTGATGAAGATACTTTCATTCTGCAGGAAAGTTCACCGCTCCTGTGAAAGGCGTATACTACTTTGGCTTCTCTGCTTTTGCAAACGGACAATCCAGCATGGGCGTCCATCTTCGCAAAAACGGCAATCAAGTAGTGGCTACCTACGATTACAACAGCAACCATAAAGACGTGAACGGAGCGAACAGGGCCGTGCTTTTGCTGGAAAAGGGTGATGAAGTGTACATTGGGCTTTGGAACCATCTGCACATTTTTGACAGTTACAACAGCGTCAGCACCTTCTCCGGGTTCCTGATTTTCCCTATGTAATGAAAACGATCTGCCTACATTCAGACTAAAGTTAGTGCGAATGCATTGAAAGTAATTTGAATGCAATACACAACGTATGTCCAAAACAAAGATCAGCTTATTTGATTCTAATATTGAATGGAACCAGAAGAAAGAGCGTGTCAGTGCAAATGAGCAGCTTAACACATCACTATGTGGACTATGTTCATATCTCAAATTGTATCTGAATGATAAACAGATATAAATTGTGAGTTGTGTCCGACTTTTATTTGAGCTTTAGCTGCAGATTTATTTGAATTTTTTTGGGTAAATATTTCACTTTGAACCCATTTCATTATTCCTATTTTATCTCGATTACTTTATATGTCACGGTTACGTTATATTACAGATTTATATTTATTATATTTATTTTCAGAATTTCTATTACATTTAGATTTTACTCGATCTTCTCCTTCTTCTTCTCTTATACTGTTTTTAATTTGATTTCCTTTTTTTTTTTTTCTTTTTTTTTTTTTTTTTCCTTTTTTTTTTTTTTTTTTTTTTTTTTTTTTTGTAAAGCATATTGACCTGCTTTTTTAATGTAGGTTCTTTATAAACAGGTATAGTATAGTTCATAGTATGAATACATTTATAATAATAATAATTAAAAAAAAACCCCAACAATTATTGTAGAATTAATAACATATAATGTTTTGCTGAAAAAAATCCAAAAATTTAAAATAATCCGCTTAACAGGTAGCACTGCCGTCTCACAGCTCCAGGGTCCCGGCTCAGATCCTAAGCTTAAGTGATTCACATTTGCACGTGGATTTCCTCTGGGTTCTCCGGTTTTCTTCCAACAATATTCCACTATGTGGATGATCTACTCTACTTTCCCTCTCGGTGTGAAAGAGTGTGTGAATGGTGCTCTGTGATGAACACTGCTTTTAATGAGCGTAAAAATGAAATATAAAAAAATTTAATCCATGTACTGCCTCCACTTGTCAGTAATTAACAAGTAATGAATAGATTTCTACGCAATAAGGACAATGTGAAAGAAATCATTTGGAATTTACAGACTAATTATACAAGACGGATTACTACATTAGCTAATGCTTAATTATCAGCGAGAAGTACAATTAGTAGCTGTGTCTATACAAGTTGCTATTCATAGAAACGCCTTTAAAACTACTACTATGTCATTTTAATCAGAGCACTAACATCACTGTGGTTTCGGCAGAGCGATAATCAGGTTTAAAACCCGTCTGATTCTCTGAGAGCTGACATTGTGTACTCGTGGAGTTTATTTGCGTTTGTAAATGAGTTTGTGTGTACATTTCCCCCCAGGAACAAATCTGCTTCTCTTCTGGGTTTGGAATCATTCTCATCAGTTTAGTGCTGCTAATGTCCCCAGGTTGAGTGTGTAATTAAGTTGCGGTGCAGTGCAGATGGCAGGTGATGAGAAAAACGAACGGATAACTCACATTTACTCAGCACAGTGCACACAGAAACAGATCATTTTTACTTTCGACATGGTCTGGCGAGCAATCCGGACCGTCGCCCGTCGTCCGTAGGCGCTCTGCATTTTAAAAATCATTGTGATTTTTAAAAAATAATTGATCATTTCAAAATACGTCAAAAGAATACGTCTTCTCAATGAAATAAAATAAAATAAAATAAATAAATAAATAAAACAGCAGATAAACCAATAGACATACGAATCTGGAGTGATTGACAGGTGAGTAGGTGTTTTGAACTCTCCTATTTTAAATGACAACAAGGAAGCCCCCCCCCCTTATCATCTCACATTACTATCATAAATCATAAAGACTGTACTGTGCTCATCCCAGGACTGAACATCCTGCTCATACCGAGCGTCCTTTCGACATACTCAGTACTGCTTGTGTTTACAGGATACGGTGTGGAAAAGTAATGATTTTTTTTTTCCAGGGACACCCTGAAGAGGACGG
Source organism: Stegophilus panzeri (assembly GCA_024331685.1). Taxonomy (NCBI): domain Eukaryota; kingdom Metazoa; phylum Chordata; class Actinopteri; order Siluriformes; family Trichomycteridae; genus Stegophilus; species Stegophilus panzeri. The sequence goes on along the minus strand of JANDJT010000199.1, from coordinate 28,703,355 downwards.
ATTCCCTTCGGAATCTGGTTCCTCTCAAAGCTTCTTTATATTACTTAAAAGTGAAGAATTGATTGATAAGGTAGGAGTTTAAGCGGTTAGTGCAGCGGGGTCATCCATATTCAAGCATCTAATTACAGTCTAATCGTGATCCATTAGTTCAAATTTCTTTAGTTCCACGTGAATCCACTTCATTCTGAAACGCCGGCACTGCTGACTTTCATCTTCATCTTCAAAGGCTCTCCTCTGACTTACAGCAAGTGCGTTTCTTTCACATTTTACCCCCAGAGGAAATGTTTAATGCCCCTTTTTCTTCCATACAGTGAGGGAGAATTTAAAGGGGATTTGAAATGAACACGATCATAAACACATACGATTTAAAAACAGGGGAGGAGAAGGAAAAATTTGGATTTTATTTCATTTCTTTTTTTAATTTTGTACTTTATGCAGTCAGATTCGTGAGATCGGGAACATTATGTAGTATATCGCCCGTGTCCTTCTGTGCTTGAATGAGCGATGACTTTTTCTCTGAATTTTTCAAAAGGATAGAATTAGAATAGGATGACCTCAGACTTTGGGTTAAATCCATTGATGCCAATCGAATCTTGCACAAAATTCATAAGAATTCCAACAAGCTGGGGTGATTTGATTAGATTTCTTACAAACTATGAAACATGAAACTGAACCCATACCTTGCTCTAACCTTAACTGTACAGTGGTGATTGAAAGTTTGTCTGAAACTGATCAACAGTTACCGGAAACGTTTAGTTGCAGTTATTGCTGAACAAGGGGCTTACACCAGATACTGAAAGCAAAGGTTCACATACTTTTGCCACTCACAGATATATAATATGTAATATTAACACTTCAGTATATGCAGGAACAGTTGAAAAGGGGGATATTTAAAACACTGGAGTGCCTAGAAGACAGTGAGGCATCTCTTCCCCTTTAGAAAGACAATAATTTTCCTACAAGACCTGAGAGAAACCACCATCCATGGTTCTGTGCTGCAATAATTGGCATGTACTGCTTCAGGCTAGGAGACTGTTCAGAGATCCCTCAAGAAAGGTCAAGAGCTTAACAACAGAGCAATGCACAGGTAGCAGACAATAGAATAAACACTATTTGCAGAACGTTTTCCACCTAAGGGCATACATGACCGAATTGCTAGGGGCTCTTGTGTTCAGAAATTTTCCTGGTTTGCCAGATCATAGTCCTCAGCTGGTAATTCATTTTGATGGGGCAAGCCTGCAAATACAGATGACCTGGTTAGTGATGATAAATCTCACCGTCCATTTGGTACAACAGATCTACTTAGAATGAAATGCATTGCTGGTGCAAAAAAAAGAAGAAGCCTTTATGGTCACATATACACATACAGGACAGTGAAATACTATTTAGTGTGTTGCAGCTTGTTAGGAAACTTGGGTCAGAGCACAGGGTCAGCCATGATACAGCATCTCTGAAGCAGACAGGGTTGAGGGACTTGCTCAACGACCCAACATGGGCAGACTAGCGATGCTGAGGCTTCAGCTTAAGACCTCCTGATCAGTAGCCCAGAGCCTTAAGCACAGACCCAATGAAAGCAGCAGTGGAAACCAAGGTCTTCTTGGGGCCACAAGTAGGGTCTTGTTGCTGAATCCTGTATAGACTAAAAAGAAGGCCATTCATGAACCAAAGTATTCTGTCCCAGAGACCTGCCCACTTCTACCAAGGGGAACCACCACTGGCACCACATTCTCGTTGACGTATGCAGAATCCTGAAAGTGTGTCTGCCACACCACTTCATAGCCATGGCAAGTGAATTGTTTTTGGAAAGGCCAGTTGTGATTGGACCCACTTGACACTTGATGTTGGATCACCCTAATGCAAGGGTGGGCAATCTTATCCGGAAAGGGCCGGTGTGGGTGCAGGTTTTCATTCCAACCAAGCAGGAGGCACACCTGAATCTATTGAAAGCCAAGATCAACTGATTAAAAAGGTGGAATCAGGTGTTACTCCTGCTAGTTTGGAATGAAAACCTGCACCCACACCGGCCCTTTCCGGATAAGATTGCCCACCCCTGCCCTAATGGGTTTTCTAACATTGTCTGAGTGGACCACAACATGGCAGGATCTTAGAACTGCCATAATGATACATGGTCTGGGGTCAGTCTGTCATGCACCTACCACAATGCATAGATCTAGTATATGGATGCATGACTGACCCCAGACCAGTCTCTAACACGTATCATGGTGTCCTTGTTTTATGTGGATAGCTCCATACCATAAAACAACATGGCACATGTGAGAACAAAAAAGGGAATTACGTCAGTACAACAGTCTTTATTGTCAATTGGTGACCTTGTTGGACCTTGCGGTCTTGTGACATACACGGCCTGTGGCGATGAAATAGAAAATCATTTTTTCCGTGATTTTTTTTTTTTTTGGCGGGGGGGGACCTTACTGTTCCCCCCTACCGCTCCAATTTCACCCCAAACTCAATATCTCAATATAAATACAAACAAGAGCAATTTTAGTAGATTTTCTATAAATGAAGACATGGAAATCTCTAAAGCGAACCCCACCCTTGCTCTACCATTACAAGATTGTGTTTGAATTGTTTTTAATTAACGGATTAATTCATTTTAGTCCTAGATTTCCATCAACTCGAAAATTGGTACGATTGTTACTTTATAAGTGACAGTTAAATCATATTTAAAAACACAAAACACTAGCTTGCACCATACATGTCAAATTAATAGGTCCAGGACTGTCAAAACCAGGATAAACTGAGCCTGAGGTGTAATTTATACTTCACATATGTATTAGGAATAAATAAATCAATTAGTAACACAAAACTAACTCTAGTCATGTTATTTCAGGTCTAAATAGTATGCTTTTCAAATCAGTATTCTGTGAAAAACTGGCATATCAACGAGGCACAAAAAATAATTTTAAAAAATCCTACCATACAACTTAGTTTTAAATATAGATGAGAACTTTCTCCAGTCTTTAGCATCCATTTTACTCTTGAACTGTATATCATTCCACTGGGAAAGTATTATATATATGCATGCATTAATGATGCAACGGTAGTGAGGAAACCATTCATAGTTAAGAGGATGGGAGAAAAACTAGTTCTTGTATTCTGCATCATGATTTTTGCACTAGCGGTTGAGAAAACTGCTCTTTTTTAAAAAATTATTATTAAACAAGACATTCGTTTTATTTAAAACTCCAAAAACGGGTAGTGAGGTTTTTTCTTGCACCAAAATAAAATCCTTCTTAGCACTATTCTAAAGTTTTTTATTTTCCCCTCAAGAGAGGCAACTTTTAGAAAAAGGCAACCACCACACCACCTGCCTTCTATCTTTTTGTGTCTGCAGTCAGTTCTTTCTTCTCGGTGAAACCCAGCCTGGGGAAAATGCTGAAGTCGTCTCTGATTCCTGTGAAGTTTCTCCAAGTACGTTCTGTTTGTGTCAGGAGGAGCTGATAGGCAGGAGGAAAAGACACGGTGAAGACGTGACCATGTCATTCAGTCAGGCTTTCACTTTCTAACAATCAACAAACAGTGAGAAAACAATCAGTTATTATTTATTATTACATCTTTATTTATACTCAAGTGCGAGAACATGGAGAAAACCGTCCGTTTTATATCACGCACCGGCCTCAACAGCGCTGAGATGTTACATAGAGTTCAAAAAGCATTTAGTAAAGGATTTGTACTGATTATTTAAAAATATTTTCAAGTAAATGAAAATATGAGCTTTTTCCTCTGTCTCTCTCTCTCTCTCTCTCTCTCTCTCTCTCTCTCTCTCTCGCAGGAACTTTTCACATTTCATTGTTTTATTTACATTATTGATAAATCCTCTCGGTCTTTGTCATCGACCACACACCACCGAGAAGCTTTGATTATCTATTCTTGTACATGATGTTGATTTTAATAGGTTTAACAGTGCATACTTAATGAAAGCCTGAGAGCAGACAGAAAACGGTTCCTTAACATGGGGTCCAAAACTAGTTTTGATTTCAAATTATATTATCATTAACAACTTGAGTGAAAGATTGAAAGGTGAAGTATTTAGATAGATTTCAGAATTTCTTAGTATTTCCTGGCCATTATGTCAAGCCAGTTATTACTGGTTGTACATCATGTCAGTTTATTTAAAATGTGCTTTACCTCTAAATGAATCCGCATTTAATACACAGTACAGTACTTTACGAGTGAGCCTTATGAGCTCGCTTTACTGTAGCGGAAGTGATAAAAACAGTGGATAACTTAGTGCAAAATCTCAAATAATTATAACAATAAAAGACAACGACAAACTTTGTTGTTTTTTTTTTTTGGTTTTTTTTTTAATCCTATTTGGAAAAACAAATGGAACGTAGCTTTTTAAAGCTGTATGTTTCAAACCTCAAACAGTTACAGCTCTAACCATTAAGAAATGATGCAGTATGGATGAAGCAATTTATAGACGTTACCAAAATAACTTCCCTCACTGCAGCAAAAAGCTTCTCACCCAGCTTCAAATAAATAAATAAATAAATAAATAAATAAATAAATAAATAATCCCAAATTAACACACCTCAGAGATGCACAGAGCT
>JANDJT010000199.1:28667615-28686755 GCA_024331685.1 Stegophilus panzeri | reverse complement strand
CTGTGATGTCGTCATGGAGGAGTGGAAGAGGACTCCAGTGGCAACCTGTGAAGCTCTGGTGAACTCCATGCCCAAGAAGGTTAAGGCAGTGCTGGAAAATAATGGTGGCCACCAAAATATTGACACTTTGGGCCCAATTTGGACATTTTCATAACTGAAAGAATCCAAGGATAAATATAAAAATGAGAAATTAAACACTGATGAATACAGTGATAAGGGGTACATTCAGGGTGGATTTAATAATCCCCCATTCACGTTATGTATTGTTTCTGAGCTATTAGGTTTTCCTTAAAACAGAGATTTGTGATTTTCTTGATAAAAAATATTTAGATTTTGTCTCATCTGTCCGGGAAATGTTGTTCTAGAAGCATTTCAGGACATCCACGTTGTCTTTTGCAAACTTCAGATGTATAACAATGTTTTTTTTGGAGCGCAGGGGTGTCCTTATGTTTCCACTGTCAAACTGTGAAGCATGGTGGTGGGAGAATCATGGTTTGGGGCTGCTTTGGTGCTTCAGGGTCTGATCAGTTCGAACAACTTTTACAGGAGGAGGTGAATGCAACAATCCATCACCTGAAGCTTGATAGGCGTTAACAATTAACCAAAACTTGCAAGTAACCCAACAACAGAATGGTTTAAAATGAAGAAAAAGTTGAATGGTTTATAATGACCAAGTCATAATCCAGACCAGGTCACAATTAAGGTGCTATGCCATGACCTAAAAGGAGTGCTGTTCATGCAAGAAATCCCAGAAATATAGATGAACCGAGACAGTGTTGTAGTGAGTAATTTCTCATCAAATCTGCAATGCAGCTCCAGGAAGAAATGTGGTGAAGGTTATTGCTGCTAAAGGAGGTTCTACCAGTTAATGATTTGATGTCTGGTGGTACAGTAGGTCATGTTCCTGCATCAGCTCCAGGATTCCTGGTTCCTCGGTTACGGTCTATGCGTTTCTTCAGGTTCTCCCAAAAACCTCCCCATATGTGGACTGGCTAAGATACACTATATAGCCTAAAGTTTGTGGACACCTGACCATCACACCCATATGTCGATCTTCTCAAAACTCTTGCCACAAAGTTGGAAGCACTAGAATTACAATCTCCCTGGAACTAAGAGGCCCGAACCTTTTCCAGCATGACAATGATCCTGTGCACAAAGCGAGCTCCATGAACACATGGTGTATTAAAGATTGGATGGAAGAACTCGAGAGCCCTGACCTCAACCCCACTGAATACCTTCTGGGATGAACTCGAACACCGACTCCACCCCAGGCCACCTCACCCAGTGAACACAAATCCCCACTTTCTTTTAACAAAAATAAAATATATAACATCAGATCCACCAAATATGAGGTGAAAAACAACAGAGACATTGTCGAGGCTGATTCTTATGAAGGGAGCCATTGCGTGTAATAGCTCATGCTATCAGTGACTTGGTTTTCTGGTTGATGTACTCAGTAATGTGTTAAGAAGCCTTCGCTACAGGCCTGTCTTTCATCATCAACCCCAGCAGCCGGAGAGAGACAGCAGCAGCAGTTTTATCTTCATCTGGTCACTTCATGGTGATAGATCAGCGGTCATTAACGTGTAAGCGCAGGCCTTTCTTCTGAGAGCAGAACAATAACTCGGCTCATCTCTCGTTGATTAAGAGGTTGCTTTGTTTACCTCGGTTAAACCATGACAAATAACGAGCAGCCTCACCTTCAGGCGACGGTTCTCTGGCCGTCTGCTCTAACGTGCAGCCAAGTGCACTTTATTTATTTCATGTGCCACTGGGTGCCAAAATTTGAGAGCTTGCATTCTTTAAGTAAGATTAGCCCAGTCTATGCTGATGAGTCAAGTGCCACTTCTCAGCAGTGCAATGAAGATGAAATACGCACTGCTAAAGAAAAAAAAATAGAATGGAAATGTTCAGGGTGTGATTAGTGAAGGCATTCAAACTAGAATTAAGGAAGGCAAGCTAGAATGATCCATCATTTCAAGACAGGGAGAGAGAAAAAAAAAGCTGAGGGTCAAAACCAAGAAATAATACAGAATTAGAAAACAAGGATTTAACGCTAGACTCTAGGTACGTCTCAATCAGCTCCCTAGCTCTGAAGGGGTGAGACGAAGAAACATCAGGGATTCCTAAAAAGACAAACTACTCAAGGACTAAACACAGAACAGGTGCACACAATCGGATAACACACCAATGACAGGACAGGGGGTTGAGACAGGACCAAAACAAAAACAGGAAGCACAGGACGTGAAAACGACACAACATGAGAGGGGGAATTTGCGACATAGAACCTAATACAGGATTTAGACTTTATCTTAACTTTGGATAACAGGACTGAAAGCGGACGAATTCTCCTCAGAAGGATCGGAAAAGAGTTTCTTATTGGACAGGGACTCGCTCGTCTTTATCTCGCTGTAAAAGCCTGTAAATGGCATGTCTTCATTTCCAACTCGCACAATCGCTCGTTATTCTTTCGCCAGCCTTTTCATGCTATCGAACAGTGATTTCATCTGGAGAGAAATTGCAGTCTTTATGAAGTATCATGTTGTGAAAACTGCCTTTAATTCCGAGCAATGAGCTGTGATCACTGTAAGTCCTCTTCACCGGGAGACTTTTTTGTTGAGTAAGAGGAGAAAAAGCTGTTATCCCATTGTAGAACTCAGAGGGGTTTTCTTTTTGCAAATGGAAAGCGTACAATGTCGAGTTTCACATCAAATTATCTCTCAACATCTTTTCCGCTGGAATTCACCTTGGAGAGTTGTGAGAGTGCCAAAGTTAGATTTATTGACTTTCCAAAAGGCGGGTTCTGCAGAAATGCATTGTGGGGCAAGAAGTACTGTGTGATTTAAAGAATGGGTCGTTAAAGATTCGTCTGCTTTGGAAAATGGCGACAGGTCGCGCTTAAACGATTGCAGAAGTTACAGTATGTTAAAACGCATTCGGCTTATTTAAGGTTGATTTACAGTGGCTTATCATCTTGATCTCATTTTTATTTTCAGTATAGCATAGCATAGCTTTGCTCTACATCTGAAACTAGCCGCCACAACGGCTTTAATCATACGATCTCTGACGTTCCACACACTCAGTCTCTAACGGTGTAAAGAAAACAGACTCCTTTCATGGTTCTAAGTATAAATCTACATATTAGGGTTCCTCCTTGAGAACCGGTTCCACGTAGAAACCGGGAAAAGTCTTGATGATGGCAGCTTTGTGGTTAATTCTATCCTAAATGGGCAAAACCCAATCTCCCAATCTCTCATAGGGCAAAACATAATATCTTCTACACCCCATGTAGTGCACAATATGTCCATAAAGAAGTCATTATGGCTTTACCCTTGGCTTGGCCCGGCCCTGACGTTTGGCAAATATGGATTTTATATTTAATTTCCATTACAGTTCAGAAATATTCTTCTCATTCATGGTCTAAGCCAAAGTAGAAGATGTTTTAGAAACAAATTAGCCAGATTCTTAGCTTTCAATTTAGTTTAAAAAAAAAAAAAAAAAATTAAATGGAGCTATACCAGTTATACCACTGGATACCAGGAGAAGCGATTTTTTTTAACCCAAGTGACTTCTTTCAACCATGGTGAGAATCCATAGAAATTTGTATATGAAAAATACGAATGATTTGTGAATAAATCTGGTCCTATCCAGTTTGATAAACGAGGCCCGATGTCTGGGAGATGCCACTGAAGTGCAAAAAGGGATCTGATAAGGCTGTATAGTTCTAGAAGTTTCACAACATTAAATTATACATATTTGAACTCCAATGTCCTGGATAAATATTTTGGGTAAATTTAAAAGTATAGTATTGGTACAATACTATATAGTAGGTTCTCTGACTTTAAAGCTTGCTCTGCTGTGGTGGTGCATAGAATTGAACGTCTTTTATAAACATGACATTTTAAGTAGGTACCATGTTTTACCACAAAGCACAATTTTGGGTTGTACAGTTACACCCTCATTCATTTTTCTAATTCATATCCATGTGCCTAACACCAAAGGCATGTTGTTGGTTTACACACTTTACTGCATGACTAAAGGTCAAGTTAAAGGACAAAACTCACCTTGTGATGCATCCCTTAAGTGTGTGCAGGACATCAATTGAACCCTCATAGCCTCCAGAGCATCAGGAACATTTACCCAAACTACCTCTTCCTTCTCGATAAACTCGATGAACGACCGAAGGAAATACTCCAGGCTCAGTTTTCCTGATGGACAAACAAACAAAGTGATGCTTATTTGTCTGTGCTGTAATAGTTTTGCTTAGCCTAGCGTTTTTTTTATTTATTTTTATTGTTTTTTTACACACACACCGAGTGTGAAGGAGATTTTAGAAGTCGAGCACAACAACGCTGACTATAATTATAAACGCTACGGTTCAGTTCTCGATAATCGTTTCAGAAAACTTGCCTCTGCTCTTCTTGCTGTTGTTTACTTCACGCTTGGGGTGATTTTTAATTCACGAAGTGCACTGGAAATGTGATCACCAAACAAACGGACAGTGACGGACTGCTGATGAGAATAAAACGTGCTGAGACGACACACTGAGGGCAAAGAGGAAGATACACGACTCTATTACTCTCTTATAAAGTTTCAGCATTATACAGTCGAAGTTGCATTGCTGCTTAAACCATGCAATTAAATTACCTTCGGAATAAAGAAAGAAAAGTAAAGGGATATACTAACGTTCATATGTTTAGGTTACTCACTGGGGAGTGCTGTGAGGACTCCCGTACATGAAATATTTACAAAATGTTGCATAACATCGGTTATGCACAATTCTGACCTTGAACGTAAGCATGATATTTCAGCTCAACTCAAACTCAAAGTGAGCTGTAAGTACAGTAGAGCAGTTGAATGCTCGGTCAGATTGTCCTTCAAACCATCGACACGCTGGCCTCGCAAGAGAGCGCATCGAGGGATCAAACAAGACGAATAAAAAAATCCTGCACGCACATTACAATTTCATTTCCAATCTCGTGGCTTTGTTAAGTTGCGTGCATGGAGTACATTTCTAGCGTGATGCTAAAGAATAGAACGTGCTGGATCAAGTGCTATTTTATTCACTGCTGAATAATGAGTGTGGAAGCCATTTTGCTCAATTAAACCAGTACTTAATGTAGGAATTACAACTAGGACTATTCACGCAGCAACATACTTTACAGATTTACATTATATTACAATTGACAGCAACCAACACTTTCTTCTCCAGTCTGGATTTTCCAGATTTATTTTCAGATTTCAACACAAGTCCAACATGTTGTGTTGTGTTTAGATGGTGGTCTAGATGGTAAAACTCAGTTTCAGAAGTTTCTACTCAAGAAAAACCTATCAACACCACAAGTATGAACTACACACAGATGGTTCAATCTGAATAACCCGACTCTGAATATGAGGAACTTTCCCTGATTGCTAAATCTACTAAACGGTTAGCGTATATGATATGAAGGTAAAATGTCTGTGTACTAAGTTAAATTATAAAAAGACATCAGTGGAACGATCGCTTCGGCTTGCGCAGCTAACACCAACATGAGAGTATCGAAACTCTCTGTGAGAACAGGAAATGATTAGTGTCAGCCACTGCTCTCTGAAAAGGTGAAATATCCTCCATTAGAGAATAAATCTGCCTCTGATATAATCTGTAAGTGTGTATGAGCACCAGTCCTCACACCGCATCATCCTGCGCAACACCATATTTCAATCGTGCATTGATTGAGCAAGATTAAGCCTTTGTGGAGTTTCTGTATTAAAAGATGCCAATCTGCTGCGTGTATTCATGTCAGCTGTGCTGCCCAGCTGTGTGGGCTCGAGAGAAACTCGCCGCATTCACGACCAAGCCAGAGCCATCGCATAAAATACTGCTAACCGTGGAGCTGCAATCATTTCCGCTGGGCAGGATCCGAGTGCTGAGTGGTTTTAAGAGCTGCCAGAAAACAGGATTGAGGAGAAACGTTGGTTAAAAAAAATTGGATCAGAAACGTTATTTTCGCTCAGTATTTAGGCAGCTTGTCGTTAGTATAATCATTAGGTAAATGAATTTAATTCATCGGTTTCATACATACTGTATACCACCATACACCATGCTTTCTGACTGTCTGGGCAGAGTATGGATTTTGGACAGACTTACAAAGCGCTGACACTGGAGACTCCTTTCATTAATGTTAAATAAACATCTTACAGAAAACTACAGAAAACTAAAGCCCCAGTGCATACGCTGTAACTATAGAAACGATAAGGTATAAGAAAGAGCGCGTAAATATTAACCTGTGATTTGCTGTGCAGAGCTGGTTATTATAGAAAATTAATCGACACCTTCTGTGTAAGATGGAGATAGACTGTAAAGAGCGTTTAAAACAAACCGGATCCTGTAACGGACAGGGATCCGGTGCGACGTCGCCTAAACTTAGTTGATGCGGTCTCTTTGCTTGGACTCTCACAGCTGAGTTTTGCACTAGCTGTAAACGACTGACAGAAGCATTGCTGACACCGAAATACAGTGGATCACAGTAATCTAAATGAGATGAAATAAAAGCATGTGGAACGTTTTGCAAATCCTGGGATGAAAGGAAAGGTTGAATTCATTTTGGAAATGAAAACTAGTTGCTTCAAACTAATTTTAAAACTACTCGTGTTTGCTGATAGCGTTAAAGCGTTTCCGAACGCAACAGACAGCAGGATGACACCCTGGCACCGGAGTTTAGCGCCATGCTAATATATTCTGAGCAATAAAGCAAAAAAAAATAATAATACATTTGATAAGCTTTCAAGTGGCACTTTAGAATATGTGGAAAAAAAAGCTTGCTGAGGTCATGGTTAATTACAATCAGAACACAGAGAGAGTTAAAGGCCAAGTTAAGATGTGGAAAAATAAATGACTTGGGTATTTTCGCACTCTGTTATTAACCTTTATTTATCCATTTGAACAGAAGCAAAAGCCAGGCTAATTTCCCCTCTTCACTGTGCTCTTTCATTATCAGAGCTGCTAGAATTCTCTATTCTTTTATATCATCACCGTCTCTTTAAGGCTTTCTTCTGGGACAAAGGCTAACTTAAAATTCATTTCATTATGAATGTGGATCAAACACGATGATTAAAGACCGAAACTCGGATTAGACCAAATGAGTGTGGAGCGTTAAACGAAGCTAGTCCATCCCGGATCCGGCTCGCTCCACCACGCTTGTCTAATTAGCTGATGAGGTGGCGTCGCTATTATTTACGTATAACGTAACTCTTAGCATTAGCCAGAAATCTGAATATGAATAGAACTCATTTGAAGGAAGTTTTGCAATTAACATTTTTCCATTAATGAGTGCTTACAGACCACCATGTGGGCCATATTCCGGTTTTCTACAGGCGTGCTCTCAGATTTAGGCGATTCCCTAGAAAAAGCAGTAATTGTTGGAGTAACAACGATTGTATCTCTCAGTATGGGCCAATCAGGACCCACTCATTATGGCAGACACCCCTTTGATTTAACATTGATATTTGGTGTAAATATATATCGTTGTCTTTTACACCAGAATAACACTTCAGTCAAATGCAAATAAGTCATTTCCTATCTAAATACTCCAAATGCCTGGAAAGCCTACTCAATACATAGCAACTAGCTCATTGTATGATACAAGGTTCTTTACAGTTACATTTATATAGTGCTTTTCTAGACACTCAAAGCGCTTTACATAGTATTGGATGTGTGTGTGTGTGTGGGGGGAGGGGGTGGTCTCTTCAACCGCCACTAGTGTGTAGGATCCACCTGGATGATATAGTTGTATAGATATAGAGAGCTATAGTGCGCCAGAACGCCCACCACCACACACCAGCTATTAGTGGAGAGGAGAAGAGAGCGATGTGGCTAATTCAGAGATGGGGATTATTACGGGGCCATGATACAGAAAGGCCAGTGGGGGAACGTCGCCAGGACACAGGGAATACCTGTGTATACCCTACTCTTTTACAATAAGTGTCCTGAGAGTCAGGACCTCAGTGCTGTTTTTACAGTGTAATGTCCCTGGGGGATTAAGCCCCCCACACAGACCACAGGATGAGCACTCCCTTCTGCCCTCACTAATACCACGTCCAGCAGCAACCTTAGTTTTCCTCAGGAGGTCTCTCCCATCCAGGTACTGGCCAGGCTCAACCCTACTCAGCTTCACTAGGACCAGGCAAAATCTCCAGGTTGATATGGCTCTGGCATTGCAACACGTACCACTTATCTATCTCCTTACGAACATTCTATCCGCTTATCTCATGGCGAGACATACTGTATCAGGTACAGAATACACTCACGGATAATAAGACCCGCAATAAAGAGAATAAAACAGAGTTTAAGCGTAAGAGAAAGTCCAGGAAATGAAAAGAATTCCACACTAGATAACGCTAACACAGTCTGAAATGATCTCAGATCACTACCTCGGTTATATGCACTTTACCTCTCTACCTCATCAGACATACAGCCACTGAACCCAGCAGTTTTGAAAACCTCTCAGATTTACATTGCCTTACATAAGTATTGGCACCCCTTCAATATTTCCAAATATTGTAGTTTTTAAAACCCTGAAGCCAAAAATGGACTTAATTGGGACTTTTTTTTTTTTTTTTTTTTCTAACCGGTTAATGCCTGATCCATCACAAATAATAATAATGAAATGCAAAATAATAGGACGTGCTGGATCAAGTGCTATTTTATAAGCTGCTGAAAACAGCACGTGGAAGCCATTTTATTAATTTGCAGTGATTATTGTTTGGGAATTTTTCCATTTCATATCATTTTTAAATTGCTTTCGTGTTACATTTATGACCTGTGAATCTTAGAGGTAAGAACAACACACAGGTGAATGAAGCCTGGTAAACTGACTTAAGCATGTGCGTAACCCGACTCTGAATACACAGAATGTTCCCTTTTTTTCGGTAACTTTTGAGTTTTGAATAGGTCCCAGATTCGGTATTTTGTTTATATAGTGCACTAGTACAGTATACGTCCAGGCCGAGGAGCGTCGAGTTATTTAGTTTTGTAACGGCAAAGCAGTGCTTTATTATAAATTGCCTACAAAGACAAAATAACAGAGGAAAAAGCCTTGAGGGTTGGATTTCGGTTGGACACTGAGGATCAACTTCCTCAGTGTTTAATGTCCTGGTTTTGATCCAGTGGGAGGAGAGGGAACATTTTGACATTTACTGTAGCTCTAAATCTGCCTGTAGATCAGACACATTATGTCTCGGTCACTCTCTCTCTCTCTTTCTGTCTCTCTCTCTCTCACACTCACTGTCTCACTCTCTGTCTGTCTCACTCTCTCTCACTGTCTCTCTCTGTGTCTCACTCTCTCTCTGTCACTGTCTCTCTCTGTGTCTCACTCTCTCTCTGTCACTGTCTCTCTCTCTCTCTCTGTGTGTCTCACTCTCTCTCTGTCACTGTCTCTCTCTCTCTCTCTCTCTCTATCACTGTCTCTCTCTCTGTGTCTCACTCTCTCTCTCTGTCACTGTCTCTCTCTCTCTCTGCGTCTCACTCTCTCTCTGTCACTGTCTCTCTCTCTGTGTCTCACTCTCTCTCTGTCACTGTCTCTCTCTCTCTGTGTGTCTCACTCTCTCTCTGTCACTGTCTCTCTCACTCTGTCTGTCTCTCTCTCTCTCACGGTCTCACTCTCTGTCTCTCTCCCCGTCACTGTCTCTCTCTGTGTGTGTGTGTCTCTCTCTCTCTCTCTCTCTGTCTCACTCTGTCTGTCTCACTCTCTCGCTCTCTCTGTCTCACACTCTCTGTCTGTCACTGTCTCTCTCTCTGTCTCACTCTGTCTGTCTCTCTCTCACTCTCTCTGTCTCACACTCTCTCTCTGTCACTGTCTCTCTGTCTCTCTCTCTGTCTCACACTCTCTCTCTGTCACTGTCTCTCTGTCTCTCTCTGTCTCACACTCTCTCTCTGTCACTGTCTCTCTCTCTGTCTCACTCTCTCTCTCTCTCTCTGTCTCACACACTCTCTCTCTGTCACTGTCTCTCTCTCTGTCTCACTCTCTCTCGTCACTGTCTCTCTCTCACTCTCTCTGTCACTGTCTCTCTCTCTCTGTGTCTCACTCCTTCTCCGTCACTGTCTCTCTCTCTCTCTCTCTCCGTCACTGTCTCACTCTCTGTTTCTCTTTCTGTGTCTCACTCTGTTTGTCTCACTCTCTCTCTCTCTCTGTCTCACACTCTCTTTCTCTCTGTGTCTCACTGTCTCTCTCACTCTGTGTCTCACTCTCTCTCTGTCACTGTCTCTCTCTCTCTCTCACACTCTGTCTGTCTCACTCTCTCTGTCTCACACTCTCTCTCTCTGTCACTATCTCTGTCACTGTCTCTCTCTCTTTGTGTCTCACTCCTTCTCTGTCACTGTCTCTCTCTCACTCTCTCTGTCACTGTCTCTCTCTCCGTCACTGTCTCACTCTCTGTTTCCGTCACTGTCTCTCTTTCTGTGTCTCACTCTCTCTCTCTCTCTCTCTCTCTCTCTCCGTTACTGTCTCACTCTCTGTTTCTCTTTCTGTGTCTCACTCTGTTTGTCTCACTCTCTCTCTCTCTCTCTGTCTCACACTCTCTTTCTCTCTGTGTCTCACTGTCTCTCTCACTCTGTGTCTCACTCTCTCTCTGTCACTGTCTCTCTCTCTCTCTCACACTCTGTCTGTCTCACTCTCTCTGTCTCACACTCTCTCTCTCTGTCACTATCTCTGTCACTGTCTCTCTCTCTTTGTGTCTCACTCCTTCTCTGTCACTGTCTCTCTCTCCATCACTGTCTCACTCTCTGTTTCCATCACTGTCTCTCTTTCTGTGTCTCACTCTCTCTCTCTCTCTCTCTCTCTCTCTCTCTCTCTCTCACACACACACACACACACAGCCAGCTGGAACCAGAGAATACTGGCACTGTCATTCAAAATTAGAAGAAGAAGAGGAAGGAAAAACTTTGACTGTGTGTACTCAGAATAAACAATATGAGTTTTGCCCGCAGCATTACATCTGCAGCCCACTGTGTGATGAATCTCCTGATGGGAAGGACAGGTTGCTTCCTCTAAATATTTGAACAGCGAAGACATATCCGAAAGCAGTGTGTTTATGGTTTTACAGAGCAGTGTGTTAGACTGGCAGATGCATGGCTGAGAGGCTCCAACACTCATACTGTCGGGTCGGCATCTAAAACGACATTTGGTGGAAAATTTACTATATACACACTTCTTTAAAATATTTTTTATATATTCACACATCTGTGTAGTGTTTATTCTGTATGCTAAGGTCCTGTTCTAAACATGTTACAACTGCTACATTGCATTACAACAATTACATTACAGGGCTATTTTTATTTTATTTTATGCATTTCGTTTCCTTTAAAGAGAGAGAGGACCTTGTAACCTGAATGTCCCTGACTGTCTCGAAGATGCTCATTATGTTGGGACACATACTGTAATCATGTTAGCACCACAATGAGCATAAATGACCGTTTTAGCAAGCCCTACTGAAAAATTCAGCCTGGTCTGATTAGCTACCGGTTGCCTGTACACAGACCGAGTTGGTGAATCTGGTAGACTGTTGTTAACAGATATCTTTCTGAATTAGCTGTACTAATGCTGCATTGTAGACTTTTAAAACCCCCAAAGTAAGGCAGTTTGAAAGTCATGGCACCTGCCTGCTTCAGCTGTTTTTGGCAGTCTTACAGTTACCTGGTAGGTTTTTTGTCTTTTTCAAATATATTTACTGAGAAAAAATAACTTCATATCACAAACGTAAAGCCTGAAAACAGCACCGGGTTGCTCCAAAAAGCGACGGAACGCACCAATTTCACATCCGTTTGTAGTCTAAAGTAGTGTGACATTTATTCTGGCAGATCTTGGAGACACACTGTCTTTCACACTCTCAGCATTTCTCTCCAAAGCTCAGAGCTGGAAGCCTGGGAGTAACATCAAAGAGCTGTAACACAGGCTCACAGAAACACACACACACACACACACGAATGAAAGCTGACCAAATAAGGTCAAATAATTCTTTTTCTAACCAGTCATTACAAAAGAAGAAGGCAAGAAATAAGTTTCTTTATTAAAAGTCTGCATTCTTCTTCTTCTTCTTCTTCTTATTATTATTATTTAAAAACAACACAGAGCCTCTGAACTTGCACTAATAAGCATCAGACCAATTTTTTTTTTCTGCATCAGACACTTCAAACTTTAATGGAAGCGGACCAGACGGCTTTGATTCGCTTTTTCTACTCGGAAGAACGGACGTGAGGATAAACAAGAGAACAAAGCGAGTCACAAAGAGCCACAAAACCGACACCAAGCTATTAAACAATGCGTTTCCATGGAGACGTCTCGGCTTTTTAATATTCCGACGTTGAACATATACACAGGAAGACCCTGAAATTTCTTTTCCTGAATTAAAAGACCCTGTGATCAAGGCTTTTGGACTCATGAAGGTCAAAGTCACTTGAATATATTAGGGAGGCTTTACAGGACTAATCAGGAATCCAAAATAGCAGCAAAATACGCTTAAAAATATCAGAAACATGCTTTCTATCTACGAGACGACCTAATTGATACTTCATATCTACACATAGGGATCACTGCAAATGGACGGTTAGTTGTTTAATGCTTTAAAGAATGATCACAGATATATCGGACTATAAAAAGTCAGGTATGAACGTTTTCGGTTACCCTTGAAACTCAGGAATAGTCGGGCACAGCTGCTGCACTGATTCGAATTTATTATGAACTACGTCAGACATTACCCTTGTTAAGTCAATTGGCTCGACATTATTGTTCGGTATCATCATCATCATCATCATCATCATCTCATAATCATTACTCAGCCTGATTTATTTATTTATTTATTTATTTATTTATGTATGTATTATTTGTTATTTATTTATTTTGCTGTATTTGATATGTAAAACCTTATAAACGGAGAACGGGCCGGTCTGTCTGCGCAGAGACGTAAACCATAAACAAACGCCACAGCTGATGGAAGATTTAGACTTTGGTTATTATTATTATTATTATTATTATTATTATTATAATAACATATTCTCCTTGGAATAGATGCGAGTCAGAATAACGTCCACTTCTGTTTTTCAGTCTTTACCCTGCTGTTTCATTCTGTCCCCCCCAGCTGTTTTGTGGGCGTCACTATATGCAAATGAGCTGTGTCCGGAACACACCCACGAACACATTTACGCAAAACAATTATTCAGACACGATAGTTCTAATATATACAGTATAATGTAACACGAGGTAACATAAAAATAAATCGTGTTGTAGATATTCGTGCAGATTGTACCTGGAGTCATTATAATCTTATTCTGGACATGCTCGAGTTGAGAATTTGAAAATAAAAAGGCCATATGGCTAGATGTTGATGTTGCTGGTTTTGCAGCTATTACTGGAACTGCTGTGCTGAGGGATGTGTGTGTGTGTGTGTGTGGGGGGGGGGGGGCTTGAGGAGCCAGCAACATGAAGGGAGGGATTTCTACATGAGAGTATGTCTTTCTTATTGTAGATTGTAGCCATGTTTTTCTTCCATTTCTTCTGCAATTATTAATTTTGCACGTTATTCAGGTTTTGGTACGTAGCAATTGATTTCTCTACAAATAAAATAAATCATGAATATCCCCATCCTTCCACTTAATATAGTCACTGCAACGTCCTCCATTGTCGTTTAGCACATTGGGTATGCTCATGCTTGATGGAAAAACAAAAAAAAAAGACATGATCTATGCGTTCTCATTCATGTCACATGGTCAAATATTGTATATCTATCTGATCTAGGACTACATATGAAAGTGGCTCAGGTCTGATATGAAAAAAAAATCACAAAGACATGAAAAAAATGCTTGTTTTTTTTTTTTTTTTGGTGTCACACTAAGGCAGAAAATCAGATTTGTGTCAACCGGTAATATGAACATCGCCGGGGACACTCACCTTCCCACTTACTCTCTTTCTTCCTCCAGTGTGAGCTGACAGCAGTAGCCATGTTGAAATAAGAGCCAGTGACAGAAACAAATGCGTTTAAGTGTCGAGCGATGCCACTGAAGTGCCACGTCACAAGGGGACGCCGAGAACGTGACACCGAGACAAACGCCAGGCCTTGAAAAGAAATTCAGAGATAAATCTGGTATGTCAGTACAATCCAGCACAAAGAGGAGAATAATACAGCAGGAAACAAGATTAACTTCAATATAGTGCACATAAAAATGAGAGGAGTCTGAGATACAAAGCCATCAAGGACAAAACGCTGTGGTTAATAATGTGCTTTCAATAAATTCCTTTTATGACTGCGAACATATTTGTATATTTGGAAATATTACATGATTCAGACATTTTATTAAATCAACACGTGGTTTAATTCCTGTGTAGGATGTACAGAGTAATCTGAAAATATATTCTGCTTTTTTTGTTTGTACAGTATTTATTTGCGAGTGGTGCAGTGGATAACGTTCTCACCTCACAGCTTGGGTTACTGTCGCTATGGGTTTCCTCTGGGTTCTCCGGTTTCTTCCTACCTCTCAGAAACATGACAGTAGGTGGACTGGCCAAGCTAAAGCTAAGGATAAGCGTGTGTGTGTGTGTGTGTGTGTGTGTGTGTGTGTGTGTGCGTGCATGGGTGTTCACGTGCCTTTTAATTATATGTAAATATCAGTGCACAGAGATCAGTTAATTTTCTGTCACGATGAAGATATCAGGAAGGGAAATTTTTTCTTGAGTCATTCAGCTACTGCTGTTTACCAAAAGGTTGTGTGTGTGTGCGCGAGTGTGTGTGTGTGTGTGTGTGTGTGCGCGAGTGTATGCGAATGTGTGCATGTATTCAAGTGAGTCACTAAACTAAAAATAACTACAGAACATTCAAAGGATGGCCGACAAACCTGGCTGGATCCTTCAGTAAGAACACGTTCCCCAAGGGTTAGGTTTAGGGTTAGGGTTAAGGTTCTTCAAAATAAACAAACAAAAGGTTGCAGGAGAGAAAAATCTTCTTTTTAATGACCAACACTCTCAAGTATCTGGATTGCCAAGCTCATTGAAAACGAGTTGTATAAGGTGTTTAGCACATAGGAAAATTCAAAGACCATTTACACTGGGTCTCAGTGATTTTCTTCTCCAGCCAAATATTATTACATGGGGTGCCAATAATTTTGAAAACAGTGCCCCCATATATTGTCGCTCAGAACATCACACACTGTATGCAGCAATCATTTGAGATATTCATCATCACAATATGAATGTCATCTGATTACAGAAGGGTCATTTCTTTGGTTTTAAAGGAAAAAAAATAAAAAATTGTAATCCTGATAGTGTTCCCATTTTTTTTTTTACAAAATGTACCTGTAATCTGATTACTTTGCTTTGTTTTTTTTAAGGTAACTGTAATGGATTAGTTACCCGTGTTTTGTAAACTGATATCATATTTTATATTATATTGTATTATATTATATAAATATATAATTTTCAGATACATTTTTTTGTTACGTTATATTACTGTGGGGGAAAAACACGACTTCCCGCTTCAGTCCACATTTTCTATCCCAGATTGTTCTGGGGGGTGTGGGTACACTACATATGAGTTAGTGGCATGAAATTGAATCGATTCCATTCGTTTCCCACAGGGAGTAGCGAGGAAATTTAACCCGGTTTTAACTTTACGCAGATTACAAGATGCAATTGTGTAAGCGTTGACCGATCAGACAAAAGACGTCTTTCCATCGTCCATCACGAATCGCGTACGTTCTCGTCGCGCTTCGAAAAAATGACACGGACGAAAAAATTTATAACCCCAAGCCTAACATATACGAAGACAAAAATGGAAGATATTGAAAGTCTCCTCATAAAAATTACGTTAAACAAATAAATAAATAAAATCGCATCGTATTGTCACGATGTGGAGGTAAGGACGGATGCAAGTGCAGAATCTACTTTCTAAAATTTTAATGAGATACAAACAAAATATAAAACAAGACTCACTAGAACCCAGGGCTAGACGAACGTGATAAGTGCTAATGAGTCCAAACGAAAGAGCCAAGTAACATGGTGCAGTGGCTGATGGGAAACGTAGATTTAGTCCCTTTTCCCGTATTACACGACACATATCAAGTCATATTTTTCTTTGTTGATTAAAATGTTTATATGCTTATTGATTTATTTACTTGCTTATTTATTAGTCTTATTCGATGTGGATCATTCATTGTGCACGCACCCCATGTTACTATAGAAACTAGAACGAGTGCATTAATATAAATCTGAAGTACTGAACCTCTGAACGCTGTTGTTTATGAGCATTTATGAACACAAACTAGCATTCCGTGTGACTTAAACACTCTATAAACCACCTATGTAAGAGAAAATAAGGTGGACAACCAAACTGGGTCAAGGTGTAACGATTCTTGGTTAAAACCTGATGACTGGCAAGTGAGACGAGCCAAAAAAACAACAACAAAAAACAACATTTTACTGTAATCTGAATCCCCTGAAGAATGAATCCCACCCTGAACTGAGATACTGTCTCTACATATGAATCACTGATACCATGATATTGTCAGTAAACAGCCATTTTCTCATTTATTACAGTTTAATCGTTGTGTTTGGAGTGGTGAGACGCACTCACTATCCTGTAAGAATCTGATTTTCTCATGTTTGTTTATATAAATAATGCATTTTCACTGGCAGCTCACCGATGTGGATGAATTATTAATGTTTCCCCCATTCACACCCAAACCTGACCGATCTGACAAATCTGATTTGTGGCAGAAATCCATGTATTTAATATAACAGAGCGCATTTATTATTTCTCGTACTACCTGAGGGAATTGATCAAATTATGACATGGAGGTGAAATCACATGCAGAGAAGGAGGAAATAATAATAATAAATAAATAAAAAAAAAACAAAAGAAAGGAAACAAGAACCAAAAAAAAAAAAGCAAGATATTTGTATTGTATGTTATTTAACTCTTATTCAACAGGCACATGATGAAATATTTGTGTAAGTGGCAGGTCGAGTTGCCTCTTTAAGCGAACAGTAGAAACGCCTATTGAACTCAATGGACCAATGGTACGGTTTTAAATTTACAGCTACAAATTTCATTCATTTTGTGCGGTTACACTTTCGAACCCGACTCGTACAATAATACAGAGGCATGGCTGTAACATCATACCTTCATAATATCAAGAGTGGAAAGACAGAAACGAGGTACTCTTAACATTTAGCTTAGTAACCTTTATAACCTCCATTATAGAGGCATTATTTACCGCGGTCATGACTGATCTGTGTAAGGAGAACCCGGAGTATGTTGTTTATCGCTGTGTGAGTATGTAGACGTTTCAACGCGTCATTAGTTTTATACCTCGCACCTTCACTATAATCGTAAATAAAAATCCTGATTTTGAGCAGCTCGTGCGATCAGACTCAACACACCGTGTTCACTGTGAACGTGCGGGGAATCTTATTAGCATCGTCGAAATCTCATCCCCGACCTTCGTTGTTATTCTCATTTGCAACAACTGACAAAAGAAGTAATGAGATTAATTGGGTTGGTTGTATTGGCGAAGACGGCAAAGTGCGGTGAACAAGATTTCCCATAATGCACTGAGCAGGAAAGCGGAGGCTCAAACAGATGAGAGATGAAGCCACTAAGGGGATGTTCATGGATAAGTGATGTGGCAAGTATCTGTAACCATACCATGTTGCTTTCAGTCAGAAGAGACCACACACACTCACACATATATAAGGGGACCTGTCAAGGGGTGGGATATATTAGGGAGCAAGGGAACAGGCGTAAGGATGTGAGCGACTTTGACAGGAGCCAAATTGTGATGACTAGACGACTGGGTCAGAGCATCTACAAAAACGGCGGGTCTTCTGGGGTGTATGCAGTGGTCATTACCTACCAACGAGTGGTCCAATGAAGGATATCCGGTGAACTCGCGACAGGATCATGGGCGCCCAAGGCTCACTGATGAGCGTGCGAAGTGAAGGCTAGCCCGTCTGGAGTAGAGCTACTGTAGCACAAATTGCTGAAAAGGTTCATGCTACAGACCAGTCAGAAGGTCCATGCTGACCCTTGTCCACCACTGAAAGTGCCTACAATGGGCATGTGAGCTTCAGAACTGGACCAGGGAGCAATGGAAGAAGCTGGCCTGGTCTGATGAATCACGTTTTCTTTTACAGGTGGATTTAGAACTCATAGCATTCGTTACAACCTTACTGACAAGAAATCCCAATTTTGGTGAAATCAGAGAAAGCAGGAACTGAGATCCATGCTTCGTGTGTCTGCTGTGCTTTGATTCAGTTTGTCACTACACTTCCAGACAGCAAAATAATTTATGAAGGACTACGTGAATCATTTATGCAAAGCTGCTTCCTGCTCATCAGGTCTTACAGCGCTCTGTTTTGTGGCCTGGGGTTTTGTCTCTTCACCGTGTTCCACCGTGTTCCACCGTATTCCAGCCTCCGGGCAGCGTTCAGTCCCTCGGCTCTTTTTTTTTTTTTGTGCAGAGGACAGAGCCGTCCTCCAGGGGACAGATTTGTCAGTGTAATAATAGGAAATGTGCAGAAAACCAGTGCAAGGCAAGAACAGATACAGATGTGTTGTAGTTTCTGCAGAACATCGCTCTAGCCAGTGTGTGGTGCGATTCAATGACTGTGGTGCCATTTATCACTTTCTTTTTTAAGTCTTTGAAATGATATATTTATGTTTCAGCATTGCAATCTATCTGAATAGATCAAATCTACTGAACAAGCGTGGACGACATGTGAGTAATTGTATTAGTACGTGAGTAAAAGTATTATTTTGGTGCATTTATACTATACTTGAGTGTTATTGAAATTTAACACTTGTACTCATACTTTTCCACAAAAATACTTTTTAGTCCTAATTTTTTTTTTATTCCGAACTTCAAAAAGTACCCGTTAGAAATCTTAAAAGTTTTCTTCGTCCCTCGTCAACAACAACAACAACAACAACAACAACAACAACAGAAGGATGTGAGGACTTTTTTTCTTCTCATGATGCAACTTCCTGTTGCGGAACATTCCAGGTATTTCACAGGAGCGAATGTGCTCAGGTAACGGTATTGTAGAGAAACTCAATGAACATTTTCCCCAACTTATAACAAAAGATTTGGGTGGGGGGGGGGGGGGGGGGGGGGGGGGG
>JANDJT010000199.1:28611143-28624684 GCA_024331685.1 Stegophilus panzeri | reverse complement strand
AAGCCGGTGTGAAATAAATCTTGGTTATGAGAGAGAGGAAGGGGTCTGATAGAGCCTCACAGATTAGGGTTGCTCAGCAGACGCCTCTCTCCTGACACATTCACTGCTTTATTGGAGGGAGAGAGCGTGGATCAGATGATTTGCTATGACTGTATGGATGGAGAAGTGTCTCCAGGTCAGTCTCCAGAGACCAGATCTGCCATTACTCCTACTGAAGAAACTTTCGACACTTTATACTAGCAATAAGCCGTTAGTGTATGCTAGAAAGAAAACTAAAATCAACAATACTACACATTAAATTATTATTATTATTTTTTCAAATTATTTTTCTTTTTTTTTTTTAAACAGTTTAAATTCACTTTTTGATATATTCATTTGCTTTGAGACTTTTACTCAAATGGAAGTACTTTAATGTGGGTCTACATCAGAAGTGAGGATGAACAAGAGTGGTTGCCAGGTATTATCAATATAATCAACAACAGGGTGGTGTGCTTGCCAGGTTAGTGCCGATAGTGGTGCAGGAATACAATACGCGTCATCACACCATGTCACATGACCACAAGCACCTGAATCACATTCATGTATATTTAGCACCAGTATTTAAGTCCTGTCTTTAAGCGTGTAGCTCTCAGGGTAAAGCTGCTGCTGTTGTTATCGTAATCCTTTTCACTCCAAGCCATGTTACCATGCTAATCTTGCTAATTTTTTTTTTTTACTAGTTTATGTATTCTTGTATAACACTTTATTAAAATTCTCTTAGCACTCGCCTCCACCTCTAATCTGTGACATTGATTAAATGGAGTTACTTTTCCCACCATGACATTGATTATTTCCCTATAACAGCACATCCTGACTTGTCGTACATGTCACAGTTTATCCATTTAAAGTCTAATGTTTATATGTTTAATTTGGTTTAATTTCATTCATTAACATTTTATGACCAATCATAATCCAGAATTCAACAGCGATGTGGTATAATCCTCCACAACGTCTGTGTAGCAATGGAGATTCATAAGCATTAATGAGGATTCGTTTGCAAGAGGTTTAACGAGGCTCTCCGCGAACAAAGTGAAACCACAATCCAAATATCCCTCAGTGGTAATGTACGCAGAGGACAAAACACAAATGTTCAATTCAAGTTCAATCCAAAGACAAGTCCAGTAAACAAAGCAAGGGACTTGCTTTAACGTTGCTTTGGGCAGATAAAGACAATCAGAAATAACAAGGCTTGGAACTTGGACAAACGCAGGGATTGGCAAGACTTCACAATGAATTAATGTTTGTAAACTGCTTCAATAATATAAAATCAGGAGGTAAAGAGGAAGTGAACTACTTTGGTTAGTTATTGGAACAATGACAATGACTAGTGCTGTTTTGGAGCAATGGTAAATCTTAACTTTCTGAAATTGTGTGGAAAATACCACAGACACCATATTTAACATAAAAATGTCTTTAGAAAAGGATGAGTATGGGCTGATTGCCGATGCTTCGCATTGTGGAACTGAAGTCTGATGTATCTGTGTACAAAGAAGCTAACTCGCATGTGGTTCTCAAGCTGTGTATTTCGTGTTTCAAACGGTTTGGAAAGTGTTTCTGAAAGGGTATGGATGCAAAATCTTTCTGAGCAACTCGTCGTGAATGAAAATGTAGAAAGTGTTTCAGATGACTGCAACATGCTGGAGAACGCTTGGTGTTTTATTGAGGAAAAAAAAATAAAAATAATAAATGCTCGGTCTGAAGCTGGTGAATTCGATGAAACGATATTCAAACATGTTAAACTGTTCAACATACTGTACACTCTTAACATGATTCTCTGCAATGTTTGTACTCTATATCTTAGTGGGGACCGACTATCTGGCGGTTTTGACCTTATGGGGACATTTGCCCACATTTTGCCTCACAATTTAAGCTCCAGCACCCAACAGCAGACCAAAGCTTTAACCACTGATCAATCACTGTACAAAGATCTGTGAATGATCAAGGTTCGGGTAACAGCTAAGGCTAGCTTTTATCTTGTTAAAGAAACACTCATTCAGACCAACAGCTCAAGCGGTATACTTGGGTTTCGTTCAATTTCATACACTAAAAAGGATCGAGTTTCAAGGATTCTTCAGATCGTTAAAGGTCATCAGCTTCCTAAATGGGTTCTGCTCTTTAAAGGGACACTCCTAACCCTGGCCTTAATAACCCATCATCATGAAAAGTTCATATGAATTGATTTGCGCAAATTGTTATGAATTTGCAAGTGTAATCCCATGCTAGCCTTGTTAGTTCGAATTTGGCATGGATTCGTGATTTATGATTTAAATGCTTTAACTAAGCGCAGAAATATGTTTACTAATGAATTTTTCTCACTCATAACTGTATGTCCAGAAAAGATGAGCAGCCTGGATAGCAGATGGCTCTTCTCACTCTTCTCTACCATGTGTTGGTGCACTCGGCCTACACGGTCTAAAATTTCACCATCAGAGAAAAAAAATATATTAATATACCGTATCTAGTGTGTCATATATTGCTCTTTTCTACATTGATCTCTATTTCTATCTACATTTCTACCATGAATAAACTGTATTTGTTTTTGGAAAGCCTCACCTCTGCACCTTGACAAGTTATAGGCTGGGTCTGAGAAGAGAAACCGGTTGACATAATGAAGAGATTCTGATTTGGTTGTACAAATGGCTGTGAGAATCAGTCAGAATATGCTCTGGTTTTCGGGCTGAAAAAAGGGTTTAGAACCACTGGCATAGTGTAATATAGTGTGGTCTAACTGGGGTTCCTTCATATATTTGACCACCAAGAGCTCTTTAAAGAAATAACATGGAAAATAAATATGACATTTATAGAGAATGTGAAGTGAGAACTGGACGTGGTGAAAACCCATGCTGTTAAAACGGCTCTAAGATCAGAAGTCAGGAACCTTTTGAGCTTTTCATTTTTTATTTTTATTTTTTGACGTTTTTATAAATGTCTTCGTGGTATTACAGTTATTATCTTTACTATTATTGCATAATTATTAAAAAAAAAAAAGAAAAAAAGATGGTAATAAAGTGTAATAAAGGCCGTTTCACATGTTGCGTGTTCTTGACCTAACAGCCTGCACTTCATCTAATAGGACTTAATTTAACCAGCTATGATGGCTTCATCAAACGATAAATCAATACAAGATGTGGTACGGTAAGTCAGAGTAACCTGAACACTACGTATCATTAATGCGAATTCCAAATATGCAAATTCGTCCGTGTGTTCAGATTCATCGTCTTTTCTTTTAGCCGTTTCACCTTTGTTAAAGAATTTAAAACAGACTGATTATGCCGTTTTCAACACGAATTATGAATTAGACCGGGAATTTACCGCTCCGCTCCACATTGTCCAATGAAATTTGAGCTTGTTGTGCCACTCACGATTGGTTGGTGTATACATGAATTATGCAATATTTGAAAATATGTAGAATTTTAATTGAATTGACACGCTAGCTTTGGTGATTCGTGATTGTTTTTATGTTTTATTTTTCCCGCCGTCACCGAAAAAGCAATATATATGGCTCGCGAGTCATAGGTTCCCGACCCTTATTTTTAGACGGACCTGCCTTTGGTAAAGAAAGACACAGATGCTCAAAAATTGACACTGTTTGAACTATGATTTAATTTGAACTTTGTCTCAGAAATGAAGAGAAACGTGTCACGTCTGCTCATTGAAGCACAGCGGTTTCCTCTCAGATGATTTCTTATTTGGCTGTCTGGTTCTATACTCTCATTGCATCCAGAATTTATTCGGACCGTAGAATGAGAAATCGCCAGCTTCCTGCGCTGTCAGGTTTCTGGGAAAAGCACCAAGTCAGCAAACTAATTACATTGCAATTTTCTCTGAAATTCTCCTGAGCTTTGGTCCTCTCACATGAAGAAACTGCCATCACTAAACAAATCCTTCTAAATGCCAAGCGATAGAGTATTGCTTCTATAGGCATGTGTTATACAGTATGTTAGATGTTATGTATCAGTTGGTGGTGAGAACGTGGTGGTGAGAGAGTCCGTATCCGACTACGTCTAGCAAGCTGTCTTTTCAAGTTATCGATTCAGATCGACTCATTGTTGTCATCCATGGTGCTATTAATAATCATTAGCTCGGTCATACACTCTTGTGGTTCTTGGAGAAGATGTACAAGAGCCTTGTTCAGACGGATGAGTTACAAGAAAGATCTGAAACATCCTGCTGCACAGGATTAATGATGTTCTGACCTTGACGACTCGTCACTGCATTTACAGTCACTGCTGGAAGGTTTAACGGTCCATCCATCCATCCATCCATCCATCTCCTATACCGCTTAATCCTTTTCAGGGTCTCGGGGAAATCTGGAGCCTATCCCAGGAAGCATCGGGCACAAGGCGGGGTACACCCTGGACAGGATTAACGGCGCTTTTGAAAAATTGATTCATTTTCCCAATAGAAGTAAAGGAAACTTATTGTACTTTTACATTTCTGAGAAAAAAAAAAAA
Source organism: Stegophilus panzeri (assembly GCA_024331685.1). Lineage (NCBI taxonomy): Eukaryota > Metazoa > Chordata > Actinopteri > Siluriformes > Trichomycteridae > Stegophilus > Stegophilus panzeri. The sequence goes on along the minus strand of JANDJT010000199.1, from coordinate 28,620,191 downwards.
AAGACAAACAACTATGTAACCATATCATCACTGTCTGATCAAACACATGTAATGTAAATATTTCAGGTTTTTCCACTTTTCTTTAATTCTGATTACATTATTTCTAATTTAAATATATTGTCTTGTATTTAACTATTATTACTGTTTAACTGCCAAATTTAGATCCATTTCCCCCCAATGCTGCCTCTTGGGATTTGATGAAAATCTGAAGGATGATGCTAAACTTGGTCGCTCTACACAAAAGGGAGCTTTCGTCAATTATGAAACTGGCGAAACTTTTATAAAAGAGTGTGGGAAGAAGGAGGCATGTAGTCAGGAATTAAAAAAAAAACCAAAATAAATCACATTCTGTTAGTTGTTGAATGGCATATAACGGAGATGTTGTATTATTATTTTAAGGTTTAAAACAGTAACAGAAACCTTTACTGACCTACTAATTCGATGAAGTACATTGAGAACTGAAATGCTCCAGTACCTTTAAGGTCATGTGACAGATACTTGGCTCTCTGAGGAACACTGATGAGGAGGACAGTTTGACATTTAATAAAATTTGTTTCAGCGTCTTGGTCACATGAGCTCAGGACACTTCCTCTCCCTTCCAGCAGAGGTCATAATCGTCACTTGTTAGCATTGCTGCTAACAACAACAACGGCCTGGTTAGTTTAATAGTTTTAAAGGATAGTTTTCAAAGGATAGCTCTTGTTATTAGCATCATTGCGAAGTCTTGCCTACCTAGTGTTCGTGTAAGAGCACGTTTGCCTTAACATATTACATTTGCGTATGTGATATTTAGATAACACCACCATCCTCTCAGGTTGATTAGTTATCCAACCACCCAAAGCTTGCTTATTTGAGTTTCGAAGATTGACCATGACTGCATCTACCTGGTTCTATGCAACACTTCGGGTTGGATAAATAACATTTAATAGGCAGATAACAACAGGCTGTTGGGATTTCTTTAATTCTCACTGGTTTGATCCTTAGAAGCATAAACTCCATTATTGTTAAGTGCTCATTAGGAGCACTTGCATTATATTCATGTCATTACTCCTTCTGGCTACACCTGCATAATCTGCATAATCTCCATTACTATGATCACACTCTCGGGTGTCATCTACGAGAGGACGGGTTCCCGTTTGACGTTGGTTCCTCCCAGGGTTTCTTCGTCATGTCGTCCCAGGAAGTTTTTTCTTGCTACTGTCACCTCTGGCTTGCTCATTGCTGCTGTAAATGTACATTCTGAATTTTGAAAGCTGCATTATGACAATGTTTATTGGTAAACGCTCTATACAAATAAAAATGGATTGAAATTGGAGGAGTACCTCATGGCTCAGCAATAGGTCCGTTGCATTTTATACCTTATTTTCTTACTTATTTGTTGGGCCCTTGAGCAAGGCTCTACAAATAAGAATCTGCGATCTGCTCCAGGGAGTCCCGTATCACGTCTGACCCTGCACTCTGACCCCAACCTCGTAACAGGCTGGGGTATGCAAAAAAAAAAAAAAAAGTATTTCACTGTACGGGAATGCATATGTGACAAATAAATAAAGGCTTCTTCTTCTTCTGTTCTCTTGCATGTCATACATTTTGGTCCTAAAATTTGGTCCAAGTACATACTTTCTGGCTAGAGTACCTGAGTCGGTGAGGGAATGCTTCAATGAGTGAGTGAATGAGTGAATCAGTGAGTGAGTCAACAAGTCAATGAGTGAGTCAGTTAGTGAGTTAGTCAGCGAGTGAGTCAGTTAGTGAGTTAGTCAGCGAGTGAATGAATGACTGAGTCAGTAAGTCTTAGAGTCGGGACACTGTACGAGTAAGTAAGTGAGTTAATGAGTGAGTAGGTGAATTAGGCAGCGAGCAAATCCTTCTGTGAGTCACTGACTCAGTGAATGAGTCATCTAAAAATATTATTATTATACAACTTGTATCCCTTTCTCTATATATCGAACACACGCAAGTTGCTGTGTTGCCTCATGGCGAGGTTAATCATCAAGATGTTTTTTTTCCTGTTCTGTCCTGAAATCATGCAGTTCTGTGAACTCAGGTCACACTGACCCGCTTGTTACCACCCCCTCCATCTGCCCTCATGCCAACAGGGACATTAGTGAGTGTATTGCTCATTAGAGCTTATGTCTCCAGCAGGAGCACAGCGGAGTACAACATTTTAGCTCAGCATGGAGCATTTTAGCTGGAGACATTTAAGAAAACCCTATGAAGAACCCTGCTGGGTGTGTAACCTTGCTTTTTCTTTGTGAGTTCACACAATTCTGTCCTGAATGCCAATAGGAAACTTTATTGTTAAGATTAGGTCCAGGGTTCGGTCAATGCCTGAATATAAAGACACTCAAATAGCAAAGAAAAAGTGGCCTCGGTATGACATTTTCATGGAATACAGACATGGTTGGTGTTAATGGTTTCTTTAAATAAATAAATAAATAAATAAATAAATAAATAAATAAATAAAAGCAAGGGGAGTGTGTTGTGTGTGTGTGTGTGTGTGAGACCGTACAGGATACGGGCTGATTTCTCATTCAGTGTGTCAAAAGTCATGTGTTTGGACTTGTCCAGTCTGTGTCCTGAATGCAAATCGGTCCTGCTGTAAACCTGCCTCCGTCCTGTCAATCATTCTGAATCCGATCCCTTCCTGCTGTCAGATCGACATCCGTACAATCCTGCTTTGTCACATAGGAGCCCGGGAGGCACCTCTGACCAACAACAAACTCATTTCTCACACACAATGTGTAAGGGTCCTGTATGAATAATTCCTGAACTTGAGCCTATTAGACTACAGCTGTGACAACAGGATGTACATCTCGGGAGATAATCACAATCCGGCTGCTTGTTTATTCTGTATTTGCATTGGGGTTTTTATTTATTTATTTATTTTTTTAATGAATTTGAAATGGACGAGCCAGGGGGAATTTTGAGTAACCTATTTGAATAACACAATGCATAGATATGAGAATATGCATAGATATTATATGAGAATATTGGGACATATCCTTGCTCGTCTTGGCCTGTACCTTTTACGTTGACCAATCTAGGCACCAAATAATCCAAAAATTGAGGTTTTTAACCACTCCCGAGACGCAATAGATATAAAACCGTCCTAAAACAGGTATGTTGTTCTGCTTTCAACGTGTCAGTCATTTGCTTTGCTAAAATACGTCATCACAAAGCTGCCTCATAGCAATCTAGATGTACGTACATGAACAGTAGTCGACACGACAGAGCCGACGGTAGCAAGGAACAACTGCATGAGAAGACATGGAAGAAACCTCGAGAGGAACCAGACTCGAAAGGAAGATAGAACAGTACTAAGTGTGTGTGAATATGTTCAAAACAGTGACAGCCATAGGTTAAGGAACATAATTTACACCAGCAAATGTGCTGAGAATGATGATGATTTGACAGCTGTGACAGTGAATCTCCATAACCAGAAACCTAAGATGAACAGAAGCCTGCTATGGTCGTGTGATTTGGCCTTCAAATCTGCTGACAGAGAAGTTTTATAGGCAGCAAGACAGCAATCTAAGCTCTAAAGGCAGGAATCGTGGCTGCTAAACACAACTATAGAGCGCAAATCGAAAGCCAATTTCTCAATAAATCAGATCCAATTACTGACGAGAGTGAACTCAGTAGTATAGCAGCTCTTACTGCCTCACTGCTTGATGAATACCTCTGTACACTGGATAACAGTACACTGGGTAGTCTGTATATCCATTGATTAGGTAAGGAAAATCCTGAATAAGATACACACAAACAACGCAGCAGGCCCAAATTGCATCCAAAGACACGTACTGATGGCAAACACCATTCATATGGCATTTTCACCATTGCACTAAATCTGACAACCATCCCAGTGCTATCACCCCATTGCACTCACTGCCATCATTATGGCACATACAGTACAGTAGCTTGCATAAATATTCACTCTTTAACCTGAACCTTGAAAAGTTTGTGATTGCATAAGTATTTACCCCCACCCCCAAGTAAGCCAGATATACTTAATGACGGTCGTGTTCAAGTAAGCCAGATATACTTAATGACGGTCGTGTTCAAGTAAGCCAGATATACTTAGCGACCGTCGTGTTCAAGTAAGCCAGATATACTTAGCGACGGTCGTGTTCAAGTAAGCCAGATATACTTAGTGACCGTCGTGTTCAAGTAAGCCAGATATACTTAGCGACGGTCGTGTTCAAGTAAGCCAGATATACTTAGCGACGGTCGTGTTCAAGTAAGCCAGATATACTTAGCGACGATCGTGTTCAAGTAAGCCAGATATACTTAGCGACGGTCGTGTTCAAGTAAGCCAGATATATAGCCAGATATATATGCGCAGATGTTGCGTAATTAGTCTAGATTTAATGCATAGCCTGGCTCACGAGTACAGTACAGCATCTGTACTAAACCTGCACAGATTTCACATACATGAACTTCTCCTCATTGCACAGGAGAACAACCATCTGTCTCTTTTGCCCAACTCCCACTCCCAATGATTTGACAAGGTGGTGTTATATGAGTGCAACCTCATAATTGTACCCATGGAAACAGCACATGGTTAAAGGCAACATCAGAGTTCCTGTGGACTAAAAGCAGATGAAAAAAAAAGCAAGAACTATAATTTGTTTGCATTTATTTAAAATGTTCCTTAGAAGTGTCAATAATTTAGGGACATTTAAAGAAAGTAGTATTACTTGAAAAATGAGCTCTAATTTGAAACTTGACTTAGATACTTAGAAATAGTCTTATCTGTTTATTACATTCTTACACTCCATTCTTTACACTCCATTACACTCCATTCTTTATTACATTCTTACACTCCAATAAATAAATATTTATTTATTTATTTATTTACTTGCAGGATTTTTAAGCTCTTCCATGTTAACCTTACATTAATGAAGTACACCCTTTCTTTCTTTATTAATTCCTTAATTTATTTATTGGCTGCGACCGTACATTAACAAAGAATGATCACATTATTTGTACTGATTACCACTGTATTAATTCTTTATAATTTACAAAACATTACTCTAGCTAGTCGACTCCGATTTTTTTTTTTTTTTTTTTTTTTTTTGGTTCCACACTTTGTATTTTATCTATGGATGTACGAACACTGTCATTTTCCTATAACCCAGTTTCTACACATTGCCATAATCTGAAACTGAGAACAAAAACGATTTAAGATAAATCACTTCACTGACTTCCTAAAGCTAAATCTAGACGAGTGGCTTATTATAAATTTGTCGCGGGTGAAAGCAAAGATTTATTCATGAATGCAAGAGAAGGAAAAAAAAAGAAAACTTTGAAATGATTGAAGATGTTGTCCAACGGTGAGAAATGTGTCCTGCGTATCTGTAGACGCCTGTAGACTGTCACTGACTGCTGAACCTCATATGTGCCAAGGGACGCTGCTTCTCAGGAGAAATATGATTGTATAGCTCTATCCATTTATATTTTGTGAGGATGGCCCTCCGAATCAAATAACCTGCAACATCGATCATCTACTGTCTTCTTTCATAGCAGACGTTCCAGACCAATTCAATACACTGGACCAGACGTCACTGTATCATGGGTAGAACTGAATTGAACTACAAAACCTATATTTCTCAACTTATATCACAGCAGGTATATTTGCGCAAGGTCACTGCAATTTCACTTTCAGTGTCCAGGGTCTCAGTATCAGTCTTGTGTCCACTGATGGTGGCTGTAGGATGTAGCTGGTGAAGCTGTAAAGTTACTTGTGGATGTTTGGTATTTTTACGTCTTATTTTCTGTCTGCTATTTTAGCATTTAGAAAAAAAAATGTTAATCACGAAGGTTAAGAGGACATTCAGAGGAATCTCGAAAACTCTAATGAATGAACTAGAACGTTAAAGTTCATTCATGAATTTTGATGTTGGCTGGACAGAGCCTGCTAAACATGACCAAAGAGTTTTGAGAACTGTTTAGATTTTTTTTTAAATTTTTTTTTTTTATGGTTTTGATTGATTTTAACATGTTAAAGCTAAAAAAGGCTCAAACTTATAATATTTAAAGGTTAAAACATTAACATTGTAAAACACGTAGTTAGTTATAGGGGTTATGTTATGCCAGGTGGTTGTTATTAGGTTGTTGTTAGCTGCTGGTTATGGTATTGGAATCAGTACCTATGGTGCTGCTAAGAAGTTGCTGTGGGGTTGCTAAGTAGTTGCTTTGATGTTGTTATGTGATTGCTATGGGCTTGCTATGGTATTGCAGCTGGTTTCTCGGGTGTTGCTAGATAGTTACTATGGTATCACAGGTGGTTGCTATGTTGTTGCCATGGCATTCCAGGTGGTTGCTATGGTGTTGCTAGATCATTCCTGGGTTGCTACTAAGTGGTTCTTATGATATTCCAAGTGGTTGCTATGGTGGTGCTATGATATTCCAGGTGGTTGCTAGGGTTTTGCTAGGTGGTTGCTTTGTTATGGTAGGTGGTTGGTAGGGTCTTGATAGGTGGTTGCTATGTTATCCATGTTGTTTACAAGGGCATTGCTAGATGGCTCGTATGGGGTTGCTAGGGTGGTTCTACAAAGTTACTATGTTATCCCAGCAGGTTGCAAATGGGCGGCTGCTAAGGAAGATCAAGTGGTTGCTAGCTTGTTAATTGGTTGCTATCACATTCCAGGGGTGGATAAGGTGACAGTAGGTGGAGCAATGCAGTTTTAATTGTCTTCAGTATATCTGAATGAAGACAACCTCAAATCGAGGGAAGGAAGGACCAATAAATTCTTCCCCATGTGTTCCTATGGGGAAAAAGACACACGTTGGAGCATTGCTATTCTGTATTCTAATTCCGGTCCTTCCCAAAAGCTGAATTGCCATATTCCCTTATGGGATCTAGGACTATTCTGAATTTCATGGTTCTTATAATAATAATAATAATAATAATAATAATAATAATAATAATAATAATGAAGATCAGTATTTTGGCTCTGTCAAGCTTCAGAAGTGGCAGTGGTGTCAGGGCACTGTATTCACTGCTTGAATTCCTGTTTTTCTCAAGACAGAATTAAGATTGACACTAGACTGTGAAACACTGTGTGGTCCATCCTAACACACTGAGCTTGACCGATGCTATTGAAATAAAAATTACAAGCCCTCAAGTTGAAACATGTCAAGTTTAACCGTTGTAATACAATAAGACATTACAACCAGATAAATCCGAGCTAATTTGTGTGATCTGATCCAGATTTTTAAGCATATATACATGTACATATACATACATACATTATATATATATATATATATATATATATATATATATATGTGTGTGTGTGTGTGTTTATTTTTATTTAATAGCCATTAAAAAAATAAACAGCAACAGAAAAACACTGACAACTACGAGGGTTGACTTTATTAATTTATCTGGCTTAATATCAATTGCTATACATGTAAATTATTACGAAATGCAGGATTTCTATGAGTGCTGTACCGAGTAGTGGTTAGTTTCAAGTGGGTGTGTGTGGAGATGTTTTCTTTTTCATGCAGTCACGGCCCACGGATAGCCTTGAGACACTTCTGCACGTTCTGTTACCATGTAGGTCTGAGTTATCTGAAGGAGAATGCATCAGACCACAGGGTTCAGCCGATAAGACCTGACGGGGTGATGACGGAGACACTCAGAGACAACGTTTTGACCCTGAGTGTCACCTGTAAGGATAATAATAATAATAATAATAATAATAATAATAATAATAATAATAATGAGAACAAAAGTAGTAGGAAGAACATAAGTTTAAGGAACAGGCTAAAAACCTCTCTGCCAATGACAATAAAACAAGAGCGCTTTGTCTGATGTAATACAGTAAATGATGTAATTAATCTGTAAATCGTGTGAAAGCAGAAAAGACTAGATCAGACTCGAAGGTTTACAGATTTGCTTTCCGGGCCATACATAAAGAAGAAACTTCACTCAGGTATTTTATTTTTGCCTCTCTCTTATAATCTTTATTTAAGGTCACCACAGTGCAACGTTGAACACACACATCACACACAAGTTACCATGCTGTGCTTCAGAGTCTTGTCTACATTTTTTAAAGGTCTTACAGCTCAGTTCTTCTTAAGGGCTTCTTCAGAGATTGACAAACCAGTAGACAAGCAGATTTCGTCTTCGGACTGAGTTTGTTTTTGTTTTTTTAACCTAGCTGCCTTGTGGACAAGTAAGTTCAACAACCAGAGAAAGGAAAAAAAAAAGCAACTCTTTATTAACTTTAGCCAAGCAAAAGTTTTTATTTAGTTTGGACTTCTGTTTTGTAACTATAGCTACTCATTTTAATTCCCACCGCTTACTGTACTAAACGAAACGGCCGAGGGGTGATCTTCCGATCAGTAACCCAGAGCCTTAACCACTAAGCCATCACTGCCCACCATGGAGCATCTAAACAAGCGCTAAATAGTGCCATGGTTACAGCAGGAACATGACGCGCCACAAAAACAACCCTAGGTTTCTGTCCTAATTAGCAGCGAGCCATGGGATTGCATCATCGGTCTTCAGAAAGCCGAAGATGAACTTGAATCTTTAAAAAGAGTAGGTCCAGGAGCGAGATCGTGAAACTAAGCATCATGCCAATTATGTTGGACTTGAAATGGAGGGCTCTTAAGAAGCAGCAGCCTGTGAGGACTCTGCACTAATCCTGACTCCAGAAGCTCTTTTTTTTTGGCATGCATTGCTCTTTTCTGTTCGCCTACCGCACAACAAGACTCTCTCTCTCTTTCCAACCTAGTGCTTTCTCTTCGTGTGATTCGATTACTGCCAGCTCACTGATCTCAGAAGAATGCGAGGAAGTGAGTGACTCCGGGGCTAAGTTTCAAAGCAATCTAATCAAATGAAAAAGAAATCACTCGTAGCCATTTGAATTTGTACATAGCTGCTGTCAGAGTCGCAGGCGACTGGCAGCGCTGATGAGGAGATGCTACGTGCATTTTCTTTGCTGCTTACGCTGACATGAGGACTGGCATAAAGTTGGTTTGACGTTGGACGTTCGATATTCGCAGATATGCGGAAATTAAGGGACCGTCTCTAAAGTT
>JANDJT010000199.1:28596493-28607299 GCA_024331685.1 Stegophilus panzeri | reverse complement strand
ACAGACAGCCAGACAGATAGATAGGCTGATATGTAGATAAATAGATAGATAGATAGATAGATAGATAGATAGATAGATAGATAGATAGAAAGATAGATAGATAGATAGATAGATAGATACACAGACATACAGACAGACAGACAGGTAGATAGATAGACAGACAGACAGACAGGCTGATAGGTAGATAGACAGACAGACAGACAGACAGGCTGATAGGTAGATAGACTGATAGATAGAAAGACAGAGAGACAGACAGACAGACAGGCTGATAGGTAGATAGATTGATAGATAGAAAGACAGACAGACAGGTAGATATATAGATAGATAGACAGACAGACAGACAGACAGATAGATAGGCTGATAGATAGATAGATAGATAGATAGATAGATAGATAGATAGATAGATAGATAGGCTGATATGTAGATAGATAGATAGATAGATACACAGACATACAGACAGACAGACAGGTAGATAGATAGACAGACAGACAGACAGACAGGCTGATAGGTAGATAGACTGATAGATAGAAAGACAGACAGACAGACAGACAGACAGGCTGATAGGTAGATAGATTGATAGATAGAAAGACAGACAGACAGGTAGATATATAGATAGATAGACAGACAGACAGACAGATAGATAGGCTGATAGATAGATAGATAGATAGACAGACAGACAGACAGACAGGCTGATAGATAGATAGATAGATAGACAGACAGACAGACAGACAGGCTGATAGATAGATAGATAGATAGATAGATAGATAGATAGATAGATAGATAGATAGATAGACAGACAGACAGGTTGATAGATAGATAGATAGATAGATAGATAGATAGATAGATAGATAGATAGATAGATAGATAGACAGACAGGCTGATAGATAGATAGATAGATAGATAGATAGATAGATAGATAGATAGATAGATAGACAGACAGACAGACAAGCTGATAGATAGATAGATAGATAGATAGATAGATAGATAGACAGACAGACAGACAGACAGGCTGATAGATAGATAGATAGATAGATAGATAGATAGATAGACAGACAGACAGACAGACAGACAAGCTGATAGATAGATAGATAGATAGATAGACAGACAGACAGACAGACAGGCTGATAGGTAGAATTAATGGTTGTTTTCATTTTAAATAGACATTTTATGTAGGTGCAGGTGATTGGTGTCATCACATACCAGACCATTTTACTTCCAGCTACGGACAAAAATATGACTACGGCAGAACTTGGGAAAATAAATAGAGTCAGTAAAGCATGTTATAAGTGAGGAATAAAACACTTGGGGATGGCTGTTATAGGGAAATAATCAATGCCGAGGTGGTGGAATAAAGCGGACTGACTGTTACCAGCCCAAAGTTGATTATTTTCCAATGACAGCACATTCTGAAGGATTGTATTTCTCTTATCACAGTGATTTGCAAACACTGGCATTTCGTTAATTAAAGAACAACGCATCATTTATTTAAAAATCGGTTGCATGGACTTTCACGGAAACAACACAGCTTGTCGTGTTACTGAGAAACAGAAAGAAAATGCAACCTCTTCTTGCCTGAAGACTTGTCTTTTTCATGCCAGAAAAGCTCTGATACTGGAGACTCCTTCCAAAAATGATAACCATACATCTATAGCTACTATAGCATAAGCGATAAAAGGAAGTAACGTGTTTCACGGACGTTCCAGAACATTAAATGCGACGATGAATGAATAACAAGTATGTACGGCATGCGGTTCTTTAATTAAAATGTTGGCAAATTGCTGTGGCGTAAAATAAATAAAACACTTCACGACATGCCGTCTTTGCGGCCGTAACAGTGACTCTACTTTAGCACACTACCCTGTCATTGATCATTTTCCTATAATCAACACACCCCCAACTGTTTCATTCCTTACATGTTGACTTTATTCATTCAATATGTTCCTGTAGTCCAATCTTTACTAACAAGTGACATTTTTAGCAAACTTATACGTGCAGCGAGTGCCTTATTAGGGTTTATACAGTTATCAGTTAATACTGGGCCACACTAAAAAGCCTGAATTGGTTATGCTAGTAGCTAAATAAGACCAATCCGAAATGTGTGGTTGCGTTGAATAAAATGGCCCATTTGCTCTGAAAAGCTAGAGCCCATGACACCTCTGTGCTTGGTAATTATTAAGCACTTGTGTCCTTATCAGACAAGCTCATAAAGAACTGTGTATTTATTATCATCTAGAGGTGTCAGAATATAAAACACAGCCTTTTATTGAGATTCGTCCAGGAATCATTAAAAGTACACAGGCGTTTGTTTGTTCTGTCTTTTCCAAAAGCTGCAATTTTTACGCAGATTATGATAGAACTGTCCGACAAAGTAAGGTATAAATTACGAATAAGAAGCACCAGACGTTCAATACTACAACGTGAGAACGTCAGATAACTGAAGTTGCGTTGGGTGAGTTAATTTAAAAGTCAGGTTTACTGTCTTGATGTATATTCGCACAAGAAAATGACGTAGCGAGCCCTTCAATGCTACATTGGAGAAAAAAAAAAAAGCTAATCTTATAACACAATGAGTAAAAAATAGAGCATATCTAGTTCATTTATCTGAATTCATTCGTTCGTTGATTCATTTCGATTAAACGGATTCATGTTTTAATCGTACGTGTTTTCTCTCTTCATTTAAAAACAGAAAGACTACGAATGGAAGTCTGGGAAAACCCTTCTCCACATGGTCGATTTTTGACATTTTCTAATATATATGTATCACAACCAGACATCAAACACGAGCCTCACCATCGTCTCTTCACTCCACTGATCGCTGTTCACGCTAACATCGATGAGAAAATAATCGCCGATTCATTCCTTCACTTGTAAGTTATTAATGTATATCCGTTAGCTCCTTTAAACATTTTAAAAACGGTCTTCATTTCGCTAAGCAATGTAGCTCCGACAACTTAATCAAAGTGTGACGTTCACTAGATGGGGAAAACACACTTCGCTAGCAAGGTTTTGGAAATCTTTTAAAACAAACTGACTGTTTTTTTTGTTTGTTTGTTTTTTCCTGCTGAGATTGTTAAACTTGCTCTGTGCAGGAAGCCATGGCAAGGTTAGAAAGAAGCCTGAATAAAAACATGCGACATCTGACGTTTAACAGACCATTGTAGATGCATGCATTGTGTTTGGAAAGTTTATCATGTGTACATTTTTCATGTACATTGTTATCTTGCTACATACACTACATGCAGTATTACATAAACACAAATAATAAGCCACACAGTTGTTGTGAATGGTGGATATATCGATTTACTGATCCTCTCAATAGTGTATTGCAGAGAGAGAGAGAGAGAGAGAGCGAGAGAGACACTTTAGTAATGCTGGTACTATTTTCTTTGCCAGCTTTCAATGAAGTAGAAAGAATGGCCAGAAATCCAAGTTTAATTCAGTTCACGTCTCTGCTGAGAAACAATATGCTCCAAGGTCATTGCTGAAAACAAATCAGAGAAATTAGCAGATCAAAACCAATTTGATTAAAAATATTCATATTTTCATCTACAGGTCAAAAGTGCAAATGCAAATATGCATCCATGAGAATAATTTGGTAAAGGATGATAAAACAAATAGGTGATTTACAGAATCCTGTTCAAATATTAGACTCGGAAGGTCTGAGATTGATTATGAGATGTAAGTACCTTGCTATGGTGTTCATATTAGACCGAGAAGTATTGTTTTCAGCTATTACCTCCAGTAATAAGGACAGTCCCTTCCTGTCTCACCTACATCCCCCTCACCAGCCCGTGTCCAATAACGAGACTGTCAGTTTAATTTAGGTGACCCAAGGCTAAGATTTGATTGGATCTCAGATTCATAATAGTTCATAAATCAGAGACAATGGGAATCGAGGTGTTAGCAGTGGCAGGGAATTCACAGCTCAGGGTTTAGTTTCGTCTCAGAGGAAATGGGGTGTGTGGACAGAAATATCCACTGCTCACATGAATCAATCCCAAAGTTATTTCAGCACAGTCAGAGCTAGACATGGTGAGAATTTCTAAGATCGATCAGACTCGAACTTATGTTTCATTATCTTCCTGTTATATTCTGAGATGTGAAAAAAGGGGAGTGTGTGTGATGTACATTGGTACATGTATAGTATCTGTTAATAATGGCGGTATAGCATGTTGATTGGACTAGCAGAAAAAGGGAAATGTCGACATGCTTTGTAGTTCCTGCTTTTCTTCCTTTCTTTCTCAAAAGCTGCAACTGACCCTGAAGATATTGAATAAATAAATAAATAAATAAATACTGGCTAAAATTTCTGCTTGAGTCTCATGGTTTGGTCCTGGTTTCATGGTTTGATCCAATGATCTGTGAATTCCTGAAGAATCCCCCAAGTTGTGCTTCAAAATGCTTCAATGTAAACATGACTGTGTTCACTTTAATTTGTGCATAAGCATTTCTTAGGGTGCCAAAAGTTATGGTGCACTGCATAAGTATACTGTTGGTATGCTATGGCAGGTAACATAGATTTTCTCCAGTCTAATCTAATCTAATCTAATCACACTTAAAGCAACTCATCACAATCATTCTGACAGGCCTGAACCTAGTGAGATCTATCACATGTTTGCCGCCGTCGTCCTTCAGGAAGAAACATTATGGGGCTTTTAAGCAGAGCAATAGAGAAGGGTAATTAGAAAGTGTAAAACTCTTAAGGGTTATTCAATTGCCCCTGTATCAGAAAGCATTATAGTTAGAAACTGTCTTGCAAGCTAAGAGCCCCTGGTTATCTCATGAACCCTTAAAGAACCCTTGAAGAACATTGATTCAAACACAAATAGCTTCTCTTTACAATCGTGGTGAGCAGACAAGTATATCAGAACCCACAATGCCTCAGAGTCTAGTTATTGGCTGACGGGAATGAAACCTGATTTGGTCTTCTGCCGCCCGTCTCAAGTTTTTATGTGTTGTGCGTTCTCAAATGCTTTTCAGCTCACCGCAGTTGTGGTTAATTGAGTTACTGAAGGCTTACTGTCAGCTCAAACCTGTCTGGCCAAGGTGTTTCTCACTGCAGGACTGCCACTCAGTCAAACCAGCCCATCTGGTACCAACAACCATGCCAACCAGAACCTCCTTGAAGCCTTAGTAAAATGCACATGCCAGGTATTTAAAAGACTCTCAAAGCATGAGGAAAAAAGTTTTTTCTGGTCTGATGTGAGAAAAATTGTACTATTTCGTCTAAACTTCAAGTGTTATGTTTGGTGAAAACAAGGTGCTGCTCATCAATTGGTTAATACCATCCCTATGGTGAAGCATTGTAGTGGCAGCATCATGTTATGGTGGGTATTTCTCTGTGGCATAGATGGGGATACTGGTCAGAATTGAGGGAAGGATGAATGAAGCCAAATACATAGAGGTTATTGTGTGTAGATTGATGGCCAAAAATTCCAATTGAATCTAATAACTGGTTTATTTAATTAACAAAATGTGTCAAATATTCAGTCAGTAAAATGTGCAAAAACTGAAGGGGTTTGAATACTTTCCAAACCACTGTATGTGTGCGAGTGTGTGTTTACTCGGCCTTAAACCGAATCGGAGAATTAGATTGTGAAGGAAACTTTGGCTGAAGGCCAAGAACAACCAAAGACATCAAGGACATCAATGACATCCTGCACTAATAATGATTAGATTTACACTTCCTGACACTGGATCAAGAATAAAGAACACTGTTCTTATACCTGCTTCATTGTTATACAGGACTCATGACATGCTAATGCTAACCTCAGGGGTCAGCCTGAGTAAATGAGAGAGCTGCTGGAACAAATACATTTCATTTTGCTAATCCAATTCCTGTCAGAATTGTTGAGGTTTTACTGGGATATTAATGTACCTTCAAGAGTAGATGAAGAAGATGAGAAGTTCAGGTTGAAGCTATAAAGGTGCAGCTTTACAGCCATTGTCTTAGAAGGCATCAAATCTTGGACTGCTAGAGAGACAGGAGGAGAATTGGGCCATAAAGATATATAGATATGTTCCACTGTTGTGATTACAAAAAAAAGCCTAACAGTAAATCAGGAAGATGGCTCAATGCTACTCAAGCTGACTAGAAATGATAACGGCTCCAGATAAAAGGTCATTTTATTTGAGAAAACCGCAGCACAGGAATGCAGAGAGATGTGTGGCGCACCAATAGGAGTTTCTCCGGCGCCTTTAAAGGAGAGTGAAGCACTGCATTATGTAACCTTCAGTAACCTTGTAAAAGAGGGAGAGAAAAAAAAAGGTCAATAGGTGTATTAAAAAAAAAAAAAATTAAAAAATCATATATGTTTCATTTTTATTTAAATTATTTGCGATATAAATAGTTTTATGTAAATGTATACAACAAATCTTTTGCCCCAGCATAAAACTTTATGTAGGTAACTCTGGCTAAGGGTTTTGCTTAAGGGTCCTAAAGTGGCTCTCTGATAGTCCTGGGATAACAAACTAATGACAAGACCAGTGTGGAGACAGGATTAGAACCGAAATGTGGCAATACATGAAGAGATGCACATGCAGGACATGGAAAAAGCACAAACGGCACCCACCATGCTTTGAACTGAATGTGCTAAGAGTGGGAATTTGTCCCTCATTTTAAATATACGGGAGATTTATCGAATGCGTGAACATTTTAATGCTGTCTGAAGAACAGCACGTCTGTGTGCGATTTGGACTTTTGGCCTGAGGGCTGATGGATGTGGAGATTTATGAGAGAAAGTAAATATGCATTACATTAGCAGCACGTTGATAAATCTCAGGCCGACTTCAGAGATGGGTGTAAAAATGTACTCCCCAAGTTTAGAAACACTTCTGCATGCGTGGGATGATTGTTCATTATATTCACTGTGGAAAAATATGACCTGCAGGCACAGAAGCTGTGAGCATATCCAATAATCTGTAGTTCATTAGCATCACTTTTTAGACTTCGCATTCTTCCACTTGCAGAATGAGGTTCATGCCGTGAGGACAGGCATTAATGCTCTGTGCTCAGTCTCTGACCTAAAGAAAAAAAAAAAAAAAAACTATCATAGCCCAATATCAAACTTCCCATTTATCCCCATCTGAGATCTGAGAAAAGATTGTAGCTGAGCTCATTCTTGCAGAGGAATCATAAAGAGGAAATATTTCAGTTAGAGTGTAGGCCTCAGCTCAGTCATTCCTCTGTATAGCTTGTATACACTGGAAAGAACTATTGTTTCTCCAGGTGCAACACAACAATGCAAATACACCACCATTTGAGAAAAGTGCAGGACAATAAACACACAGAACAGAACAATAAATACACGGGACAATACATACACAGACGATGGGCTGTAAACTGTAAACTATTGGTAAAAAAGGATAAACCAACATGAAGATCAGAGAGCTGTCTATGGGAGAAACGCAAGCCATTTTGAAGCTCAGGAGGAAAGAAGGAATATCCATCAGGACTGTTAGTGATTATCATGGAAGTACAATAACATGCTTGTGTTATTACTTTGCAAACAATCAGGTTTTTTTTTTTTAGCTATATTATTAGGACTTGGATGAAGGTCAGATCACATTTTTTGACTAGGCAAAAAATGCAGTTAATACTGAAGGAAGCAAACATTTTTTGAAGCCTACAAACCCATCTTCTTGATAAGAAAATGCAGACATCTATATATCTGTGTTCATAGACAAGTTGGACACCCAGCTCCAAGTGGCATTTAAGGTCACTTAAAGGTGGCAGTCAGTGTCTCAGAAAGTGATATGCCCAATTAGAGCTGACAGGTCCTAGATGACCTTGGGACCCCCTTTTCATTCTTGTCCTCTCACCTGACACGTCACTGTAGTCCAGACTATCATGCTGTAACATGACTTGCACTCACTGCTGGAGCTTTTTTTTTTTTTTTCCAAGGCTTGTTCACTTGGAGGGTGGACTGAAAGCTGTGTTGATTTCCTGCTGTCTGCTGATGGAGCAGATTTTCTACCTCAGGCTACGGTGGAGTTCGCATCAGTAAGACCATGGCTGTGTTCCCTCAAGCCATACTGGGCAGAAATCACTTTCTTTCCAATTTGAACATAAAAGATAAACACAGCACAGACTGCTGTTGCATTTATTTTCGCCACCTCACAGGGTGTAATAGCACATGGCATATCCAGAGTGAGTTTTGCCTGCAGCTTTCTTTATTTTCATCGGCCATTGTGCGGCCACCCGATGGCCCAGCGGAGATAAACCTCCAACTCTGAAGCTTTCCCAGAGCTTCATCTCAAGACAAGATCTGCTAAACAAAACCAGTGTTCTCACTCATCTTCATCCGTTTTATCCTTTCTCAGGGTCACGGGGAACCTGGAGCCTATCCCAGGAAGCATCGGGCACAAGGCAGGGTACACCCTGGACAGGGTAAAACCAGTGTTCTGAATTTGAATATTTGGCGATTTCAAGGGGATTTTTTCCACTTAGTTATACTATAACGTAAGTGATAAAATGGACTAACATGTTTCACTGTCTCAAACCATGTTTTGTCTCTATATAAGACCATATAAATCCTCACAGATGATAATATTCATAGTGTAGTTGGTTTATTTTTATACAGTGGTATATTTCAGTCTTGTATAAATACCTGGATGTGTGGCAGCACACATTAAAAGTATTATAAAAACAGCACAGGTTGAATTTCTCACACTGTCTCATTATAAGTTCTTGGTTTTTTTTTTTTTTTTTTTTTAAATCCCTGCCCCTTTCTTTCTTTTCATGACCTTGACACCATGTCTTCTCTAAGCTCCCTGTCCTAATGATCACCCCTGCAGCAGGACAGAGATCCTGCTCCGAGTTAGCAATTAGCATCAGGTCTAACAGCGTCTCCACACAGAAAAGCAGAGGCGAGAGGTCGCAGTGTGAAAATCCCATAATGCTTCAGGATCAGGGATCTACATATGTTTTGCATGCTTCTTCTCCTGGGGTCTCATTTATCAAAAGCATGCCTAGGAGAAGTCTTTGTTTTGTATGTAAGAACCACTAATAAATAAACAGTAGAAAATGAACACATGTGCTTGTACACAGCTGTGGAATGGACATTGATAAATCCTGCACGGTCTTTACTGCTCTGCTTGTGCCTGGCCACATGCATTTGCATAAATAAACGCCCCCTACTCTCCATATATATTGCAAACAACTTACCTGTAATATTATGGTTATGTGTGCAAAATCTATTGCCTTAGTTACTTATGGAAAAACTGCGGTGTGAAAATTTCACATCATTTCCATTGCTGTAGTTGGAAATGTAATGTATTGTAGCTGAGTGATATGAATGCACATAAGGCATGTTCCTTTTTTTTGCCTTATGCTAGGTTGGGAAATACCAGACATCATTTTTTTCCCCCCATTGTTTTCTTTTACACTTTCTTTATATTTTCATCTTTTATATATTATTTTGAATTTTTTTCTTTTTACCTCTGTAACTGTCCAAAACTCAAGAATATTGTTATATTTTTAATCAAAATGATATATTTTTGTTTATAAAATGTTAAAATGAATGTTAAAATTTTTATTTATAAACACAATTTCTTTTTAAAATTTTTTAAGTATATCGTTTATTCGTCTTTTAGTCATGGTATTCATACACTCGGACAATACTTGTACTGTACTTTTTTAATCTGTGATGTGACGTATAAAAATTCAAAATTCATATAATGTGCAGTTTTAAGTAATAGAAGTCATCTAAAGATAATCTGGATAGGTTTTTAAACAATTTATGCACAAAAGGGTTAATTATCACAAAAAAATTCAATAATCAAACGTTTACATATTTAAAAAAAAAAAAAAAAACACATAAGTATATATAAATATTCTCTTTTTTTCATTTGTTTATGATGATATAAATGAAAGAATTATTTAAAGCAATGTTTTGTATTTAAAACATTAAAACTTTTGTACTCAGAACGTCAGTTTAATTTCCAACACGGGACTGTGCATTAGATACATATTTTTCTAGCAACATTTTGTATTTAAAACAATCATTTCCAACAAGGTTTTCAGGAATCTCACCAAAATAGCTTGTTGCCAAACTGCTTGTATGCTTCTCTCCAGTCCTTATTAGTCATTATAGTCACATCATTCAATATTCAATTATAAATAATAAACAGCTATAGCTGTAGTGACTTATTATCTGATAAAATATTGCTCATTCGGTGAACCTCGATCTCTGAACCAGACACGCTGCCACCTCAGAGCTGTGCTATTGACGATCTTGTTGAAATGAGGTCGGTCTCCATTACTTTATGGTTCCAAACTAAATGATCAGGGCGTAATGTGGTGCATTTGTCTCTCCTCGCTCTCTAGCCTCGTGCAATACTGAAACGAATGACATTTTAAACAGTGAGATGGGGAGAAGAAGTGACGAGTCACGAATGTGTAAACAAACACTGACAGCTTTCATTCAGTCTAATAGCAAGGAGCAGGGATGGACGGGAAAAAATAAACTGACTCACTCACCACTAAATACATCATTTACCATGAAACAAAAATCTCAGATATGAAAAGCTCATTGCTTTTCACTGATCGCAATTATCTGCAGCATCAGGAGCAAGACATCCTGCATGGATGTTCAACCTCAACTGATAAATGACTAATATTTAAAATAAAATCAATGACTATACCACAAAAGCATATCTACAGCATAAAAACTCTAACAGTAGTTCAGACTGCAAGGCGAATCACAGGTTTATATATCAGTGAGCTTGCTTTAATATGTTGTTACTATGGTAACAACTTTTACTGTGGATGCTTCACATAAACAGATGTTAAAAAGGTTATATATA
>JANDJT010000199.1:28572023-28582322 GCA_024331685.1 Stegophilus panzeri | reverse complement strand
ATGATGATGATGATGATGGTAATGACTATAATAATGATGATCATGATGATGTAAGAGTGATAGTGATTATGATGATGTTGATAATGGTGACGATGATGATGATGATGATGATGATGATGATGA
Organism: Stegophilus panzeri; assembly: GCA_024331685.1. Classification (NCBI taxonomy): domain Eukaryota; kingdom Metazoa; phylum Chordata; class Actinopteri; order Siluriformes; family Trichomycteridae; genus Stegophilus; species Stegophilus panzeri. The sequence goes on along the minus strand of JANDJT010000199.1, from coordinate 28,582,199 downwards.
TGGAAATAAGATGCTGTCACTTCTGGAGGATTTGCTGCAGTAGCTTAATAAACTCGCTCGCTCAGAGTCGGTCAGTTTGTACTCTCCTGCTTTCCTCACCTCATTTCCCCTCACATCAACATTAATCACAATTATAAGCTCCTCAACACAGCAAGTCGATTAGGTGCTGAACTCACACCTCTGTATTCTCTGTGGATGCGCTCAGCTTTTATTCTGGACTAAAATATTTGTACAGTCTCACATGTTTGATCTAATGTGCATCCAAATAAGCATTAGTGCTGCAGTCACTCTCGTCACTCCTCGCCTAACAGGCTTTTGGTGGGAACAGATGCTCCACAGATTGGTTCTTCTACATGATTAAAAGGTGAGGTTAATCGACGTGTCATACAGGTGGTAATGTTCATTCAGCTGGCGCGGACATGGGACAACATGCAACTGTTCTGCCTCGCTTGGCACACTGATGCTGATGATAACAAATTAATTTAGTGTGAGGATTAGAATCTGTTTAATTTAACAAATGAGAGATTATAACTTAAGCAGTGAATCATAACCACAAAAAAAATGCTAAAAAGTGTGCTAAAAATAAGGGGGATGTTCCCATGTCAAATTTCCATTTTATTACAATTATTTTATTAGTAATGTTGTTCCATGTTTTCTTCTCCTCCTTCTTCGTCTTCGTTTTCTTCTTCTTCTTCCAGTTAGGGTGTCTATGGCAGCCTATAGAACCGTCTGGTAAATTTTTTTTTTTAATTTGTCACACTGATTGGGGAGGGTCTAAGGAACATTCTGACCAAATTTAGGCCAAGTGCTGCACTGCTCTAGCACCACCATCAGGTCAAATTTGGGCCTAATTGGAAGTACATTCATGGTCATAACTTTTAAATCGTTTTTTTGCTACTCCTCCTACAAATTTTTTGCTTAGCCTCAGGTCATGGTCCTGAGATGGCTGCCAAGTTTTGTGTCAGTGCACACAAGTCATTGCTGAAATACAACCTCACTTCCCATTTGAAGAGTCTGTGCTAAATTCACAGTTCTTCTTTCCTATAATTTTCTGGAGTATGCTGAAGTGAATGCCCACCAACATCTAAAATTCAAGTATACTTCCTGTCGACCACCAAAAACTGTGTTTTCACTACTCCTCCTACAAATTAAGCCCAATCAACACCTAATTTGGTAAACATCATAAACAGACCAACCTGGACAAAAATGATAAAGAATGAGGCTGTATCTCAGCAACACCTTTGCACACTGACACAAATCTTGCTAGGCATCTTTAGGACCATGACCTGAGCCTATGCAACAAATTTCATGACAGCATCACTTATTAGTCAAAAGTTACAATAACATGTTGAAAATGCTTCCATCTAAAGTAAGTGCCGTTTTTGCTACTCCTCCTCTAAATTTTGTCCAATCTTCACCAAATTTGGCTCACATCATCACGAGACCCGTCTAAACAAAAGTTATTAAAGGAAGTCTGATATTCAAAACCATACTCCCATAACGGACAGGCAGATGCATGAAACTACAAATCATTCTTTGTGTATAGTTAAGGCTTTCCTGTTATTGATTATGGAACAATTGTAGCACGTCTGTGAATGTGCAGCTCACCTAGTCTGGGTCCTTGGCCCCCAAAAATGCAGCTTTAATTATTATAATTATTATTATTATTATTATTATTATTATTAGTAGTAGTAGTAGTAGTAGTAGTAGTAACATTATTATTATTATTATTATTATTATTATTATTATTATTATTAGTAGTAGTAGTAGTAGTAGTAGTTGTAAAATTATTACTATTATTATTAATATTATTATATTTAGTAATGGGGAAAACATTTTGCATACAAATAGTACATTTGAGCTGATTTATGTGTTTATCTGTTTGTTTGTTTGTTTGTTTAAGTGATAACAAAAACAAATACTGCATTACTCTTGTACAAATTTTAAGATTATTTCATTCATCTGATTTACTGTATACTGTACTCTACACTATTTATTTATTTATTTATTTACTTTCTTTTTTTTAATTCAATGGAAAAAAAAAAAAAAAAAAAAAACAATTTAAAAAAACTGGTTCATTCCAAGTCTTGGTGCCCTAAAGCACCAAATATCTGAGCTGCGTATATATATATATATATATATATATATTTATATTTTATCAGCGATTCTCCTCGTCTTCTTCTTCTGGGATTAAAGTGCACTAGTAAAGTGCAATTGATTTTTTTTCCCTTTCCTATAACAATAGCTTTTCCTTCTGTTCTCAGAAAGCAACCAGCAAAATAGTGTGTACGAGTAAAAATTTGTGCTTAATTAGATTAGATTTTTTTCAATCTACATTAAATTCTCCCGCAGCTTCTCTGACATGCAGCAACACCAATTTGTCACTAACATCAGTTTGTATCCATATGCATTACACAGAATTGTTTTAATAAACTGTATGAATGTAGGCATGCTCTTTTCTGTTACACGCTTAATTAGAAAAAAAAAAACACACATTTCCTTTAAACTAGCTGCTGTAATGTTAAGAACTCCATGTAAATAAATCTGTTGTAAAAGGAGAAAAAGACTAAATAAACACTGGATGCAATATAAAAGACAATTTAAAATGCGTATTTATATAAATCGATCACTAATTAAATATCGGGTACTCTATGTCGTCCATGCTCGGGTGATGACGGCTCTGTATTTGTGGTCAGCTTGTGACAAAACTTATGAAGAGAACTACCTCTTCATTCTTCACAGTGAGGCTTTCAGGAGCTTCACACACATGGCTCCTTTCTCAGACACATCACCTTAGAGTAGAGATAATAACATCTCTGGTTTAAACCGGTTTTCTTTCCCTTACTCAGCAAATAAGTTTCGACTCAGACTAATAGGTGTATAAGCATCTTTGCTTTACTTACACTGGGACTATAAAGGTTCCCAGACCTCTCTGGAAGACATCCTGCCTGCTTCCATTACCCAAGAAAAAGAACCAAACAACATCAGACCTCTAGCGCAGTCATCCATGCTATTAAGGTTTCTCAAAAGGCTTGTTAGCTACAGTATGTGTTGATGAATAAATAACCACCAGGACAATTTAACATTATAATATATTTAGCGTGATATTGTAAAATATCGCTTTGTGCTCTACGGGACTCCAGTTTGACCAATTGCCTTTTTGAGCCTAATGTACAACGACATTATGATTTTGTCCTGCTTTTTTCCATTGTTTAGATTTCCACTTCCTGCTTTCATTTGTCCTCACGGCAACTAAAATACCCCTGCGCTTGGAAATATTAAATGGATATTAATCCCTGTCCACACGCACATAAAGGCAAAGTCATATTGGACATATCTAACATATTTAATAAACATATACTGTGTATGAGCTTTTGAATCACTGTGTATATAACGCTAGCAGTGTAAAGGAGGTTGAAGCTGAATTTGCAGATGTTCACAATATGAACATATACATAATACTACCAACTAACCGTACTAACGTTACTAATCATCGGTCCTTAAATGTCTCTCTGTCTCTTTTCATTTCGGCTTTTCCCTTGTTCAGGGGTTGCCACAGCGAATCAATTTTCTCCATATGTCTCTGTCGTGGGTGTCTTCCAGTGACACCCTGGCCTCTTTTCAGTCCATGCCTATTTGGGCCATGTAGTTCCGTAGCGGTCTTCCCAGCTTCCGTTTTCCTGGGGTTTTCATTCCGAGCATTCTTCGTGTGACATGCTCTATGCTTCTATTTACGTGCCCAAACCATCTCAGTCGCTCTTCTCTTGCTTTCTCCATGAAGCGTGCGACTTGGGCCGTTTTCCTGATTTGCTCATTTTGGGTTTTGTCTAGCCTAGTGTGGCCTAATGAAAATCTGAGCACTCGCATCTCTGCAACTTCCAGAGCAGCAGTATGTCTTTTTGTGGTTGCCACTGTTTCCAGACCATACAGCACGGCTGGTCGTACCACTTTGTTGTAGATGGTTCCTTCCATTTTAGCCGGCACTCTTTTGTCGCACATGACTTCAGTAGTTCTTCTCCAGCCGGCCCATCCTGCTTGGATCCTGCGGTTGACCTCTTGTCGGGTCGTTCCATTTTTCTCCACAATGGATCCAAGGTAGCAGACGTTATCTGCTTGTTTAATTTCTTCTCCATCACTGAACTTCAATAAGTCATGGTTTTCAGGATCACCAATGCACACGTATAAGGTCCAATCATTGGTCCTTAAATAAATAAATAAAAATAGATAAATAAATAAAAGCAAACGGCTGCTGTTGGCCAAAAGGTCGCTGCTTTTGCTGGCATTTTGTTGGAGCTTTTTCCTCTTTTCTACTGTGTTCTTTTGCCAACTCGGTCTGGGAGTTTCTAAGAATTTACATTATGCAGTTTGATTAGCATTTGCATTTACATTTCCTGCTGCCTGCATACAAAACCTCAACCTCCAAGAGCATTATTTCTCATGAAAAAAACATACACTGGCTCTCTAAGTAAAACTCTGATAGCGGAGTCCGGGGTGAGATTTTCTAACCCCGACTCATTTTGCAGAAATGCTATGAAGTTCAGTAAACTAATAACTCCATATGTATGCAGCGCAGGAACCCTGTTCTTCTTAATTAGAAAATGTGCACTCACATCGAAGCCACTGACTGTGTAATTAACCGAACAATTTCATGCAAAACAGCCACCTCTGATAAACAGAGAATATATATTCCTGTCGAGAGGTGAAGCTATGTGCAATAAATCTATCTTGAAGATAAGAGCGAGAGGTTTGTTTTTCACAACATACATTATGCATCAGCGAGCCCCAAAAACACTGAAATGTGAATAAACCTGGAGCCGATTAAATAAATAAATAAATAAATAAATAAATAAATAAACAATTCTGCATGATTTCCTTCATTTTCCACACGCTGCCGAAATCCTCCTGGGAGTGACATATTTATGATCTTCACATCACATGTATCTGTGACTGACAGCTAAAAAAAAAACAAAAAAACAAAACACCAAGAAATAAAATAACTCCGAGAAACCTGACTCGATGTTGTATTCCGTTTACAGGAATCACGTGTGAATTCGAAAACAAGTGACATGAAATAAATAATTTAACGCTTGTACACATGACTTGTAGCTTTTTATATGGTTTATAACATGGCTGAATGGAAAAGTAGCTTCTCAGCTAATATTACAGAGATTTAAGCTACACAGTACATAGTACACATACCCCAACTCAGGGTGTATTCACCGTGACCCTGACCAGGACTTGAATGAATGAAAGACTGAATGATACTGTACCTCACTAATTTTTTTTTTTTTTCTAGATTTTTTTCCAATCTCAAAAATTTCATCTTGGCCATTTTTTTTTTTTTTTTTTGAGTCTAGATACCAACTCAATCTATTACATTTCTCAAATCCATACTCATTTGTATGGACATCGATCATCTTTGTGCACAAACTGCGTCACAATCAGTCATAAAGTTAGCCTAGATACTGAAATACATATGTTTTTTTTGTTGTTTTTTTTGTTAAATAATGTCATAAGAAAAACTTATCATGATATACAGAGGCGGATTTAGTGATTTGGGGGCCCCAGGTAAATTATAGGAATGGGGCCATCATTTCAGTGTTTTAACATGGATATTTAAATTTTCAGCATACGTTATTTAGCATTAATAATTAATAAAGATGTGTCATTAGCATTTTTAGGGGCCCCTTGGCTTCTGGGGGGCAAGGCAGGTGCCTATCTTTGCCTAGTGCTAATGCAGAAAGTATGCTTCACTTTTTACGCATACTCTAGGAACAGGCGTACTGTATGAGTAGAGTATGTACAATAAACTGTCAAATAAACTCATTTACCAGTCTATGAGTAGGCCTGAGCCTCACAGAGCACCATTCTGCGGTCATGTCCATCAACAGGCTCTCTCGAACATTTTCACCTTCTGTCTTATCTTCTGATTTCAATCCCATGACTCTTTAATCTCCCTAAGCAGCTGTCAGCATCATGGCAGAGGTCAGTTCTCTCTCTTTCCGACACTACATATGCTTTTTTTTTTTTTTTTTTTTAAACCACACAAGGAGATGACCCGACCTGCTCGTCTGTCAGACCCGAGACTCGCTCAACACTTCAGGTTGTCTTGTGATTATAATTAATCGCAGGTTAAATCTGCTGCGTTCGCACAGCGCATCACGCAGGAAGTGTCCTGATAAAGTGTCTCTGTGTGATATTTCTTTTAGCACCAACCAGCATAATTAAAGTAGGATTTCAATGGAAAACTCATTTAAATGAAACGATGCTGTGACTTAACGGATGCACAGACCGAAACAAGTGCAAGTATGGCCGTTTAATAATATAACACGTCCAAAGGATCAGGCAGAAATCAATACACATAGACAGCCAAGGGTCAATCGATCAGGCAAACAGTCCAAACCAGGCAAGGTAAAGAGACAAGGTCAGGAACGTGAACAAGATCAAAACCAGCAAAACAAACATGGTATCAAGGCTTGGTAACGGCAAAGACAAACCACAACTGAGCATAGACTTCGCAATTTGCTCTGTGTGTGTGCGTGCGTGCGTGAGAGAGAGTCTCTTATATAGTGTGGTGGGATTGTCAGTGTAATTGGGAACAGTTGTCTCTAATTAGAACGCCGTGTGAGTGTATGGGAAGTGTAGTTGTCTTCCGCCATGTTTGTAGTTAGTGGAACATTCTGAGAAATGGAGTCGCTGGCTTGCGATGACATGGAATGCATGATAAATTAGACAAGTACTATTTTTTTTTTTTAGCCAGTTACGTACAAACTGTTCAGCTCTCTGTTACAAGATTCCTTGATTTAATTAACGTCTTCATAGTCAGATAGTTACATGGAGCTTGTCTCCAAAAAAGTCATTTGTCTTAGCAATTAGCAATTATTAAGCATGTAGAAATATCTCACAATGATATTTAACTCGGATTTGATTTTCTGTCCGTAAAGAAACACGAAAGAATGAGATAATTGGGCGTAACCTAAAGATAAGACTGTATAAATAGGGCATTGAGTCTGTGCATAGATTCAGATCACCTTCAGAACACCTGACTCTATCACCTCCAAATGAACTGCTAATCCTAGAGGTTCACATACTTTTGCCACACAGATATGTAATATTGGATCATTTCCCACAATAAATAAATGACCAAGTATAATAATAAGTCATATTTATGTAGAAATATAGAAAATTCTCAACGGTGTACAAACTTTCAAGCACCACTGTACGTGGACGGTTATGTGGAGTGTCCCTGTGATTGTTCCCTATAAATGAGCTGTTACTATAGAAACGATAACATATTATAATGAGCGCATTAACACAGCTGCACTATTATCAGAAGTACTGTTATAGAACATTAATCAACACCTTCTGACCAATCAGATTCAAGAATTCACCACAGGCCCAGTTTACAGTAGGCCCCCTTCAAATAAACCGTTACCAAATATGATATCATGGTGATTGCTATCAGATGGATTTACTCCAACAGCTTCAACATCGGCTTTAACACGCATCACTTGTCACTCTTGTCATAAATAGCACTCTGTAGTGTCCTACACAGAGATCCTGTGATAATTATGGAGAAGAACAGACTTCAGCACACACCTGAAACAAGCTCCTGTACCACAGGCTGGATGTGGACGAGTTCCAGCCGAAGAAATCCGGAGCCGAGGCTGATTCACTTCCATTCGAGCCGCTCTTCACTCCAGGCTACACTCTTTTGTACATTCGGTTTATTAAGTCAGTATGGAGAGCCGTGACTGAATGGATAAACGTCTATTACAGCAGAACCCAGTGGGGAAAAAAAAGAGCATTACCTAGCTAAGAAAGACAGACTGAGCAATAGTTAATTACTTTAGAACAACGTTAGTATAACCTCGAACGCATCTCAGACTAATTGCAGAAAACTAATGCAATATGTGTTGGACCGGCGAGTCCATATCTTTCTCCGAGAGATCAAAACATTTTCATAGAAAGCAATCACTCTGGTACCTGCCAAGCGTATGCCCTCAAAGTAAGAACATATCAGTGGGGTGGTGAAGCGCCGTGTTTTATTAGATGCCATTAGAACGTTTCTCACAGAATGGATCCTTTTCAAAACACTAATGTGGAAAAGTTGTGGTATTGTGATGCAGAGTTACTGTTACCACCACAAAGTCTATTATTTTCCAATAACAGCATACCCCAATGTGATTTATGTCTCCTATGTACGTTTTATCCTTTAGTAGTTACATCTATTGTCGTGGAAAGTCCTTGACACACGTTAGTTCCTGTTGTCACTTACATAGCACTAGCAGCTACAAGCAGCCATTCCCTTACCAGCCTCTCTTTTTTTTTTTCTCTCCTTCTTAAAGCCAAAAAATATATTAATAACAAACCAGGAAGTGGAAACTCCATTTTGTCTTCAAAAGAGGAAAAAAGAGGTGAGGGGAATAACTGTTTATAGCTGCCATGTCATAAGTGATAACAGGAACGAACTTGTTTTGAAGATGATCTCTAACAGCAAATGTAACTATAAACAAATAAAAAGTTTGTTGTGGCATTCTGTATTAAATAAAAAATGGTAATTGTTGGCAGGTTTCTGTGGTGTTAAAGGAATAAAACAATTCAGGACGTGCCGTTTCGTCGCACCACTCTATAGTTGATTATTTTCCTATAACAACATGGTTCTATTATGTATTATGTCACAGCTCTTCATTTTGTAGCCTGGGGGTTTTGTCCCGTCATTGTCATTCAGGCTTGAGGCAGATCTCAGTCCCTGAGCATCTCATTGGCTCATTCAGGAGAGGAGAGGAGAGAGGACGGGAGAAGAAAGAAGAGAAATGTCCTCCAGGAGACAGATTTGGCAGTGTAATGATGAAAACTATGATATTCAGGAGGACGTTGTTCTCCTGGCACCGGTTTACCAGGCTCTTTAATCTCCTCTAGGTAGGCCTTCTTGTCGTTCTCGGATATCAGGCCCACCACAATAGTGTAGCAAGAATGTATGAGAAAACATGATAAAGTGTCCTCTAGGATGTCTTACAGTGGAGAAAATGAGTTCTAGTTCTCTCTAGGGTGCCTCTATGTGTGAGAAAACATGATGCAGTGCCCTATAGACTGTCCTATGTGTAAGAAATGTGATGAAGTGCCCTCTAGGGTACCCTTCCTGTCGAAGCCTCTAGTCTTTCCTACATGCAAGAAAATGACAAGAAATGCCATCTAGGTGCTCCCACTCCTGCCTTTTTAATCTTTCCGCCCCACCCTCGCAGACAGCCGGCGTCCACCACTGCCATCGACGTGATTGTTCATGAGGCTGCCATTGATGCCTCGTCCTGTACTTTTTGTTATTGCTGAATTCTGTTGCACAGCCGAACCTGCCCTCCCATCACTCACACACACATCTTCACACGATCTGATGTATGAAATCCAGTCTCTTTCTTCCTCCAGTGTGAGCTGACAGCAGTAGCCATGTTGAAGTAAGAGCCAGCGACAGAAAGAATGCATTTAAGAGCTCAGTGATGCCACTGAAGTGCCATGTCACACAGGGACACAGAGACTTTTGCACCGGGTGTGAAAAGGCTGAGCTTTGAAAAGTAATGTGGAGATCAATCTGTCATGCCAGTCCAATCCTGCACAAAGAGGAGAACAATACAACAAGAAAAAGAGAGCTCATGTACTGGAAGTGAGGTCGGTATAATGCGCATAAAGATACAAAGCTGTCAAGGATGAGGCTATGGGAAAGTGTCTTCGATACAAATAATCCTGTTTGTCTAGTTAAATTAAATAATGTAACTCTAAATGGATAAAACGCACCCCGTGTTATTTTTGTGCACATTTCTTACTTAATATGTTCAGTACAGCAGCCATTTTGTTGGGTTTATTGGGGGGGATGGCTGTACAGAAGTATTTGCACCTGGGCTTTCATTCATTCATTCATTCATTCATTCATTCATTCGTTCGTTCATTCGTTCATTCATTCATTCGTCCGTTCATTCGTTCAATCAATCGTTCGTTCATTCGTCCGTTCATTCATTCGTCTGTTTATTCATTCGTCCGTTCATTAATTCGTCTGTTTATTCATTCGTCCGTTCATTCATTCGTCCGTTCATTCATTCGTCTGTTTATTCATTCGTCCGTTCATTCATTCGTCTGTTTATTCATTCGTCCGTTCATTCATTCGTCTGTTTATTCATTCGTCCG